>CM074815.1:1195338-1230654 GCA_037447605.1 Zygnema circumcarinatum
CTGTCACTATGCCAAGCCACTATCCTATTCTATCCTGCCTTACACTCATCCCAATGACCGATGATAACTAGAAGCTTGGCTAAGAGACTAGCCGAGGAGAGGACAGGGGAAGAGAGCCCCCAAGGAAGGGCTCTTTGCGCATCGAGTCCAGCCGCCGGTGGGAACATCTTCAGGATCCCTACGTCTTCCGCTGCGCGTACCTCTGAATCCCCCGGATCCTGGCTCTATGCTGCAGGCAGACCCACAGAACCAACCCAACCCTTCATTAGTTTCAGCACGGACGCGCGTGTGGCCGTACAGCATCTGCAACTAGCTCAGCAGTCTTCTCTTAACCCCACATATCTTGTGCTACACACACCTGATCTCCCCGCTCGTGCCGCCGTAAGAGGCGCTCGCTCTTCTCCCCGTCTTTTTGACTTCGACACGATACGATACGATACGGCCAATACGATACGAAACTCCCCGATGGTTGGATGACGACAGTATGTACGACAATATATGCGTCACGATATGTCACGGTACGATACGATTCTAAATGATACAGTACGATACGGTACGATATGGTGAGATACGATACGTACGGTTCAACATGAACTCTAACATAATACCGCCCGTCTATTCGTAACACGAACCTTATATATGCAAATTTAATATTTTCGCCTCATTTTGCCCGGAACCAGGGTGGAAAATATGAGGACCCCCTACTGTACAGTACTGTACAGTACAGTCTCATCCGTACAGTTCTGCTCCGGCTGATTGTTTCCGTACAGCCCCTTCCTCCCGCTGACGGGGCTTCTAATTGGCCGAGAAGGCTCCGAGGCCTCGCGTGTCGCCCTCTGATTGGACGGCCACAGTTTGGGTTCCCCGCCCTGTTTTTGGGAGCCAGTCACCGCACACGTGGCACGCTGTACACGTGGCATCCAGTACACGTGGCACTCGACGCGAGGCATTTTATCCACAAGGTCATCCGACATGGCGAATGGGCAGGCGCCAGTTGGCATGAGTGCATGCTAGGCGGCAGAACGGGCGAGCCGTGCTGGCAGCCGTCCGGACGTTCGGGCATGGCAGAGATTCTCGCTTACGTGGCGCCATATGATTGGATATGAAAATGACTTCTCGTCCTCGCACAAGAAGTCAAAACCACACTGTCCGGCTGGCCGGCCAGAAACTGCGGAGGAACGACCTCATAAACACGAAGGGGTGACGTAGGTGGACTAGCGTAATGGCTCTCATGGTCTCGTCAGTCGCCGGCGGGCGGGCGGGTGGGACCGTACGAAATCGGGTATTGGCACAGCCCGAACGCGAACGTGCACACCCCACGCAAAGTGCCGAGAGTTGGGCGTGTTAGGCAGGCCTCGACATTTAAGGAAACCCATGTACGAGATCCCTTAAATCCCATATATTGATTACTGTATTGGCCAACCCTTAGAATGTGTCATAGGAGATTGGTTTGGTAGAGTTATAGTGTTCAAGCTTGCAGTGGGGTGCTTCACTTCATTGTGTGTAGTTGAATCTGGTGCTTGCAGTCTTTGGATGAGCATGTCCAACTATATCTAAGTTGGACGGCCCCAAACGTGCATGTCGGCACCAGCACGTTGCTCCCTCCCTTCCTCAACACGTGAACAATTTTCCTTGATCAACAACGATTGAATGAATTCAACTGTCAACAAATGAATTGACCAAATGAATTGTTGTTGTTCAAGCCTTCAACTTCTGAACAATAATTTGTTAGCTTTGTCGTGCAAGAAACTTGAAGGTTGAACCCCAAACTGTTCCCGTTCCATGCTCCAGTTCTGGCAATTCGTGCAACGACAGCAGCTGCCGTTCCATGCCCCCAAGCCACCCCCCCCGCCGCCTCCGCCCCCCGTCGCTCTCTCAGGCTCCCTCCCGCTATGGTTGCTCCCCTGTCCCCCCTTCCCTGCGGCGTCCTCCGGGTGGATGACACGTGGCGGCAGCAGAGGCAGCGCTCCCCCGCCGGAGACGCCACGTGTCGTGCTCGTCTCCCGGCACACGTGGCCCTTCTTGAGCACGGGGAGGGTCAGAACCTTGGGAGACATCTACTTGGGGGGGAGGGGCGGAGGGAGGGCCATGGCGGAGGGGGGAGGGGAAGGGGAGGCTGCAGGGGGGGAGGGGATTAGGGTGAATGGAAGTTCTGCAATAGTGTCTGTGCAGGGCCTTGCTGAGCCTGCTGAGGGCGGTGAGTGGGAGGGAGAGCAAGGACGGAGGGGGGAAGGAGGGGGAGGGGGAGGGGGTCGGAGGAAGTTGGATGCGAAAGAAGGAGAAAGCGAGGCTATGGACGTTGATATTGAAAATCAGGCCGAGGAGGAAGATGCAGGGCTGAGAGCAATTCGGACCAAATTGGAATCGAGGAGAGGAGATGGGAAGGAAGGGTCTGAGAGGGAGACAGTGGAGGCTAGAGAAGCATTACTGGGTGTTAGGGAGAGTCAAGGGCTGCCTACGGCTTCAAGGTCAGTGGAGAATGGAGTGCAGGTCATTTGGCTGAAACGTTCGGAAGTTCGAAAATTAACATTGAGATACTGCAAATCCGAAGGTCTTACCATTGCGTGTCCTAATTATTAATTAGAACTTCCTTTCAGAATATTTGATTTAGCTTTTGAGACTATCAGTCTGAATAAGTTCAAACTGCTGAATTGGTCGACGTCTTTTTGACTAAAGGTTCAACGGGATTATTGTCCCTTTGCTGGTCTATGTCCAACTTAGGTTCCAGACAAATGGCTAGTTGATCATCTTTATAATACTGTTAAGTAATTGAGGTAGGCTGACGCATGTAAGTGTGGTTGTCACAACCGGCAACTAGAAGGCAATTTGTACTTGTCGTCAATTTGGGAGTCGCATCTTAATCCTTGTATAGAGACCTCTGTAAATTAAGTGCTTCTTTCCTTTTACTGCTGAAGCTGTTGACAAGAGATTTTACAGTACTACCTCCTTTAGTAATTACTTCCTATTTCCCTTAGGCTAATTTTGAGTAGCTAATGTCGCTCTTTTCTGTGAGCAGGAGCATTCACGGGTCCGGGGGGCCTTACGCACCTCAAGGGTGGTCTTGGCGCATCATGATAGGAGAGTTCACAAAAGACGAGTCTCCTTTGGGAGGTATCAAGTATTGCCAGAATGGGACAAGTATGTCGAATACACTTTTGCTTTCTGTCCCTTTTCTCCATGTAGGTTCGTACACCTTTGTGTTAAACATCTAATCATCGTGCAAACTTGACAAAACACCGATGAGATTAGGGTACTGAATTAATTATACCTGAATACATTCAAACCATCTGTTGCCGGTGCAGTTTGTTCCTGCATCATTTGTCGACAGCATGTTGTCGTATCTAAGTGTCCGGTCGCAACTTCTGTGATGCAGGCATGATTTTCAATGGGAGAAGGTCCTTAGTAAAACATTTCATGGGGACGAACAACTGGGAGGAGAGTCTGGCTCAGGAATATGTGGACAGAGAATTTCCTCAACACAGGATCCTCCTGCCTGCAGATCCGGCCGTGTCCGGTTTGTCCAAAAGGTCATTTGATACTCCTGGCAGCTTGGAGGGGAGTGAAAAATCAGACGGCTTGTGTTCGGAAAGGAAAGGAGAAGACGACAGCTTGGTGGGAGCAGGAGGACGGCGTGTTAGGAGACGAGTTACTATAGAGTTGAAACTTCCGATGGAGGAAGAGGAAATAGAAGAAGGGAGAGACATCCAAAAGTGTGTGCAGGCTTCTGTGGCACCGAGTAATGAATTTCATTCAGTTCAAGAAAACGCAGTAATTCAATACACTGACAGCGCACTGAGGATTAAGAGGGTAAAGGAAAGATTGAGAGAGTTTCTACGCAGGAAAAGGGCATGGCCAAATTGGAAGGGGAGATTTGACCCAGAATTACTGGAGTATTTGCGGAATGTGCGCAATGAGGGGCCAGAGCAGCTGAAGGTACGTTGAAAGCTGGAGAAATTTCACTATGAAACTGTGATATCAATTGTGTGCGCTTATAGGGATGTAGAATGCACTTTAGCTTTGTGCCAAATAGCCACAATATGCTAGTTGTGTGTTGAAGAAGCTTGTGGGAAAGGTTACATATGCTGTCAGGCCAGCAGCAAGCTGAGCATGGGGAAAGCTCGATCGTTGCTCTGCTATGGAGTACTGCGCAAGGTGTCATCACCTCGCTATTGAGGAGTCCTTTGCACTCAAATGCAACTTGGAGTTGTTCTGGAAACTGGAAAGAAAGTTGAAGTGGTGTTGGCTGCCAATGCGGTTCGACTGAGATCTTGCTTTGTTGAATCAATGCGTTGGTTCGTTATATTTCTACTGAGTTTACTGTCTTTGCGCAGTTGTTTGGTTGTTTTGGGTGTTATTTATTTTATTTGTTAATGTGATTCATGTTCTTCTGGTGTAGAAACAAAGTTACAATGTTTCCTCAATTGGCAGCTCCAACCTGGAGATTCTGACCCTCTCCTCGTTTCTGTTGGGACATTGATGGCGGCTGCAGGAGTTTCAGGACATATTTTTGAACCACAACTTGGGAGAAGACTTTCTTCTGAAGCAGAGAAAGGGAGTTCTAGTTATACTTACAATACTAATGAGTCACTCTGCAGGGGTAAGGCGTGAGACAAAAACGCAGTTAGTAAAGTCCATTGTCACCTCTGCACCGTGGATGGAGCGAATGAGGGGAGACAATCCGACAAGGGAAGAAGCTGCTCAGGAAAGAGGGGAGACCGTACAGGATGATTCAGGTCCTGCTGAGGACAGTGAGGACAATGAGTTGTGTAAGCTTCTTGATTGGTCCGTCTCTCCAGAGTGCAAGGAGACTGTTACTTCAGCAAAGGAAGTACAACGTGGTGAAGCAATAGTGAGGTCTGATGGTGAGAAGGCAGCGGAGGATGGATCTGAGAAGGGAGTGCTGGTTGTGGTCGGACAAACAGAAGCAGTTGGGAACAAGTCGGACTTGTCTGTGCCTGCTGCTGCTTTTTCAGGGGAAATTGAAGCAGCAGGGGCATATGAGGATGCAGATGAGGATGCCCTGGCTATGGAGGACTTAAAGAATCAGATGCAGGATGTCAAAGGAAGGCTGCTCTTGCAATTGTCGCAGCACCGGCGAAAAGTTTCCACTCTACAAGAGTTAGCTAAGCAAGCGAATGATGCTGCAAGTGAAGCAGAGAGGGACGTTGAGGAGGCGAGGATCAGGTTAAAGGCGGCAGAAGCAACTCTGGAAGCCGCACAAAGTCGCGCGAGAAAGATTGCAACGACAATAGAAGCCTCCCCAGTTTTTAGGTCACAGGTAGAAACCGACATTGAGGAGCGACTGGTGATGCTGGAGGCTAAGGGAGAGGAGTGCGAGGCTGCTCTGAGAGAGCATCTTGTCCTGCAGAAGCAGTTGGAACGAGTTCCGAAACTGCCCAGGGACGATGAGGCAATGTCAGCATACGTGAAGGTTCATCTCGCAGTGGCTGGGAGTCTGCAGAAGTATCAAGCAAAGAGGAGGGAGATGCAGGTGCTTGGAGGGGGATTGGTGAAGGAGGAGAACGATGAGGCGCAGGAACTGTAGGGTTAACTCCATGTACAGTGCGGGGTAAATGAAAGCTTAGGTAGCTGTTTTTCATGAAGGTGGAGCGAGTTTGCTCGTAGGATTTAGAATAAAGATCTGCTCGTAGGATTTAGAACAAAGATCATAAAATGTACAAAATCCATATGCTACAACGCAATAATTTTGAAATTAGAGTTCCGGCTTGAACGATACAAACCGTCTTCAATGTTTGATAGCCATGCTTCCCTATATGTCAAACATCCCTCTGTCTTTTTCCTTATCTTGCAGTTTCTGGCAAAAGCCTCCGGCGTACACAATATTGAATACAACCAAACCATGCCATTTTTGTGCCAATGCAAAAATAGGGCACCCTGGTGGTTGCCATATTATTCAGGTATCATAGTGATGATGCGGATTGGTATTTGGTTTATCATGGCGATGCCATCAAATATAGGCATGGACAGAGGTCATCACAACCTCGGCGTTTCTTGTAGAGCTGCAACATGCGTCGGCGAATCTCTCCCTTGTCTCTGAAAGCAGGGAGGGATGAGCACTGCTGGTGAACTCCAGAACTGCAAAGCGAGTCAGTGAACGATGAATCCGCACCGCATCAATATATGCAGGACCAAATCGTCCATTATTGCCAAATGGGCAAATGTCGATATAATGAAAAGCCCCATTTAACGTGAATGTTGGCTGGAGTATACTATTCTGTCAGTGCTTGATGAAGGAGGGCGGTGAAGGAGGTTACTGATTCATTGTTTTCTATATCATCACTGTTACAGGAAACGAGAGCTAAAGAAAGAGTGGGTAATTTGATAATTTCAACAATTCCTCAATGCTTATTTATTGTTTAGGGTAACTTTTTCATCATTCAACACAGGGCACGTGAAAAGCAATAGTGATGCCTTTGCATGAAGGGGTGTAGTGGAAATTTGGTGAGCTATGAAAATAGATTCAACTAAAATGACACGAGGAAACTCAGCATCACAACACTGAACTGATTCAAACATCATTTCCACTGCACTTCAGTTCCACCATATTTCCCCTTTATATTCCCATTCGCCCACACCCTTTCAAGAATGAAGTACATAAAACAATTCTGTGACAAGTTTTGCTTCTCCCTCTCTACCCTCAGCAACCTCCCCGAGTACAACCCAAGGCCTGCAACCTTGTGAATGAATCTACATGCCCTGTTCGTAAGTATAACCTGCTCGAAGCAACTTCTAAACCCTTGTACACCTCAAAACCCTTGTACACCCCGCACCCCAACAGACATAAACCCAATAAGAAATGCTACGGAGTGTGCAGAAAATAGGACCACCAAAATGCTGACAGCTTCGGGTAGCGAGGGCGGCTCAGAGAGGTGAAGTCGACATAATAAATCCCAAAGCGCTGTGTGTAGCCTTGCTGCCATTCCCAATTGTCGAGAAGAGACCAGGCGTAGTATGCCTGCACGTTTGCACCCTCGCTGGGCATTCACAAAGACACATCCAAGCAACAAGGAGGCAAAAAAATGGGTTAATGGGTCAATCCAGGTGATAGATAAGTCATGGGTCTTAGACTACTATTGTGAAGAAATGTTATTCAATTGCAGATTTGATGCTCAGATGGAGCTGGAGGCTACAGGAGCAGCAACAGGAAAGGGGAGTGGAAAGTGGTTACTAGATTGCTCGCAGGAGCTCCTTCAAGTAGGAGTCATAGAAGGAGACACGGAGCTGGTCACATAGAGCGATAGAGAGGGGGATTGAGGAGTTGCCTGCCTGGCTCACCCCTGCAAGAACGATTATGTAGCTTTCAAAAAATTATGTAGTGGACAGGCAGTGTGCCATTTGAGGAGGGGAAATTCTTACGGTTTTTTAGATAATGTGAAATGCAGGGCTAAGGGTGTGAAAGCTCGACCGTTCTCTGTGATGAGGATAGGAATGTGGTCATAACGAGCTGTAATCCACATCACCATGGAGTATATGGCTTCTGGGACCACATATAGCCAGTTCGATACAGTCTGCAAAGTAAAAAGCGCTCAGAAAATGAGTTCGAATATTTAGTATTCAAGAGAAAGATTGCCATTTCCCCCTTGGAAAAGTCATACAGGCAACACCTTAACAAGACATTGAAAAATCATGATACGGAGGTGACTGCAACAAACGTGATTGGTCCTCTCTTTTCCTGCAGGGTGGTGGCTAAGTGTGCAGCTTAAGGTGAATGGCAATGAGGCAGCAAATCCTTTCTAACTGAAATGAGAGAGATTTAGACTTACCGGAAGTCCAATTAAACCTCCATAAAGATTCGTCACTGCATTTGAACAAAAAAAAAGAACAATTCACTGACGTGATTGTTAGGCCGATTCGACTTTCTCCTTCCGTCTAAGAAATGATATCGTGTGTCTTTTAAAAAATCAGTACCATACTGTCTAGTGTCTACCCAATTTCTTGACCCTATCTGCAGAACCCCTCACAAACAATCAAAACGACTTCACTTCTTCGACTTCCACCTTCCTTTCCCTCCTCATCAAACCCACTCTAAAGTGCCTTCAATTCTGAACCTCAACTCCAAACCAAATCCCAACCGTCCACTTCCCACCCCCCCCCCTCCTTGCGACCCCCCCTCTCCCCCCCTCGCCATTCGACTAACCCTACCCCCCCCCCCCCCGCGAGTCCCGCACCTCCCTCGGCGACGAGGCTGTCCGTCGCGGGCGTGGCGTTTAGCGGGGAGGGCGGCGGGGCGGGCGCGGCGTAGCGCGCGCTGTAGAGGTTGAGGCCGAGGAAGGCCGCGGACCCCGCCAGCAGCGCGCGCTCGAGGGGGCGGAACGCGGGGAGGCGCGCGCCTACAAGAGCGCGCATGACCGCCGGGTAGTCGCCGAACACGACGGGGTCCGCAAACCTGCATGCAGGGAAGGTTGTTTAGGGTTTTTAGGGAAAGGGAAGGGAAGGGAAGGGAAGGGAGGGGAAGGGGCAGGGCAGGGCGGAAAGGGGGTATGTATGGGTGGGTGGGAGATGGGAGACAGGCAGGGGGGTGAGTGAGTGAGTGAGTGAGTGAGTGAGTGAGTGAGTGAGTGAGTGAGTGAGTGAGTGAGTGAGTGAGTGAGTGAGGATACAGGGGTGGAGAAGACGAAGATACAGAGTCAAGTTAGAAAAAGTGAAAGAAAAAAAGAAAGAATGTCGCAGCGGACGAGATGGACAAAACCCGCAATAAGGTATAGGAGTAAGTCGTGTTTTTACATGTTATGCATTTCGTGGACAGCGATAAGAAGGAGAAGGAATATTACAGGAATGAAGGTCTAGGTGAGGGTTTTAATCTATACATTTGTCGTACCAAGGGACCCCTCAGCACTGTAGGCAAGTAGGTGGTTGTTTATGCTAGCGCTTCATACTAAGTTTGGTCGAAACAAAAACCATACTGTACATTACATATGTCACTTCATAGATCGAACTCTCTCTGAAATTCACAGTACCCACCAGCCAAAGTCGAATAGCAGCGCTCTCTCGCTTGCAGCTACATCTGCCGGTGAATTTGTGAGAGGGTAGTAGTAGTAGCCTGACAAAGATATTCCGATTCGCCCTCCTTGGAGAGCCTGATTTTACAAAACCAATGAGGAATAAGAGGTCACTACGATCCAATTTTTCCATTTCCTTGTGAAAGTACAAATTAAAAAGAGTTAGTTTCGAGTTAGTTCCATGGCGTGAGCATTCTCAAGGAACATCGTCTGGGAGGGGCCACTTTTTTTTTAATTCTTTCTTGTTTCAATCTATTTCTGAATACTTCAAGAGACGGTTTGCACGAGAGTATACCAGAAACCTATTTATTTCACGCCATACATCGATCGGCAGAAATCTCCCCCCTTCACTGACCTCGTATTTGGAGCGGTAGAGCTCCACGGCGAATGCATGGGACCTGAGAATGTTGTGACCCACAATGTACGGCTCCGTCGACGAGTTCCCTCCCTGGGGACATAAGGTCAAGTTGGAACAGCGACCCGGAGCCATAGTGCCCAAGGCATAGCCCTGCATTCAAATCCTTGCCTTTGGGTTTATCCTTATATACATACGCCCATTTTCCCCCTTGAAAGAAAGGTGTCCATGAGTCAACCGCAACTGGATGAACTCCAAACTCAGCAGTTCCCTTGTTCCTTGTTATTCTAAACGACTCACCTAAAATTTGCATTCGCATGATAAAATGCAAACGTTTACCTGAAAACGTGTTGCTATCCACACTCAACCCTCAACCCTCAACCCTAACTCTAACCCTAACCCCAACCCTAACCCTAACCAATTCATGCCCTGGCCTGAATTATCAAGCACAAGCAGTCACCTGAACAGCAATGTTCGCCGGCTCATTGAAGGTTATCCACGTCTTCACCCGGTCACCGAAAGATCGAAAACAGATATCTGCATATTCAGTGAAGTAGTCTCTGCAACAAGGGGCCACATCACTACCGACTGCGTCAAACTCCACATGGTTGCCTACATTACAGTTAAGTTAGTTTGTTGATTAGTTAGTAAGTCAGTTAGTTGCGAAGATCGCAACACAACACCTGAGCATATTGGGACCTTTTCCGTTTGAATCCATTACAAGGGGTGGTTGGTCAGTCCTTACACAATAGAGGCATTGAGCCACCCGCCCATTGACTCATGCAGATACTCCGGAAGGTCCCAATGGTACAAAGTGACGGCGGGAGTAATGCCTGCAAGAAGTTGATAGCAAATTTGGTTGATGTGATGTGAAAAGGCATTTTTTTGGAATGAACCTCAAGGATAAAGAACCGAACAAAAAAAAATCGACAGCTTTGGGATTGGGTCTCATACGAACTTATTGACAGCAGTGGTAGGAAATACCTTCACTAAGAAGAGCATCAATAAGCGAATTGTAGTATGCGATTCCAATGGGGTTGACTGTCCCTTTCCCGACTGCAGGTTGAATCCATCCATTTGAAGAGACAAAGAAAAGAAGTAAGAACAAGAAACAGCTCCTCTACAGTTCCTTGGTACATGATTTGACCTCTGACTTGCATGGCGTTAGAAAGCCCGTACTATCTGGGAGCAAATTCGCTAGAGGAGTCAGTCAACACGTGGCAAAATACTGAATATTTATGCGGTTGAACGAAAAGCTCACGAGGAAGTATTCGAGGCCAAGAAATTGAAAAACGGTACGACCTGGTGCCCAGCGCTTTCATCAAAAGTACGTCTTCCTGCAAAAGCAAAGGGTGCCGTCCGTTAGATGTGATGGGAAGTGAGGGTCACGCATAGCGTTGACATGTGTGTGGTTAGCTAGTTTTTGGTCAAACCACCCGGGGCTCTTAATCCAACAGAACCACTAATTGCGTCCTAGGAACGAATCCTTCTATTCCTAAAACTATTAGCCGAATATAGCGATGCTTTGTCATCCTTGCAAACAGAAACAAGTACATTGTGCAAGAAGTCTCCAACTATTAATCCAACAGAACCACTAATTGCGTCCTAGGAACGAATCTATTCCTAAAACTATTAGCCGAATATAGCGATGCTTTGTCATCCTTGCAAACAGAAACAAGTACATTGTGCAAGAAGTCTCCAACTATCGCATACCTTGTACTTGTAATACTCGTCAGCAGCAATTGCGCCAGTGGTGTTGTCAGCAATGTGCCCTGCCAGCACGTATTCCTTTAACCACTCATCAGTGACTAATTGACTAGCTAATCAGTTGTAAGCTAACTGTAACTGAAAATGATAGCAACATAGAGGATGATGTCTTTTTGAAACTGAAGCTTTCATTCGGGTCCACTTCAATCTTTGTCCACTGAACCAGATCAACAGAAATCTAGACTAAACTTAGATCTAGACTTCTACACTTCTGTGGTCAGTTTCATAGAAGTCTTGAGATATAAACAAATCTTTTGACTGGAGCAGAAGAGAAGTGGTCGGTTGTAGCAGCCACACAAACAGACCTACCCGGAATTCGAGCAAAAACGTCCCAAATGGACGGACCCCGCCCGCCCTCAAAGGCGGCCCCTTCCACCTGTGAAGAGACAAACGCCAAACTTTTGACTTCGGGATTGGGTATGAGCTTTCATGCTTGAACGAGAATTTCATAAAAGGTTCAATGACTTTTTTCCCAGGGCAGGTTGGTTTTGTCGTCGACTAACGTCACATTGGTGAAGATCCTGAAGACTACCTCTTGGAACATCTCTGTGACGGTTTGTAGGTATTTTTAGGGTTACGGTTAAGAACCTGACAAGACTCGAGCTGGTACCTGATACGCAGATGTTGCAGTTCCAAATGAGAAGTTTGCAGGGAAGAGAGATGAAGTAAAGGCGGCGTCAAAACGCATTTCACATTCAACGGGAAGCTGCAGCACATTTCCAAGTTAGACGTTTGAAGCGAAAAAATTCCAATTTCCGACCGTTCAGCAGATAATGTTGAAAATGGAAGAATAAGGCACTCAAAAAGGACATTATTTGTGAATAGTTCGCCTCAACCGTGCATGCGAATTCTCACTAACGGAGTGTTCAAGATTCCACTCACCCCTGTGGGCACTCGCGCCTGCACTGATAGGGATTCATTTGCACTCGTCTCCAATGGCAGCTGTCAATGAAGCAAGAAAATTGGTCAATGTAAAGAAGCAAGAGAGTTAGGGTTGCGCCATGATTTCCACACGTCTACCTTCGCATTCTGCAAATGCTTGTTGTTGTCTTGTTGTAACGGTAGATTGGGAAATGTAGTTGTGCAACGCATGCAAGAAGAAACGCCTTTCTTGTAAATGGTCAACTGGACAAAATGACCACATTACTGTTGAAGATTTCTATTATTTGGAATTATTGCTTTGCTAATTGCTAGTCTGGTCAGTCTAGAAATCACAACTTCATTGACTTCCCGTGAAAAGGTTCTGAAAATGAAGGAAACCATTGACAATCGCAATCCTAGATTTCGTTGCGGATGTGCCTAGCAGCAATACGTTTCATTCACTATGAAACGTATTATGCTCACATTAACGCCTAAAATGCTATTGTTTCGAATGCTAAGTACACCCAGAATTAGAAAAATCCCGTGGATTTAAAGGGACCAGGAGCAGCTCAGCCAAATAGAATGTTTATCTGCAATAAGCAGGATAAAAAAGTGAACCTCGTATTAAATGTCAAGCAAATGATAAGCACTAACCTTTCCTTACAAGTCATGGCGAATAAGACGGGAAGGGAGCAGAGCGGACCTCGTCGGAGAGGAAGGCGTTTGCTGGCGCGAAGATACATGCGAGGGCGAGGGCGGCTCCTGCCGCCGCCATGGCCAGACGCCGCGCTCCCGCCGCCATGCTGCCTGACGCCGCAGATGAGCGCCGCTGAGGCGCTCTGCATGGCTTTGCATGCGCGCCGGCTCCCGCCGGCGAGGGCGACGGCCTTCGCGGCGCGCAGTGGCGGCGGTCCCCAGGAGGGCCCTCGGGCCGAACTTACTGAGGGTGGTTCGTCAGGCAATGAGTGGCCGCCACGTTTCATAAGGGAGATTCTCATAATCCCGAATAGCATGACATGGCGAGCTCTCATTCGACATCTTGTACGATGAAGGGTGCCGTCCATCCAATAGGAATCGTCAATTGTCCGTACGGAGAGCGCACCGTGCGGGCGGAGCTGCCGAGAGGGAGGGCGGCCGATTGTGGATGGCGAAAAGGGGAAATGTCGATGGGGGGGGGGAGGGGGTCGAATCGCGCCGACGGCCATACTGTAGACCGAAACGAGATGAATTGGAATATATCGAATTGAGATGAATTAAAATATATTGATTCGAGAGTAATTGGAATATATCGATTCTGGATGAACTAGAATATATCGCATCGAGGTAAAATAGAATATATTGACTAGCGGACTCTAAGGAATTTGTGTGAATCAAAATGAATTAGAATATATCGAATCGCAAACAAATTGAAATATATCGATTGGATGAACTGGAATAAATCGAATCGATTGAATGCAAAAAAACGTTTCGAAATGAACTGGAATATATCGAATCAATATGAATTGAAATATATCGAATGGAGATAAATTGAACTATATCGTATCGACCAAGCTTAAATATATCGAGTTACGATGAACCGAAATATATCGACTTTAGGTGAACTGAAATATATCGAATCGGAATAAAATAGAATATATCGAGTGAATAGGAAAATAAATAGATCGAATCGAGAAAAAATAAAATATATCGACGTGAAGTAAACTGAAATATATCGAGCCGGAAGAAAATAGAATATATCGAGTCGAGATGAAAACAAGTATATCGTATCAGGATGAAATACAATATATCGAGTCGAGAAGAAAATAAATATATCGTATCGGGATAGAATAACATATATTGACTTGGGGTGAACTCAAATATATCAAATCGGCATAAAATAGAATATATCGAACCGAGATGAAAACTAATATATCGAGTCGGAATAAAATAGAATATATCGACCTGAGGTGAACTGAAATATATCGAATCGGAATACGATCAAATATATCGGATTGAAAAAGAAATAAGTATATCGTATCGGGAAAAAATAAAATATACTGACTTGGGGTGAACTGAAATATATCGAGTCAGCATAAAATAGAATATATCGAACCGATTTGAACTTAAATATATCGCATCGGGATAAAATCGAATATATCGAACCGAGTTGAAGTTAAATATATCGCATCGGGATAAAACAGGATATATCGACGTGTGGTGAACTGAAATATATCGCATCGGAATAAAACAGGATATATCGACGTGGGGTGAACTGAAATATATCGCATCGAAATAAAAGACGATATATCGACTTGGGGTGAACTGAAATATATCGAATCGGAATACGATTGAATATATCCCGCCGATATGAAAATGAATATATCGATTGAGGATGAAATAGAATATATCAATTTGGGGTGAACTGAAATATATCGAATTGGGATAGAATAGAACATATCGACCTTTGGTGCACTGAAATATATCGCATCGGAATAAAATAAAATATATCGTATCGATTTGAAAATGAATATATCGATTGGGGATAAAACAAAATATATCGACTTGGGGTGAACTGAAATATATCGCATCGAAATACAATGGAATATATCGTATCGATATAAAAATAAATATATCGATTGTGGATAAAATAGAATATATCGATTTGGAATGAACTGAAATATATCGAATTGGGATAGAATAGAATATATCGACTTTTAGGGTTTTTTTGGGTATTTAGGGGTTTTTAGCAGGGTTCTTCAAATAGGGGATTTCGGCTTAAGATAGGGGACTGTCCCCTGTCCCCTAAGGGAGTGAGACCATTTTTCATTTCATTTCTAATTTTAGTTCCTATTTCAGTTTTTCTTTTGTGACTACATCTAGAATTTCAGAGGTTATGATTTGGAATAGAGTTTTTGTGAGAAAATTTCAAGACTATGATGGATTCTAAAGTGATACTTGGAGTAATTAATGATGGATGGAAAAGGAAATAGAGAGCTTAGGATTGGATTTACAAAGTTTCCGAGCAATTGGGTTTTTGAATAAGCAACTATATGTTGTGATTGCCAAATGCACAGTAAAGTAAAGTAAAGTTCATATACATCATTGCTATCGTAGTTGCAAATGCAATTCATTTCCTTTTTGTTTTTAACCAAAAAAATGCTTTTTTGGGGCTTGTGTGGTATTTAAGTTGAAATCACGTAAACTAATCTCAAAATCTTACATAAATAAGCTATTTACGATATTTAGGGGATCTCCCCTATTTGAAGAACCCTGGTTTTTAGGGTTTTTAGGGTTTTTAGGGTATTTAGGGTATTTAGGGTTTTTAGGGTTTTTAGGGTTTTTAGGGTTTTTAGGGTTTTTTTACAAAGAATAGAATATATCGACTTGGGGTGAACTGAAATATATCGAATCGGAATAGAATAGAATATATCGACTTGGGGTGAACTGAAATATATCGCATCGGGATAAAACAAGATATATCGACGGTGTGAACTGAAATATATCGAATCGGGATATAATAGAATATATTGACTTGTTGTAGACTGAAATATATCGAATCGGCATAAAATAGAATACATCGACTTGGGGTGAACTGAATATATCGAATTGATATAGAATAGAATATATCGACTTGTGGTGAACTGAAATATATCGCATCGGGATAAAATAATATATATTGATTTGGGGTGAACTGAAATATATCGAATTGGGATAGAATGAAATGTATCGACTTGTGGTGTCGTACCGATATGGTTTGGAATATATCGAATAGATTCTAATTGGAATATATCGAATTGTTTGGATTCTAATATATCGCATGAGTGCGAACGAAATATATCGAGTCGAGATGAGTTTAAACATATCGACATTATTGAAACGAAATATATCGATTCGAGATGAATCGAGATATATTGATCTATCTGAATCGGAATATTTGGAATCGGTCCGAAGCGGCCAAACTCTTCCCTCTGCCGCCACTCGCATGCAGTACAGGAGTCGTCTGGTCTGTGGAACGCCGCTGCAGGAAGGAGCAGGCGGAAGGCTTTGAAAGTTAATTAAAATAATAAAAAAAAAGAACTAATCAAGGGAGTCTTTTGCGCTTAGCCTGCTTCTGCTGTAGCTCCGCAAAAGAGTCTGCAATGCCTCTTCAAGAGCACGGCAACCTTCAAAGTGCGAACACCGGGGGAGACTAAGGCCCCCTCCAGAGGCATCCGCGGATCCGCCCCTGGTTGGTAACCTGTATGCAACTCTCACCCTATCACGAATTGATTTTATTTTTCCTTCATTTTTCACACTATAATCTGGTTTCATATTCGTTATTTCTCCGGAAAAAATCCGTAAAATGTCCTCATATTGTTGCTTGCTCACAACTCCCTCGTAAAAGCATGCGCGCAAATCGGAAAACTTTCGGTGAATACATTAAACCGTAATTGAGGGTTGTAAGGATTTTCGATTACTGCAACCTTCAAAATTTCAAATACACGGGCAGAAACCCCTTGTCCTAAGCAGTACAACTCGTTTCTTTGCTGGATTCTATGACCAAAAATGCTCGATTAAGTTTCGCTGACGAAGGGTGAAGGCTTCAAACATAATCACATTTTCTGCGAATAATTCGGTTTGATGCCATCAACAATCGCGAAGTCATGGCAGGAAATGCGCCGTTAGAATGGAGCTTGTTATTGGCCTAATAATGCAGGAGTTAAAAGAGTTATAAAGCTTAATGGCGACGTAAGTTGTTATGTGTAGATCAGGAACATAGCAAGCGAGCCTGCAGCAGGCATCGCTGTGGTTCACATCCCTAGGCGGCCGTTTTGGCCATCGAAAGTTGTAATGATGTTGTGAAGCACACATGCCAAAAGAAAGTATTGAGAAAAGAAGTGTAAACCATTTCAAACAAATATATTGAATTTTTTTTCTAGTTTGAACAACCTCCCACTTCTGAAATGTCACTCGCACCATTGCCTTGGAAGTATTCTATGGAGTGCGGAGAAAATAGGACCACCAAAACGCTGACAACTTCGGATAACGAGGGCGGCTCGACTTCGTAAAGTCGACATAGTAAATCCCAAAGCGCTGGGAGAAGCCCTGACTCCATTCCCAGTTGTCAAGCAGCGACCAGGCGTAGTATGCCTGAACGTTTGCACCCTCTCTGCATGATCAAAAGGTAAAAAACAAGAATAAAATAAGTTAAAAAAGGAAAAATGTGACTGAGAGATGTTAAAACTAAATCCTGTTTCTATGATCAATTTCGATGGTTGAGATGGTATTGGCGGTAAATTGAATGCACAGAACAGATCATTGTCTGTATAAATATTCAGGGGAGAAGACTGGGCATTGCAGCCCTGTGAAGGATCTTACTGAATTGCGCGCAGCACCTCCTTCAGGTAGGATTCGTAGAACATGACACGTGGCAGGTCGCAGAGGGCAGTGGAGAGCGGAATAGACGAGTTGCCTGGTTGGCTCACCCCTGAAAATTTTGACCATTCCTTCTATTTTCAAAAAAGAGGGTATGTAGGAGGAGGAGGTGCTCAAAAAAGACCAATTGCAGCCTCCCCTTCTTCCAGTACCTTGTCTGATATGGACAAGGATCAACCTTCTATGGTGCTTGCCACAATATCCTAACCCTAAAAACTTATCCAGGTAGTCTCCCCAGTTCAAAAAAGCATCTCTGCATGCGCTCAAACAGACCTCAACGATTTCTGCCTGCATTCTGCATGAGGGTTTTGGCAATGCTAAGGGTATCGTGAAGTAGGAAACTGAAAGCCTCACCGTTCTCAGTAATAAGCATAGGAAATCCGTTGTACCGTGACGTAATCCACATGACCATAGAATAGATGCCTTTTGGAACCACCAGCAGCCAAACGGATGCACTCTGCACCGCGATTTTCTCTTCGCAAATGCGTTAAGATTTTGCATTTTACCGTTCCATATTCGAGATGTTTAAGTCTATTTCAGTATACGTAAGGGCGTTTGATATCGAAGAAGAAAAAAAGCTAGGAATCGTCAAAAATATAAGCATAATATATGAGCATTGAGATTATGAAGTATAAACCTACCAGTGCTCCAATCAGTGTCCCATAGCGGTCAGTTTCTGCATCCAGGAAAATTTTATGTAAGGACAAGGGAAGATACTTCTCAAGGTTCAACAAGTCACTATTTCGGATCTAAGAAATCGACCTTAAGTCATGCACAGCAAATTGTCAGTGTATCTCCGAAACTCTGCCTACCTTAATCCGATCTTTTTGGAGTACCAGCTTAAACTTTAATCTCATTCAAGGTTCAAAATTGCACCCATATTAGTACCTTGAGACCTCTACTTCCATTATCCGGCTTTTTTGGAGTATCAACTTAAACCTAATCTCATTCAAGGTTCAAAAGTTTCACTCATGTTCGTACCTTGAGACAGAATTTCGCTGTCTGTTGCGGGAGAAGCTTCCTGTGGGGGCGGGGGACCCCCAGCAGTGACATAACGAGCGGAGTAAAAGTTAAGGCCGAGAAAGTCAACGGAGCCCTTCAAAAGGTTCTTCTCCACCTCGGTGAAGGAGGGGAGACGATCTCCCACCAACTCCTTCATCACCGCTGGATAGTCTCCCACCATGATTGGGTCGGCAAACCTGCACAAAAGATGTCTAGCCGATAATCAAATGGTTTGTTGTCTCCATTTCGAGGAAAATTGCCAGAGCATCTGCCTTGTGAAATCGCACAGGCAAATTGGCTATGATGAATTTTGAATCTTGGAGCGGTTCATATGGGGGGGAAGATAAAAGCAGAAAGCTAAAACGCAGGCATTTATGCATAGAGATTCCGAACAGCTTACCAGCCGTAAGAAAACAGGAGACCCCTCTCGCTGGCTGCTATGTCCTCCTGTGAGTCCGTTAAAGGGTAGAAGAAGGTGCTCTCCAAAGATATGCCCAACCGGCCCTTTTGTTGGGGCTGAAAAATCGCACCGAGTTCATAGAAAAGTACATCATCAGGACAGTTTTCAGAAGTCTTGGCTCCGAGGCACAGTAGTGGATTGCCCAGAGCTTCCATCTCTCATTTATTGTCCATAATGGGAGAGGAAGTGGGAATAAACACATCTCCTTTCTCGATTTTTCAATCATTGTGAGAGAAGAAAGGGAAGGTGAGATCATAGAAAGATCACGGACTTCAGACTGGTCCACTTTGCATTATGAAATTTATGCAGCCATGTTAACCTGTGCGATGTATAGTGGTATAGCCGAAAATTGCTAAACGCACATATTGAAAGGATTCCCGCTGTAAGGATTTGTGTCTAGTTACACTATCCCCTGGCAAACTCATCTTGTTTTTGCGGCAAGGCAAGGGCATGCAACTGTTCGCAACAATGCAGCCGTACAGCTCTTGCTGTCACTCTTGCTCTCCCAATATGTTAGCTCTTACACTGATGTGTTGCATTTTCCACACGAACACACCTCCCTCAAAGAAGGTGTGATCAACGAAACTGTGATTCAAAAAGATATATCCTTCCTCAAAATAATGGCTAGTTACTTGTACACAATCTTCATATGTTCCACACGAGCAACTCCCAGCTACTACTGCTATCTGCCTACCTGATATTTGGAGCGATAGAGCTGTGCGGCGACTGCATGAGAGCGGAGCATATTGTGGCCCACAATGTACGGCTCTGTTGAGGAGTTTCCTCCCCCCGGGCAAAGAGTCAAGTTGGAACATCGACCCGGGGCCATATCGCCATTCGCATAGCCCTGCACCAAAAAACATGAGCATCTTTCAAATTTCAGGAGTGGAAACGTTTCATTGGAAACATCAAAATCGAAATCAAAATCAAATTCAGAATCAAAATCGACAGCAAAAAAAGAATTTCCGCGACTACATTTTTTTGGAGACACTGCATAGAATATTGGACAATACTGAACACTCAATAAGCGAGCAGCTTAGTTATGACGAGTCCCACCTCGACAGCAACAGTTGTCGGTTCATTGAATGTAGTCCAGATTTTCACTCGGTCGCCGAATGACTGAAAACAGATGTTCGCATATTCCAAAAAGTAGTCTCTGCAATAGCGGCAAAATTGAGATCAGTTATATTGCATTTGCTTTACTTACAATCTCTTTAGCTGCCCGGCGTACATTAACAAGCTACATATCAGGGTGCGTCGTACAGGTTGAATATGTATGCCTTACGCAATAGAAGCATTGAGCCAACCCCCCATCGTTTCGTGCAGATATTCGGGAAGGTCCCAATGGGACAGAGTGACTGCAGGTGTAATGCCTGCCACAAAAAATAACGGATATGGTGGATCTAATTTGAGTTCATCGTTTTCTTGGTCATTGAACAGATAGTGAAGTGTAGTTTACAACCCCAACTGATTTTCATTCAGAGCGAGTGGATCTATGAGAAGAAGGAAGAAGGGACCTAACACGGCATACAACAGCCATGTGACCAGAGTGTCTTGAT
This sequence comes from Zygnema circumcarinatum, assembly GCA_037447605.1. Taxonomy (NCBI): domain Eukaryota; kingdom Viridiplantae; phylum Streptophyta; class Zygnematophyceae; order Zygnematales; family Zygnemataceae; genus Zygnema; species Zygnema circumcarinatum. The sequence goes on from CM074815.1 coordinate 1,215,757, forward strand.
GGGGAGAATTTCAGATGGTTTGTTGATGGAGAATGTCATGTTTTGCAGAAGGACTGGCTATCGATGTGTTCCATGTGTCGCATATTTTTGAAATATCGGACAGGTAGAAGGAGAAACTGGCTAAACACATGGAATCCATAGAAATTAACTCCTTAGAGCCGTCAGCCACACCTTCACTGAGAAGCGCGTTGATAAGAGCATTGTAGTACGCAATTCCAATGGGATTGATCGTCCCTGTTCCCACTGCCAATAAATAACATTGACGCTGATTATGTGAGGAAAACAGTTAAAAAGGGGACGAAAAGGCTGCGGCCAAAATAATCTGAGGGCTCCGGGAGCAGTGAAACTCACGCGGAAGTATTCGAGGCCAAGAAATTGAAAAACGGTACGTAGTGGTACCCAACGCTTTCATCAATTTAATGTCTTCCTGAGAAAAGCATTATCCCATGCAAACACCCAATTCAACTTGAGATCAGAGCACAAGATATGAGAGTTGAAGAGAACGTTCTGATTGAATCTGAACCAGGCTCTTCCTTGCCCACATATGCTCTATAGTCTGGGGATGCGGCGAGTATGCTCTAAGTACTGCAAAGGTTTCATTGTATCACTAATTAAATGCATTGTAACATGCGCACCATGTACTTGTAGTATTCGTTGGAAGCGATTGCGCCAGTGCTGTTATCAGCAATGTTCCCTGGAATATACAGTTCGCACTAGTTGCTTGTGATCAATATGTGAAACCAAATTGCCTGAGCAATACAGCAAGATAATAATAAAACGAAATATAGAAGAGAAATGATAATACATCAGGGTTCTTGAACGATTCTGAGAAAAGACAGTGACGGCAGGACATACATGTAAATATTTTATAAAACCCACCAGGTATAGATGCATAGACGTCCCAGACAGACAGACCACGGCCGCCATCAAAAGCTGCTCCTTCAACCTGCATTGCATTAATGCACAAGATCAAAGCAAAACCTCGTTAAAGTTAGTACCTTTATACAAAAAGGCAGAGCCACGAAGCAGGCCGTGCTCCCCCGAAGTGTCCCACCCACTCGGTCTAACAGAAGTCCTCAAAAGTCCTGAAGTGACGATGATTTCTAAATGTAAAAAAAAGGTATTTTTTTGTTTAATTCAATCGGCTGAAAGGGTTCATTCTGTGTTCGCTCTCTTTACCTGATACGAGGAGGTTGCAGTGCCGAAGGAAAAGTTTGCCGGAAAGAGAGACGAGGTGAAGGCAGCATCGAAGCGCATGTCGCACTCAACAGGCAGCTGCAGTATACGCTCCGCAAAGAGATAAAGTAAACTTCAGAATGCAGTATATATCAACACTCGATCTTACTGTTCAGCAACTCCAAACCTGTCCTTTGGTGCTTCTTCCAGCTCCTGAACTTCCATCCAAACTTGCAGAACAAAGCATTGTATCACGAATGACAGTCAGCCGTCCAGAAATTCAAATAAAGCAAACACTCCTCAGCCTGCTCCCCTTTCTGAGAAGCTCAGCTTGACGCATGCATTGCCTTCCTTTTAAAGCTTGTTACCAATGTGCACAGGGCGCCAAGGCTTCAGAAAGGAAAAACAGGCAGCCGCACCACCTGCGTAGGAAGCGGATGAGGCTGAGGTAGAGCCGCATGGCCATGCGCGCATTCGCATGCCATGGCCATGGCCGTGCCCAGTACCCGCAAGGCCATGCTCATGTGCATGGGCCGCCGTCTTTTCACTCCCGCCATCAGATCCGACCCTTTGGCTTCGCTCGCAAAGCGTACAATCTTGCTCGTCCCACGCGGCCTTTTTATGCGCGCGATTAGCGGAAGATCTCGGCCGCCGATGTCGACAGGTGGTGGACAGTGACGGCTGGCAGCCGTCGATCTCGCACGCCTCCCCTCGCGGTCCGCGCTTTGAGGGTGTCGCCGCCGGTTGCGGATCGCATGTCGGTCGTCGAAAGGACAAGAAAGCGGCATTGATCTCACGATGGCGATGATGCCATAAAATGTACATGGAACCACGAGGAGCTGGTCGCAATGGACCTTAGGACAAGAAAAAGGCTAAGAGCGGAAAGCTACGCATAGGCTCAACAACGCAGGCCTCCATCAAAGCAGTCGCGAAAGTCACATCGCGCGGAGGGAGGGAGGGAGGGAAGGCCACCGACACGGCCACCAACAACCGCGGCTTCACGCCGAAGTAGCGGAGCAGCGAGGAGGACAGCAACGCTGAAGAGCGACGGAAATGCGCTATCGATAAAAAGTAGTGAGGATTGATCGCTAGGAGAGGAGGGCTTTCGGGGCCGTGCGCGCATCTCCAAGGAGCGATCGATGGGCGCACGTACGTACGCAAAAGCGAAAGAAGGAAGGCATCCAAACGGGCGTCGAGGCACAACCAGAAATCTCAACAACCGTAGAAACAAACTCGTCGGCCGAGTCACGTCGCGACGGGCATATGCGCGGTCCTTGCGAGGGCTGCATCGCCTTCATGGTGCGCGGCACGACGGGGCGGATCGGGCCACAACACAACATCCCCAAACATGCGTCGAGCAGCGCCGCCCAAGAGGAGGAAGGGCCGAATCAGGACGAACTCCGAGTTTGCTCGTCCGTACTCCGCGCGTCGTCCGTACTCCCGAAAGCTTGTACAGTACAGTCAGCAGTCCTCATATTTTCCACCCTGTACAGTGCGTCCCCAAGAAATTCGCCCCGATTTTGCCGATACCACCTTTTTGTACGGTAACTCTGTGTTAGCCGTACTACCCGTACTATCCGTACCCATAAAACCCCAAAACCCTACAAACCGTACTAGCCGTACCTGCCGTACTTTCCGTACTTGCTGTACTAGCCGTTACGGGCTTGTAGCGTAACGGAGCTGCGTTCGACGGATTTGCGTCAGTTCAATTGTACGTGACATATGCCTCTTCCGTGTCACGGATCAACGGAATCCAGGAGCTGCCAACGGAGATTGAGAGAAGGCGGCGCCATGCGTTGGCGGTCCACGGAACGGCACACTATCCAGCAAGGCGCACTCGGGAACACCGCCTAAGGCCGCCAATTATCATTCGTTGACCTATCCGAAGGCTCCACGTAGTCAGTCAGGCCTCTTAGTGGGCAGTTGGCCAATCAGAGGCTGTCACTGCTAAGGCTCAAGATCTATTGTCAGTGTTAAGTAGATGGGATGTCAGTGATGCTTGTTTGTCTTTTAGTGCTGGGCTTAGTATTTGTATTTGCTGTGTGGTTTGTTGTCTTGTTCTTCTTTCTTCTTTTCCTTCCTCTTCAGTTACAGCAACAGATGCTAAGTAAGAGAGTGAGAGAGAGAGAGTTCCATGCCATAGATAGAGAGAGAGAGAGAGAGAGAGAAAGAGTCTTCTTGCTGATAGCATTTAGACGTCCCATTCAGCCCAGTTAGACAAAGATTTCAGTGAGAAGACAATTTCATTGTAATGACATTCCCCAGCCAACCGCTGGCTGGGGTGAGTTTCCAAAATACCACCTTTATCTAAGTTGTGTCCTGTTTTCCCTCTGCTGTCACTATGCCAAGCCCCTATCTTGCTCTATCCTGCCTTGCATTACTCTCAATGACCAATGATCACTAGAAGCCTAGCTAAGAGACTAGCCAAGTAGAGGACAGGGAAGAGGGTCCCCAAGGAAGGGCTCTTTACGGATCAAGTCCAGCCGCCCGGTGAGCGTCTTGGAATCCACTGCGATGCCATTTAGCGGCGTACCTCACGAATCCCGGATCACGGCTACATCTTTGGCAGGCGATTACAGTACCACCCCAACCCTCGTCGATTCCGGCGCGGGCCCTTTCGGGTGGCTACGAAGCATCTGAAACTGCTTCGGCAATCTCCTTTTAACCCCGCTTATCTTGGTATGGGCTGAAGGTTTTGCGGTCCGCGTACCTTGATACGTGAAATTGCCCGATCTGTGACCCGTGTGCGGCCGCCATAGATGGCGCAACAAGAGACAACCGAATCTTAAAGTATTGGTGGAGACTTGGGACCTCAAGAAGAAACAGGCGATCAATCAGGGCCGGATTGATTTCGAGAGGAAGAAGCGGTCGAGAGAAAGGTAAAGATGGGCATCACGAAGAGAACCCTTATCGGTCGGCTTTACACTTGGCGGTCCGAGTCGATTGAGGGACTGCGGCGACTCCATCTAGGCGGTGATGGCCATAAACTTCATTTGTGATATGCCTGCCGGGATGATCCAAACTGCGGCTGCCCGGTCGGTTTATCCGCGGCGCGGTCCGCGTGAAGAGAGGAATTAAGATTCCAGAGCACGAGGTCCCCACGCGTACGGACCGCGGAACCCGCGGGATCTCGGTCCGGATAACCCCTACTTTGCACCGGGGAGTCCGCGAAGCCTGCCCGGCGCGATCTTTTCTACAATGATGAGGATTCCTCGAAGACACCCTCACCTGCGGCGTTCACAGCGTACCCATCCGGCGACCCGGGCGGCGACTTGGGGGCAAGAGGCGGGGACGATGCAAGGACCCTCCGGCTTTCGCACCAACCTGCGAGAGGAAGCCTTGAGGTGGAATCACGAGTTTCCAGTAAGATGGAAGGAATGATGGCCCGAAGCAATGATTCTGAAAAGAGTGAAGTGGGGATACCACGGGCATCATCACAAGAGGCTTCACCGCTGGCGAGGAAGATCTCTTTGAAGCATGGTTGAGACACCTTGAGGGAGAAGCGGTATAAGCATACACGAAGGAGGACCCGATGGATCAAAGTGGCCCTTAGAAGCCCATTTGGAAGGAGGCCGTCAGCCCGGAAATTTGTCCAAGCGGCACAAGGCGGATGTAAAGTCGGCAGCACGACCCGAGGGACACACATTCAAGCAAGCACCGGACAACGGATTTGGATCCGATCCAGTGCTTGGGCAAACCCGGCTACATAGAGATACTTTCTGATGATGGCGAATTTCATTTAATTCAGGCGTTTTTATGCATGGCAAATCTTGTCGAGAACTTGCGACTTTTTAAAGTTCTCACGTGGTTATGAGGCCATCGGCGAAGGATCTCCACGGATCGTGAGGCTGGCGACAACCCACGGCGGATGCCGGGGCCTTGTTGTTAGAAAGAGGCGAGGCGAATTGAAGGATCAAGAGAGAGGCAACCGGCATATGCGACCACATTACATGAGCCTTCTGAGATCGCGGCAGATCGACTCTACCGGCGAGTTCACGAAGACCTGAGAATGGCGGTTGTATGATCACTATGCTACATCTTCTAGGAACAAGCCGTCTTTCTCCGGCATCCCTGCTCAAGACGTCCGGTCAGCCCCTGTGGTGCAGCCTCTGGCCATAGCCAGCACGACCAAGCCCCTTCCCCTTTCTCCATACCCTCATGATCCTGCACGACCCATTGAGCCGGCGGTGAATCCTCACATACGGATGTTTCTCGTCGGGATGTCGGGCTCCTTATTCGATCGCACGCGAAGAGAGGCTGCGGCGGGGCGATCTGGCGGCGTCGGATAGCGAGCAGGGGAGTTCCGGCGTCGTCTTGCACTGCGGCTGAATCATAATCAGCGTGCGTGCGGACATAGACTGCACCTGCAGCCGAGATCCACGGGACATGATGCGTGTGTGCATCAGGAACTCTCAAGTAGAGAGGCGAGAAAGGGGAAAGCGTGCTTGAGGGAAACTCACTGGAGAATTAAGCCTTCGTGGATATGCTCGGCTACTCCCGCACCGCCGAGATCTCGGCTCCCTTTTAAGCAGCCTCCACTCCTTCACCGCTTACGGCATCACCCAGCGTCCACTTTATCCACACGCACCCCATGGACTCCCCTTCCCTGACAAACACATTGGGTGCTGAGCCCGATCCTGCTGCCCGCTCACGCACTGCCCAGATTGCCGCGGCATTACAACCGGCTTGGTCCGAATCCCCCATCACTTCTGAAGAGGGTGCTCAAGCCCGGATTGCCGAGATTGCAAATGCCTTGCGCAGGCTCCCTGTCAACCAAAGTGATCCTCATTCACATCCACTTTGCCCGTTTCCTCCCTACTTGAGTGTCAGCGAAGCCGAAAACTCCTTTGGCAAACTCACCGATGCGCCACCTGTCAGGAGAACTTGGGTCCTCCCTCCTTCCCTGGTCATCCATTGGGATCCTTTGAGGAAATTGGCGATCTCAATGAGGAGGCAGAGCGGTGGCCAGCGACGAGGCGAAACACCGGCGGAAGAGATGCCACATCAACCCTCCCCCATCGCCCTCGGGCTGACCCGTTCTACCCGGGCTGACCCGACCCGGCGACCAACCCCGACGGATGGCCTCTCCGATTGAACGCATGGTTCATCAACTCATAGAACAAGGCTAAGATAGGCATTACGCTATCCTGATTGATGCAAGCTGGTTCGAGTCTTCGCCGTAGTTCGAAGAGGCTGGCCAGGCAGTCTGAAAGCCACCTACTTGACGCTCCGGTTCTATGGCATCTCCCTCGGACGTCCCTGCGCCCGGTAGATATCCACCACGGCGGCGCCTCCTCGGACCGATTACGCTCTCCCGCCATCCTCCTACCATGGGATTGAGATCCTCCCTCACGATCCCACACCCAGCGTCGCGAATCATTGTCGATGTATGGCTCAGCGGACATCGGCAAAACCATGATCATTGTAGCGAAGCAAGCTATACATACATTGTATGGCACAGTACTTACATCCCATGGTTGCCTTTTAATGGTAAAGCAGCGAAATTGTAGATGTAGGAGGTCTTGTGTTCAAACCTTGCAGTAGGCGGGTTTGTTACATTGGTATCAGAGCCAGTGCCCGGTATTTGTAATCCACCCTAAAAACAGTGATCTCGAGGCATGATGCGGGAGCATGAAATGCGGGGGTATCCACGCTGATTACTTTACCATTAAAAGCAGCAGCGGATGTAAATCTTAGAGCGTACAGCGGATGTATAGCGTTTGGCTACATTGACCACGGGAACCATGCTGCTTGGCGATTACATCCAAGCTTTGTGATAGAGGCTGCGAGGGGTTAAAGTTAGCGGACAAGACACTTTCGAGCCCATTCCCCGATATGTGGGGGTTGAAGGGAGCTTACATGAAGGACTGGGCAGCGCCCAAGTGGTCATCAGTCTTGGCGAGATGGGAGCCGCGATTGTAACAACTGCCCCACTAGCGGTACGAGCGTCTAAGAGATTGAAGAGAGAGAGAAGGAGAGAAGGAGAGAGAGAGAGGCGTGAGCTCAATCTTTGGTACAAAAACTCGGATGGTCTCCCGTCGAGGCGCCCGATCCCCTTAAGCTCCCCAGTTGAACCCCTGCATGGAGGGCCAGGAGAGGCCTTGTCAGAGCCGCGGCGTGGCGAGATCCTTAACCGAGTTGTAATTTGAGACAAGCGCGTGGTCTACGCCCATCTCCGCGAGGCGTCGTGACAGCCAGCCCGTCGTCTTGACGGCGCCGCGGCCTAGAAATGCAGCGGTCCCGGACTGTCGGCTCCACGTCCGTCTGTCTGGGGCCGGTGCCTGCCAATCAAAAAGATGCGCCCGCGTCTAAAATTGTATGCCGCCCAGAAGCGGCGCTTCCGGCATCTTGGCGTAGCGGCTAAATCTCGGCGGGAGGATGGTAATAATAAAGTCGCGTCCATTGCACATGCGGGCGACCCGTCTGATCAAAGAGATCCTTTGATCACTTGCGAGTAGTCGCGGTCGTATTTGGCCCGAACACTATTATCCTGGCAGGCTCGAATTGGCTCATCGCGATAGAGCACAAATCGACTTTGCTACATGTCAAGCGCACTTGCTCTGGCGTGGGGACGGTACGCTCCTTCCCCATCATCCTGAGTCACTTACCACCTCAGCCTTCCCCAAAGCGCCCACGCGCGGCGCGGGTCTCTACGAGGAGATCACCATGTACCGGCCGATTACGGCGGCCCCGATTCTTCTCGCTGGATGGCCAATTCCGATCTCTGGAAATGGCGAGACTCCCCTCCTTCTTCTCGAGTCGGCTCTCGGTGCGTCGGCCAGGAGAAGCGTACGCCAGTCTTGTCGCACCCGGCTTTCCCCGTGAGACCAGCCGTGATGAGGTGAAATTTTGGAAATAGAGAGGCGGGAATGCGATTGAGACTGCGATCTGGGGGCAGGTGACATTCCCAACTCACGCCAAGTCTTTGCGCCCGAGAATCACTGGATTTTGTACGACATTCACTTTCGACATCGGCAAGACTCACTTGATTTGGAGCACCGCGTCGATGGGGGGATGCGCCTCGGTGATGACCACGACTCCACTACCCGGCTTTTGGCCCGTACCCGGCCGGCAGTGTCAGGCGGCCAGTCTCGGCGGAAACGTGGTACGCGGATGTTAGAGCAGGAGGGCGGGCCGGCCAGATTACGCCCCAGCCGGGATGGCACACTCCGCTACTGTGGTGACTATGAGGCGCGGTACCATAACGGACGAAGTGGGGATCCTTATCACGTTACGGATGTGGACTGATTTCTCTCACGGCGTCTCCCACTAGGGCCGATGGTTCTCGACGCGGACATCGCGAAAGTCGCCTGGCGATTCCCTGCGGCAGGCCCGTTATTTGCAAAACGGGGCTTACGCAGCTTGGCGCTTTGTGCGTGGGCCCGATTACTTCCGTTGAGGGCTCAAGAATTCCGGTCGGACTACGGCGCACAGCCAGCAGTGTTACATTTTATGGTACCTTACCGAACCTTCGTGGATGATGCCTCCCTCCACAGCAAGGACTGGTCCTCCCACCTGCAACACATTGACCAAGTCCTCCAACAGCTCATCAGTGCGCGTTTGAAGATTGCACCTAAAGTGCAAATGGGGCCATCGGGAGATCACCTATCTCGGCACCGCTGCATCAATGGCCTGAAACCATCACTCACAAGATCAAGCGACACCTTATGCCGCATTCCACGTAACTCCTCATCACCTCACCAAGTCTTTGGGACCTCACCTCATTCTATCGCCGCTCATCATATTATGCCCTTATCGCTACGGCCCCTACATGCCTGGAGAAGCACGGAGTCCACTACGAACGGAGCCGAGCGCCAGATCCGCCTTCCCTGTGCGCTCAAGAGTGCCTTCTCGTGCCTTTATTCAGACACCGACCCCACCCTGCCCAATTATCATCGGGACACGCCGACCGGAGTCGACGCGCTTTGGGGCAAAGGGCTACCAAGCCTCGATGGGGAACACCGGCCGCTATGCTATAGCCGGGTTTGTCTCGTGGAACCCCAGACCAAGTACGCCCCCCACCGAGGAGAGGCCGGCTATCCTCCTGCACCCTCGAGTAGTTCAAGCTTTCACTGCCTACCAGCCCGCTATCATCCGGATCGACCACATGCTCCCTCACCGGCCGCACATTATGGCTACCCTACGCCCTAAGTTTGCACCATGGGTGTTGAAGTTGGAGGTGTACAATGTACTCAAAGTCACTCACCGTCCCGGCCGTAGTCACGGCAATGCTGATGGCCTCAGTCGCAATCCCTCGGCTCCCCTCCTCTGCCACGATCCGGCCGTTCTTGAACCCATCCCTCCACCCACCCTCCTGAACCCTGAGCATCTTCCCATTGAGATCTTTATTGCAGAGCAAGACTTACATGAGGTCATATTCGCAGATGGAATTATCGATATTCCGGCCACGGCCACCACCCTCCATCGCTGGCAAGACCCTGACTTCACCCACGGCCACCCCCATGCGGATCCGTGGGAACTCCTCATGGACGACGATGGTGAAAATCCCTTTCTTCCTCCCCATTTCCCCAGCGCCAATGACGTCCATTCCGACTCCTCCCTTCAGCCACGCCATGACTCAAGACGCCGCCTCTTTGTCACTCTGACACCTAGAGGGTTTCACGCCTCCGCCAAGGCTGAAATTCTCTCGGCCGATGATGACTGATGCATTCCTCACCTCCCTCCGCCTTCCCCTGCTCCATTCCCTACCGAGCGATGGAAATTCTCGACGCCGCCCACTCCATTCCCAACCCCGCAGGCTTCCACCTCTTACGTATAGGAAGATGGTGGCCCCTCAAGGTGAGCGCTACGGCTGGCTCCGGGCTTTCCATGGCGCGTGAGCCGCTACATTGAAACTCGCACTGGCCGCTAACGCGGTAAGCGCCAGAAAGGAACGCTACGTAGCCACCTCTAAGGGGAAAGGGGTGTTGGATTCCGCCACGCCCTGATCCTTTAATTCTCCGGCTGGCCCGCCCGCATGCTAACTAAGCACTGGCGGTGGCCGGATACTGCTGTCGCATCATAAGGCCGCTGCTGCTGTAGGGATCCGACCGTAGTACCGACAAAGAGTATGGGCGCCATTGCTGCCGCTGGGCGCGGCGCCAAGGGAATGCGGCGAAGCATTCGTATTTGCAGCAGGCCACCTCTCGACCCATGCAGTCGAGAGGGACACGTGGCGCTTTGCCATTGACAACCGCCTAACTTCCATGCCGGGTGAGGTTCAACGGGGAAGCGATAGGGGCGAGTGGGTGACCGCCGCCACCCAACCAACATACCGCATACGGGTTGCATCGCCCGTCCGGGCTGCTCCCCACTCGAGAGCTCTCTCTCTCTCGTTTCCTTTGTCAACTCGGCACCGCCGCACGGGCCTAAGGGCCAGGGATTTCTCGTGACATTTGCATCGTGAGCAGTGTTTTCTTTCTTTTGGGAAGGGAACCCGCCGGGTCATGGTGACCCCACTCGCCGGGCCGGAGGGGACCCGGGGCCCTCGGGGCCGCCACCTCCACCACCCGTCCCCCGGGACGAGGTGATGGAGGAGAACTCGGAGACTGCGGCCGTCCCCATGGAGGGGCCCAGTCCCGAGCCCACGGATGACCAAGGTCATCCGGTGACTGCTGCCCCTTTCCCCGCGTCACCGGAGCCGCTGGCTCCGGCAGAATCCGCCGATCCCATGATCGGGCCCACATCACTTCGGCGCCTCACATTTAGCTAGAAGAAAGATCAATTTAGCCGAGCGGATGTGGGCAGTAAAGAAGGCCGCCACCATGGCCCTCGACGCAGGTGTGGGATCTACATGGAGCTCACACGGGCCGCTTGGTGGACACGCTCCAAATGGAGTTCCGGGGCCTTTCGGACAGGCTCCGGAGGATCGAAGAAGGTATGCCTCGAACCCCCCCTCAGGCTGTAGAGGCAGTAGATGCGGCAGGTCCTGGGGAAGGGGTTAGGCACACCACCGCGGTAGCATCGTCGCTACCGGCGTCCCAACCGGCTGCCGGAAGCAGCCGGCAGAGATCTGGACCCCCTGTTGATTCAACGGGGGGGAGTCACCCCCATGGGGGTGGCGAACCACCCAGCAGTGGGGGACCCCCGTCGGGGGCAGCTGCTGGCGGCGGAGGAGATCCCAGTCCTCGGACTGCTCCTCCGCAACCTACTGAGGATGCCCGACGGAATCGGGCCAAGGTGGCCCCTCTTTCCTTTTGGGGCGAACATCCTACCACGGACTGCTCGATTGAGCAGTGGTTGGGTCAAACGAAGGGCTACCTTCTGGCGACCAACTGTCCCCCCCTCCAGTGGGTAAGCTTTGCTTACCCAGCACTCAGAGGAGCCGCATACCGTGTGTATGAGGGCCTCTCTGATGAGATTGGGGACGATTGGGATAAGTTCAGAGATGAACTTATCAAACACTTTGGGGCCTTGGATCCCGGCTTGGAGGCCCGGGATAAGTTTCAGAACATGGTCCAAACCGGCAGCGTCAAGCAGTTTCTGCGAGACCTGCGACAAGTGGTGCCTCAGATCACCACTCACAAGCCTGACAGGCTGAGTTTTTTCCACTGTGAATGGCCTGCCACACTCAGGAAGCAGCACTAACTCCACGGACCAAACCGCGGGGACCCCTGGCCGACTCGAAGCCAGACTTTGATGCGTACCTATTCGGGCTTGGACACCGCCCTCAAGTAGTGATGTAGATCTTCCCCACCCCGCCAGGTCGGCGACGTGACGTGGTCGTGGAAGGCGATTCCTACCCTCGCCAAATCGCGTGAAAGAATAAGCTTTAAGCGTACCGAAGTGGCTGCCCGCCCACCCACTGCACGGCCGCAGAAGCTGACTCCAGAGGAAATGGAGAAGATGCAGCGGGAGAACAAGTGTTTCCGCTGCCGCAAGGAGGGGCACAAGGCCCGGGATTGCCCTCTCAACTCCAAGGACAAGAAGGGCAAGGGGCCGGAAAACCCCAACCCACCAGCAGTTTAGGAGTCGCTGCTGGTGGAGTAAGCAGGTTAGGGGATGGGAAGACAGTTGCCGTCAATGTGTAACAAACCCGCCTCCAGCAGGGTTCGAACTCAGGACCTCCCGGTATTCACCTAAGTGCTTTACCATTAAAAGGCAACCGCGGATGTAAGTACTAGGCCATACAACACATGTATAGCGTTTCGCTACATTCCTCCCCACCTAAACGTCCCGCTCGTCTCGAAGCATCTCAAGGGTTTTCACGAAAGGCTGTCTGCTCCTTCAACACATGGACTACTTCGGGCCCAAATTCCCCTCAGCCACTAAGGGAAAGCAAGTGTTCCGTACTCATGCCCGTAGGAGATCACTGTGTTTTTAGGGTGGATTACAAATACCGGGCATTAGGCTACGATACCAATGTAACAAACCAGCCTCGAGGGTTCGAACTTCGAGACACTCGGTATTCACCAAGTGCTTTACCATTAAAAGGCGGACCTTGAGGATGTATGAAATCTTAGGCATTACAACACATGTACTTAGCGTTTACATTTACACAATGTTAAGAAACTTTGTGGCTTAGGTCCACCTGACATGCTTAACTTGTCGGGCGTAATCTTTGGGGTGCACTCCATCTCGCTGTGTCATGCGCTTCCCGGAGTATGTCCTTTTCCCTCGCCAATCGCGGGTGACTCTCTGTGTTTATGGATGTATCGGCGCGCGGGCCGCTGGCATGTTTCACCTCAATGTTATGGGGAATGATGTCTTGATGAGATGTGCCATGGATGCCTTGCTTCTCTTGCGGGATACTTCCCACATCCTTGGCCGCGATACCGGTTCCTCACACTTGGCGGCCAGACTCTTTTCCCAACGCCAATCGGGCGTTGGTGAAATACCGAGAAAAGGGCACAAGTTAGTGCGCATAATGGAAGGATCCACCGCCACTCTGTTGGATCCCCTACACCTTGGTGTGGAGGACGCTCGCCCTCACCCTCGTGACATAGTGCTATCCCCGCTCCATCTTGCCCATCGCGGTAATGACCTTCACCGGGTCGCCCATCGGCCACCCCGCAGCGGATATCGCTTAGATACCGCGTGACGCTTAACTTTGTTGGGTTCTCGCGATTCACCAGAGATTTGTTGGGTCACCATGTATCCCCATTTAGAAAGTGTTACTTTCGGGGATGGACGCAAGGGCCAGATCTCTGGTAGCGTCACACTCAAGATCAAGCTCCAATCCTACTCCGGGGCAGTGAAGTGCCTTCTGACACAACTGGCCTTTGGAACGGATGTTATTTTGGGGAGTGCTTGGTTAACCATAGTCAAAGCCCAATTGGACTTTTCCATCCCACACTGTATTCTGCACAGTGGAGATAGGCGCATCACCCTACACCCTGGCAAAACCACATCCACTGCGTTCGCGCAGGTTGATACTCCTTATCTCTGCTCGGCTATGCAGTTGGCCAAGGCAGTTAAGGAGGGTTGCACCTTGTTCATGGTGCATGTCATGGCAACCACTGAGGATGTTGATGACGAAGATCCGGAATGGCAAATCGCATCCACGAATGTGTTCTCGGCTGTTCCATCCCAGATCCAACCTCTGTTGGATGAGTTCAGGGATGTCTTCCCTGACGACCTTCCAAGAGGGTTGCCGCCATCGAGAGGGGTGGGGCACACAATCCCTCTTGAGCCTGAGCAAAAGCCGCCTTGGCGGCCGATCTATCGGTTAAGCCCGAAGGAAACCGAGGAGATGCGGAAGCAGTTGGCAACTTTACGTGACAAGGGCTGGATAGAACCCAGTCAGAGCCCCTTTGGGGCGCCCATCTTGTTCGTTGGGAAGAAAGATGGTTCGTTGAGGATGTGCATTGATTACCGCGCACTCAACAAGATCACCGTAAAGAACCGTTTTGCTTTACCACGTATTGATGATCTGTTGATCGTCTTCACGGCCGCAGTGTTTACTTCCACCGATCTTGCTCGTGGGTACCATCGTGATCCGTGTTACTGGAGCCGATGTGCCAAAACTGTTCCTGACACCGACATTGGTCATTTCCAATATAAGGTGTTGCCCTTGATTGACTAATGCCCATGACTTTCCAGCCGCCATGAACGAGATGTTCATCGGCATGGACGAGTTTGTTTTGGTTTACCTCGACGATATCCTTGTCTTCAGTAAGACAGAGGAGGCACATCTTGAACACGTTCGGAAAGTGTTTGAGACCCTGAGGAAACACCAATTTTATGCCAAGAGGAAGAAGTGTCACTTCATGCAACGTGAGTTGCTTTATCTTGGGCATATCTTGAATGATCAGGGCCTTCGGCCTGATCCAGCCAAAGTTTCCGCGGTAGAAACTTGGGCGCCACCGACTGACTTGCATCAGTTGAGGTCTTTTCTGGGCTTTGCGAATTATTTTCGTAAGTTCATCCAAGGGTTTAGTAAACTGGTTACCCCCTTGACTAATTTGACACGTTCCGGTGTCCCCTTTATATGGACCCCTGAATGCCAGAATGCATTCGAAGGTGTGCGCCATGCACTTGTTACCGCACCCACTCTCCGTTTAGCGGACCCATCCAAGCCTTATGAAGTGGTTTGTGATGCCTCGGGATTCGCCTTGGGTGCCGTCTTGTTTCAGGATGGCCAACCCTTGGCGTATGAAAGTAGCAAAATGAATCCCGCTGAGCGCAACTATTCTGCAACAGAACAGGAACTGCTTGCAGTGGTCCACGCCCTGAGGACATGGCGGTGCTATTTAGAGGGGGCGAAAGCGGTCACGCTGGTCA
>CM074815.1:1232204-1286291 GCA_037447605.1 Zygnema circumcarinatum
CCGCTGCGCGTACCTCTGAATCCCCTGGATCCTGGCTCTATGCTGCAGGCAGACCCACAGCACCACCCCAACCCTACGTCAGTTTCAGCACGGACGCTTGGGTGGCCGTACAGCATCTGCGACTAGCTCAGCAATCTCCTTTTAACCCCACTTATCTTGTGCTACAGGCTTCAGCAAAACTCACCGAATCTTCCCGCTCGTGCCGCCGTAAGAGGAGCTCGCTCGTCTTTCCTCTTTTTTTGATTCCGACACGGCACGGCACGGTACGATACGGTACGATATGGTACGGAACGATACGTACGGTCCAACATGAACTCTAACACGAACTCTAACAATACCGCCCGTCTACTGGTAACACGAACCTTCTATTTGCAAAAATCAATATTTTCGCCTCATATTTGGCAAAACCATGGCGAAAATATGAGGACTGTTGACTGTACAGTACAGTACTGTACTGTACATTACTGTACGATAACTCCATGCGCCAATAATCAGTACTAAGCTAACTCGTGATCGCGCGGCCTAACGCCGCGCGCCGTTATTATTTGTTAGAAGCTAATTCTGTGTCGGCACAGCCTATCGTCGATAGCCACGTGAAATATCCCGACTCCCCGTGTTCCCACTACGAAAACAAACAAGACCTGTACAGACTATGACCGTATCTTCTAAGGACCCCGGTCTGACGCTAAAGGACCAGCGACTACGGCCAAGGACCGTACAGTGTACTATTCCAGACTAGACCCCTATTGTACACTACAGTTGAGCCTAGGCGTATTTTGCAACTCCTAGCGTTTTTCTTTTGGCCTGAAGTCCTTTGAGACCTCGTGGCTCCCCATGCTGATTTGGTCCATTGGCCAAAACCATTGAACCATTGGACATGCGCGCATAGCCCTCCCTCGCTAGCGCTTTATCCCCTCGGACCGACACACTGCCTACTCATACCTACGCTCAGTCAGACTCAGCGTGAAGCTCCACGGCCGTGCAACTGACCGTGATCAGGCGCTCTACGGAACTTCAAAAGGAGGCCTTGCAAACCCTAATTGACGTTCCTCCAAACTGTTGAGAGATTTTTTCGTGACTATACAAACTGCACTGCAATAGATACATTCTTCGCCTGTTGACAAATGCAGGAAGTAGTATGACTGAAAATTAAAAGCTTAAGTGTCTTCCTTAGCTAGCTGAGTTTTTCGTACGTCTGGATCACCCCCTGCGCAGCAACAGAGGAGGCGGGGCTTGACACAGTGTGAATTAAGGCCTCTTTTTGTGAGTTGGAGAGAAGAAGAAATGGAGGGAAAGAGCCGGAATAAAAATGTCCTGCGATCGCTTATGAAGGACGCGTTAATGAAGAAGGAAACTCGGATAAATTCACCCCTTGTTCGGTAAGGACTACGACTTCTTGCTGCTTTTCTATTCTGGAACATACGCGTTTTGAGCCTTACCTTAATCGAATTTGGGAGGGCCTGAAATGTGAAGTCTTGGCAGTTCGCACACGTTGCCATCAACCTTAAAATGTTTACTCCCTGTCCAACAAGTATTGAACTGATGAACCAATTCTCTGACGACTGTTTGCAGATACAATGACGTTGGGCAGGCGGTGTGCAAAGTTTGCAATGTTGTGATAAAGTCCGAGGGGCTGTGGCTGGGTCACATCAGCAGCAAAGGGCACAAAGAGGTCCTGTATGCTTCATGGCCCACTTTATCTTCTTTATTCCTCACAGTCTTCACTACTCTATCTGCTTCACTCTTTACCCAATAGCTTTATTCATCTCGCTCTTACTTTATGGCTTTATCGATCCCACTTTTCCTCCAGCGAGCGTCTGTTTTCTGGCAACTCGAAAAGTTCTAAGCAACCCCTTTAACCTGCTTGGATTCAAGCTTCACACCCGTAAACTACTTTGGACCTTTTGAAAGCGACGGCTTTGGTTGCCGTAGTTAAATGATTTTTCACATAACCTTTAGTAGTTGGCTTACCATGATTCTGCTCGTCGTACAACACAGAAACTCAGAATGAGAACCTTATTATCCTGGTCCTGATCCTGTGGCGTTTCAGACTGAGTCCATTTTATCCACGTTGCTTTTTCTGAAAGTTCACATACCCTGAACGAATGAGCCTTTTGTCAGTCATCCCCTCAAAAGGCAGACGCTGATGGTTCCTTGGTTTGTGCTGCGAGAAAGCGCAGGCTGTCGAGGAACTGAAGAGGCGTGCAAAGAAAGCCACTGCAGTTGCAAATCAAGCGGAGCAGGCTGCTCCTCCTCTACCTGCAGAGGAAGCAAGTAGCCCTGTTTTGCCTGCCACCCGAGAAGCCTCAGCTCTGCCTGAAGGATTTTTTGATACACCTCCGCCAAAGAAGCAACGTGCAGGTACGTCAACACCAACCTCTTATTCTATTTGTATCGTAAGTGCTGAAAAGATATTGAAAATTCTGAACCTTCTGGCAAGCCTTACATGTTTTTTTCTAGTTTTTTTTAATGGTTGGGGGTGCAGATTCAAGCAAATCACAGCCGAGCAGGGAGCAGCTGGCAAGCAGGAGTGGAGTACGCCTGCTCCCTGAAGCAGGGGCTGCATCACTCCGCAGTGAGGGAGCTGTGTCTGTGGGGGAAGCGCCCCCAAGTGGGAGTGGGAGTGGCAGTGGGAGTGGGAGAGCGAACGGGAGTGAGAGTGGGAGTGCGTTGCCAGAGGGCTTTTTTGACAGCAAGGAGGCGGACCACAAGGCTCGGGGGGTCCAGCTGCCCAAGATCGACATTCAGTAGGTTTCGCAATTTGTGTTGCGTTAGGATGGCTTTCTAAGAAAGACTGTTTTCATCGTAGGAATAGATGGGCGTTTCTCTCTTTCTGCAACATCTGTTACATCGGCTACTTGCATCCACTGGGATGATGTCCTTAGTAGTGGTGTGGTTATGGGCTTTCTTCCTTGCAGGGAGGAGTTGAAGGAGTTTCAGAAAGCGGTGGATGTGGACCTTGAAGAGGTGGATATCCGACAGGAGGAGGATGAGGTGAGGCTCTTTACCAGCCAATACACAAACTTGCGTAGGTCATGTACGAAAACATGAAGGTTCTTCAGTTACATTCAAAGTGACACGCAGAGTTGTATACAGTGCATAGTTCTGGGTATATAGCAATATAGCAGTATCTTATCGGCATGAGTCGCTTTCACTTGACAGATCTATGCAGTTTAAATTTAAAAACTGTAGAATCATATAGAACTATATCTATAGAACTGCCAGCATATAACCGGCTGCACCATGATGTGGATGCGTGCAGGCTGAAGCTGCAGATGAACGTGAAATGCGTGAAGAACTCACGCAGAGGTACTCTATGGGCTCACACATGTCAACTTTTCGGAAAGGAGCAGTCTGGTTTTGACGGATAGATGTGTGAAAAGTTGAGCTCCTGTATAATTGACCATGCTCCTTTGTGCTCTTTTCTTGCCCCTTTGCAGATCCCTTCTAGAGAGAGTGCAAGAGTTGAAGCAGAAGAAAGAGCAGCGGGCGGCAGCTCTGGCGCAAGCGCAAGCGTCGCAGTCTATGCAAAACGAGGGTTCAGGGACTGAGGCAGGGAGGGTCGAGGAAGAGGAGGAGGAGAAGGAGGAGGAGGAGGAGGAGGAGGAGGACGAGGATGAGGATGGCGTGTTTGGTCTTTTGGATTGGCGAGCAAAGCATTATTGAGGAGAGAATTGGGCTAATTACGGCTCCCTCAACGGGATGTCTCATTCCACGTTTGTTCGTTGCTTTTTGGAGAGTTTTGTATTATGTTAAGAGGAGCTTGAGGATATGGGAAGGAATTGCATTAGATTCCATTAAGTTTGTTGATGAAGTGAATTCGAGGTTTTTGGGTTTGTTTCTGAGGCACTGTATGTAGCCGCACCTTTTTTTGAGTGATCAGAACGTGAAGATCGTTTGAAAGCATTCAAACTTCAAACTGTGGAGCTCAGATTCGGAAAGCTCGATTAGTATGGGTGGGGTTCCATCGAGGCTATCCTGTGTGCGTTGTCCAATCACCAAAAAAATGGCATGCGCGGCAATTCCATTTTGGCCCATGCTTCAGAAGGCACCCTCAATGGATCTTGATCCTTCGCCTTTCTGGTGACCTCCGGCATGTGCATTCATGGAAAGGTCTGACTTGACTAGTTCGAAGAAGGTTGGAGATCAGTTGATCGAACAGGGCTTTGAACTTCGCTTTTATTCCGCCTTCTGGTCATTTGCCAGCTTTGCATGTTGGCTCGTTATATGTTAGCGTCCAACCCTTGCACATGAACTTCTCGGGGCGCTACCGTTGTGAGCACAGCACAAAGCATTGGATAGACATGAACGTGTCAAGGACTGCCATAGCCACACCATCTCACATTCTGTGAACGTCTCCTCTTAGGTTCGCCCACGTAGCATGTGTGCGCATGTTAGAAGCCTAGAATTTGGTGTGGTGCTGTAGCATCAACATGTTGTACCATGAACACCAACATGGTCGGGGTTTGTTGCACAACAGGGTAAGGCCGTGCAAGATGGCCCGCTGAACCCTGCCGCGGCCCTGCACTTCAAAACCCTCCGAGCCTTTTTAGGTCATTGGTGACCCGCCTGCCCTGCGCTGCTCTGCAACTCTGCAGGGCGGTCATTGCAGCTCGTCTCTCCTTCCTTCCCTCCTGCTGCTGGCAGGAGTGCAGGCTTCCAGGGAGGAAGCCATGGCACGAGGCTATGGGTTGAAGAGCGGAGGGGGAGGGAAGGGCGGAGGGGGAGGGAAGGTCGGAGGGGGAGGGAAGGTCGGAGGGGGAGGGAAGGGGAGGGGAGGAAGGATGGGAACCGGCAGCCATGGCGGCGGCGGCGGAGGGAAGGGAGTTGAACGCCTCCTCCGTCTCTCGAAGGCAGGGGCCATGAAAGCGCTGCTAGGAGAGCAGGGAGTGGCGAAGGCGGAGACGAGAGAGGAGGACGAGGGCTTCGCCGCCATGGATGCTGGATACGAATATGAGGAGGCGGTGCCGGAGGAGGAGGCGGGGAAAAACCGTAGGTTCGATGATGTGGATGTGTATGAATATGAGCTTCCGGAAGACTTTGAGGTGAGCTAGAGTTTCCCTCTTCCCTTTTATGAGGTCGAATGCCGAGAAGGAGGAGGAGAATATCATAGTAAGAATTGAGGCAGCATGTTTAAAAGAATAAGTTTTTGCAGCTGGGGTACTTTCGGTACCTTGAACAACTCCAGCTGTGAAACTTGTACTTGTGCGGTGATCACTAGTTGATAGTGGCAGAGGCAAGTATAGCGCTGCTTCTGTTGGGCTGCGTGGTTAGTTTTGGTTGACGTTAGTTTTGATTCAAAACACGTTGTACTGTGCGATGTGTAGGATGAAGAAATCGACGAGGATATGGCTTTCACAGAAGACGATAAAGGAAAGTTTGGGCGAGGAGAGGACGAAAATTTGGAGGATGACGAAGGGGAGGATGGTAATGACGATGATATAGACTTAAATAGTATGGAAGGCAGTGATCCTGACGCGGAGGAGGAGGACGAGGAGTACGATGATGAGGAGGAAGAGGAGGAGAAGAAGGCGGGGTTGGAGGGAGATGACGTGGGGGAGGGGAGGGAGGAGGGTCCTGAAGAGGAGAGTGAGGAGGAGGAGGAGGAGGAGGAGGAGGAGGAGGAGGAGGAGGACATGGATGCGGAGGATAGGGAGGCGAGGCACCAAAAGATGATAGCAGAGGTCACTGGAAGGACACCGACCAAAAGTGCGTCAGCGAAAACAGGCGGGCTCCATTATAACCATTTAAAGCATGGGAGTCCTTATCTGGTAGCCTTCAGCAATGCCTATTAGCTCCTGGAATGGGCGTCGCGCTCAGTTTGTTGCCTCTGTAAAGGTCCAAGGATGTTGCTTGCTTTTGAAGAAGGAAAGACGAGACCCAGCTTTATGAGAGATGCAATGCCTGCCAGAATTCCTCAAATTCTGCAGCGATGCATGCTGGAGTTCTTGAATGCTAACATATAGCCAACACCATGATGTGTGTATGTAAGCACGGTGAGCGTGGGTTCAAGTCTTACTATGATATGTGGGGAAGGGACCATCTTCTGAAATCGTTTCATGTGTCAAGAACCTAGTGGAACCTGTCCAATTTCATGATTTCCGGACTTTGGGTTTACTGATTTCTCTAGGCCCAATCTAAAACCAGTATAAACGGTACATGCTGTCATTTTTGGAGGTGTCCATCGGATGTCGGCCATCGGTTCCATATTTTAACCTGTTTTAATTATTATTTCAGTACCTCATAGTAGGCATAACCATTTGAGGAGCAGCCAGCATTTGGTTGGGCCTCGTCAATGAAACGGAGTCAAGAGATGCTAGAAATACTAGTACAACTTTTAGTTCTGCTACATATTTCTTCGAACAGTTTTGGCTGGGTAAGGTTGGTCTAGCGCTCGTTCACATTCTTCACCTGATATTCTGTCTATGTCGCTTTGGAGCATGTGGAATATTGTGCCGGCAACCTGTCCTTTGTATGCATTAACGGCGTGCAGACTTATTCTACGTTTTGACATTTTGTCTTTGCCTTCGTCGTGTGCATTATTGCTCAGCTGCCCGAACCCCGCGGAGGACATCGGTGGTCTCAGAGGCATATCCTGAGTCCGAGTTCAATCTTGACCTGTCTTCATCTGCTGCTGCTGGAGGCAGTCTTAGTGTAGAGGAGCTTTTGGAATCATTGGGGGGAGACTCGCTGGGAGGTGGAGGCCTTCCTGCTTTGAGAAAGAGACTGGAGCAGCAGCAGAAGAGAGGAGGCCCTGTTGCTGCTCCCTTACCAAAGCCCATTCGAGAGCGTTTGGAACGAAAGTAAGCGGCTAAAACTCCTGCTGTGTTTCATTACAAAAAAAGCCTGCTGGATTTGTTGGGGGAGGGAGCCTTCTGGACTGTTGCGACTGAATGTTCGTTCCGTGCATTGTTGGAAAACTTATGGAGCAAGCTATTATCTCTTCCCACTTTAGTTACCTATATTCTATGCTATATTTGCAGAGCTGGGTACGAAAAGACATCAGAAGATGTCTCAAAGTGGCAACCAATTGTGAAGCGCAATCGAGAGGCATCAACACTCGTGCTAAAGCAAAAGGACCAGGTCAACAATTTAAGTACGGGTGCCATAGTCGCCAAGTTCAAACCAACAACAGACTTTGAAAAGGAAATTGACCAGCTTTTGAATGAGAACGGGGCCACACAGGAGTCAATTGAGGAAGCAGAGGCCATGGAGCTAAACAAAGTGAGTAAAACCATCAAACCTAAATCCAATCTCGCATGATTTACGAGTGATGAATGGTGCGGTTGACATGACGGAATGAACTGAAAGGCAGTTCTCTTGGGCGGGAAATGGGCTGTTCTGTAGTTGACGGTGGAGGAGGTTCATGCAAGAAAGGAGAGGCTGGCAAGGATGCGATCCCTCCTCTTCCGTTCCGAGCTTAAGGCGAAGCGGACGAAGAAAATCAAGTCAAAGACGTTCCACCGACTGATGCTCAAATCAGAACAGCGCAAAAAGCAGAAATCAGATCCAACGGAAGAGATGGACCCCGAGGAAGTGAAAGCTGCTGCAATCAAGCAAGAGTTTAGGAGAGCGCAGGTGAGTTTATAAGGATTGACAACCACGTCGAGTAGCCTGTCTTGGGCTTGAAGGACATTTTTAATGTATACCCTTTGAGAGGTTTCAGAAGAGTGCTTCCAAAAGCATATCAAGCTGCCATGAACCGTTCACTGGAAGGTATGAAGAAAAAATTGTAATTTAAGGTTGGATTTCTTGGATGTGATGATGTTGTTGCAGGAACGTATGACTTTGAAACATAGGAATACTTCGAAATGGGCAAAGCGTATTCTGCAGCGTGGACTGACTGCTCGGACTAATCCTGAGTCAGATGCGACCCGGGTAGCAATCGCAGAACAGCTCCAAATGCACCAAGATCTGAAAAGGAAGATCCACTCGGCAACCATTGGGAGGGAAGATGAGAGTGATGAGGAAGAAAGTGATTCTGACGAGGAAGCAGCACAGGAGGGAGAGGGGGAAGATGGAGGGGCTCTTGATGGAGGGAAGGTGAGGGGACTGGTATTGGGAAGTGGTAGAAATAAGATATTGGCCAAGGGAAAGGCTGCAATGTTGAAGGAGCTGGAACATAACCCTGACGAAGATGTTCCTACAACTGGACTGTTTGCGCTGCCTTTCATGGTGAGGCCCTAAACCTCGAACCCTCTTCCAGAGGCAGCTCAGTATGTGTATAAAGGCTTACGGAGAAGAGAAGGTTTCTTTAGCCGGGGAGGAAAAATGAAAGTGTTAATTTAAGAACTTTGAAATTCAGCTGCTGTAGCCGAACATACTTTGAGCAGGAGTTAGATGTTATGACTGCTTGAAACTAATTGGGAAGAGGATTTTATTTAACGCCCTCTGATGTATGGGCATTACAGGCACGCGCAATTGAGAAGAAACGCAAACAGGCAGAGCAGGAAGCCATGGCTGTGTTGCGGGAGCTTGAAGAGGAGGCGGAAAGACAGCATTCGGATTCGGATGGCGAAAGAGAAGATGGGCAGAGCAGGGAGGAAGCAGAGGGTAATGATGACGGACCTGTGTCTGGCAGAAGGAATTTTGGATCTGCTGCTATGGCTGCCGATAGAGGTGCTGAGCAGGCGGGGGAGGATGGGGAAGAAGATGGAGGAGAGCGTGCAGGCGGCAGTGAGGGCGAATGGAATGAAAGCGAGGATGCATCTGGTGATGAGGGCAAAGATATCAGGATGGGGAATGGTGGGAGAAAGCAGAGCCGAACGTTAGGGATTGGAAAGCAGAAGGCCAAGGTTCATAATTCACGTCTGAAGGCTACCTTTGAAAGCGAAGAAACAGGCGGGGCGACAGTGGAACTTCCGGAGGATGGAAATGAAATCAGAGAGGTATGGCGTCTGTGTAGGTTAGGACATAGTTTTTGAGTGATTGAATTAATGGCATTGCATCTCACTCCTTGCTTGCCTCAGTGTTTGGCCTGTTATTCTTTGCCGTTTATGTTTTTTCATGTATGCCCTGAACACATCATCCAATTTTGAATCGTCTATGGGATCAGAAAGAAGCTTTGAGCCTTGCCTGCTGGCAATAATCTTCATCTGGAATGGAGGCAGGTGGATATGTTTGGATGGGTGGAGCTGATGGCGGAATGATAAAGAGTATTCATGGGTTATTTTATGGCCTTTGCAGGTGGGCGTGTCTGCAGAATTCACTGTGAAAATGAAGGAGCCTTTCTCAGTGTATGACTTTACCGAGGATCACAGTGGCCCCTCCTTTCGAGAAGATGCAGAGGAGGGAGCACCTTTGGTAGCCAATGCTGAACTTGAGAGACGAGCAGTTGCTGGTAATGGGGAAGCAGCAAAGGAAGGTCGGAAGTCTGTGGGCGGAGCTAAAAGTTATGCCTCTTCCTTGGGGAATAATCCATCTCTTTTCGGACCCCAGGAAATGGGCAGCCAAGGGAGTAAGGCGGCAAAGGAAGGAAAGGTAAAGAATAAAGGGACAGAGACAGAGAATGGACTACAAAGTGAGCGCGGTAAACAAACTAAGGGGCAGCGTGGAGAAGATAAGAGTGCTGCGAATGGGAAAGTTGCTAAGCCATTGGTTTCTACGGGTGTGCCTGTGGAGGACCAAGAGGAGGAGCAGGACTTAGAAGACGACGAGAAGGTTGAGGATGAGGATAATGGGTTTGATACAGGACTTGGCTTAGGTTCTGCGACTGAAATACCTGAAGGATCGTTTCTTGATGCAGTGGGGTCGCAGAGGGAGCTTATACAGAGAGCATTTGCAGGTGATGATGTTCAAGCTGAGTTCGAAGAGGAGAAGGCGGAGGCATTGGATGCGGAGGTGCCTCGTCAGGAGGGCCCTGTGACTTTGCCGGGATGGGGGCAGTGGGCTCACACTCAGAAAAAGAAGGGACCACCACAATGGATAGTGAAGGCGAAAGAAGCGGAGGATAAAAAGAGGGAAGCAGCGCTAAAGAAGAGGAAGGACGCGGTTTTGAAGCATGTGGTGATATCTGAAAAAGTAGACAAGAAGGTGAGTGGTGGAGGTAGCCAAATAGACTGTCGCTGTGCTTGTTTGAAATGTCGCTCACCTGTCTCTTGTCATTCAGAAGTTAGTGAATCCGGGGAATGTTGAGCAGAGCTCGGCCCTTCCCAGCATCACCCTCAACATCACCACATTAACATCACCGCAAATGCCATCAACACCCCCCCCCCTCCCCCCCCCCCCCAACCCTAAAATGCTGAAGTCTGTGTGGAGTGATGGCATGGCATGTCGACTTGGTGCAGGCGGCCAAGTATGCGCACGCACAGGTGCCGTATCCTTTCACTTCAAGAGAGGATTTTGAGCGGAGTCTGAGGGCTCCCATTGGCCCCGACTTCAACACTGACAAGGCCTTCCGCAACATGACTCGCCCGGCTGTAAGTTTTGGCATATATGGCTTGCGATCATCCTTTGTTGCTTGCAAGAAGCCTCTCAGGAGCATTGGCCAGATTATATAGGGCATGGCTAAGGGGAGGCTGTGATTCTCTTATGTCAGGAGGATGCCATGCGGAAAAGCTCTAAGTTGCTCTTTTTCTTGAAACTGAGGCATTCGTGACGGTTCGATGTGCAGATTGTGAAGAGTGTGGGGACGGTGATAGACCCCATAAAGTATCAGCACAGCTCGAACACGGAAAAGAGCAGTAGAGGGGCAGGGAGTTCGGGCGGCAAAAGGAAGGCTTCCGCTCAGAATGTCAAGAAGGCCAAAAGCTTCAAAGTTGGGAAAGACTAGAGCCGGGCGTTGGGCCGATAGTGAAGCAGGATGTTTACGTCTTAAACGGGCAGGGATTAATGGGAAGCCATGAGCAGATCGGATTGTTGCGAGCATCATTGCAGGTGTCGAAGATCTCTTTGGGTCAGACTCGTGTGGGAGGCTATGGTGGTGTTGGCTTCTATGATGATGATGTCATGCGTAGGATATTGACGGCTTGTCAGCCTCTTGGGTGTGAAGTGTAAACACATGGAGCTGTTCCATGTTCACTGTTCCGTTTTAGTTAGATGTACACCGTTTGGCTCAGATGGCCATACGGTAGTGTAGATCCAACTTCGAAAATTCGCTTGTTTGGGCCTCAGAATTCACTATTGTTTTGGAAATCATAAATTTGTGGAAGGTTTGCCCAAATTCCGCTCTCACGAGTTCTGAGCCTTTGCGGGCGCCTAGAAAGTCCGTATTTTGGAATTCAGCTAAAAAAAATCCGAATTTAACCTACAGTAATATAATTTTAGCGGACACTGGAGCGTCTGCACAGTCACTTCCTTTGGGCACGGTCCCGTCACAGAAATTAAACACTGCAAGAAGTTCTTCGAAGTCCTTCAACTTCTTATGCTTCTTCTTGTGTCTTGTTCTTCTTCTTCTTCTTTTCTTCTACAAAAGTCTTCTGAAGTCAGAATGAATAATGCACGTTTCACATGTACACGTTTGGACGTTCCTGCAGTTTAGACAGATCTGGAACGAAAAAGCAAGAGAAAGCAAAGCCACCCAAACGCCGCAAAAACTTCATCCGCCCTCGGCATCCGATAGATATGCACGATTTCCCGATGCACGATTTGCATGCATCCGTCTCCGCAACGTCATCCCTTTGCGTCCAACATCAATTTGGAACTCATTTGTCGTAACAACTCAGCATTTTGTTGACTTTGGTGCTCCAGTGCATCGTGAATGCTCTGAACAGAGAGCTGCTGAGCCATCGAGGAATTACGGACACCGTCGCTCCAACGAACATCCAGTCGACAAATTCAAATTTACCTGCAAATGGAAAATAACCGCTTTCAAGAGCTCACAAGGTGAGCGTCTCTACCATGCTTTGTTTGGACTTACTCGACTAGGAAGCAATGGCATCGGATGCTTCCACACCCACGACTCCATTCACAAAGAAGCTGACAGGCCCAGGCCATACATTTCGTCATTGGAATCATGACTACTCTCCCGTAACCACGTGAACAGTCTTCGACAGACCAACAATAAAACTGGTTGATGATGAAACAGTGCTCCCCGAACTGGTTTATTAAAAGAATATATACCGAAATCTTAAGAAAAGAAAAAGAAGTGAATCTACACTAATATACACTGAAGGTCATCAAAATTTTGCAACGACACGCTCTACAAATTGGCGCCAAAACCCACAAAGCAGTGGGCTCGCACCATGTCCTGTCCTCCTGTGCGCGCTTGTAGGGCTTACGTCATCTGGTTTTCTGTGGCGCTAAGCGACGGGAGACCTGCGCATACCACTTCGCTCTATTGTCCACCTCTTTTCGCGATAAGCTGATGACAGCAAAACGCAAATTTTCTCGCAGAAACTCGACACGACTTGACCGTATCACCGAGCCACGGCCTGAGTCCACCAGCACGGCGAATCGCTAAAAAAAACGAAAGCGGGAAAGAGAGGGAGAGAGAGAGAGGGAGAAAGAGGGAGAAAGAGGGAAAGGGAGAGAGAAACGGGAAGGAAAGTGAGTGAGAGAGGGAGGGAGAGAGTGCTTAGTCGCTGAGCGGAGTGATGCGCAGGCCCTTGTAGTGCGCCACGAAGGGCATGTCCTTTCCGTCCCACTTCCCCGTCCAGTACCAGTCGCCGTACTTGACGGAGCTCGCGTTCCAGACGGACGCGTAGAAGAAGACGGGCTTTGCCGGGAACGGCTTCGCGCCGTCCTTCTGCGCCGTCTGCCGCACCGCGCCGTCCACCAGCCACCTGCACCGCCAAGAAGCAAAGTCGACTGTCAGTCTTGGACTGGCGGGAAAGAGCAGTAACGAAGGGAAGGTTTTATCGAAAGTGAAGTCATCAGCGAGCAGAGGGGATGGAGGGCGCGCCCTCACTGGATCATTGTGGGGCCGTAGCGGATGGTGTAGGTGTGAAAGGCTTCGGAGCAGTCAAAGCCGAGGTCGATGAAGCCTTCGTGTCCACCCACGCCATTGACATAGTAATTGGTTTGCACGCTGTACTTGTCCTTGCCCAGCCACTCGAAGTCGATCTCGTCCTGCACGGCCTCGCCGTTCACTTGGTATCCCTCCTTGGAGGACAGCTGCCGCCCACAAGAGCAAAGCACCGTCAGCCATGGTTCAATCACGAACACGACAAGTAATACTCAAAAGCATGCAATCAAACACGCAGACGATCCACTTCCGATAGATTAGGCGTTGATTGCTCTTCGACTGCTTCCAGTGTTGTGGTCGTGCAAGC
Source organism: Zygnema circumcarinatum (assembly GCA_037447605.1). Lineage (NCBI taxonomy): Eukaryota > Viridiplantae > Streptophyta > Zygnematophyceae > Zygnematales > Zygnemataceae > Zygnema > Zygnema circumcarinatum. The sequence goes on from CM074815.1 coordinate 1,245,416, forward strand.
TTACATAGAGGGAGGAGAGGAGTCCGCTCGTATCACCAGCAGGGCACTTGAAGGAACCCGTAAACTCCCCGGAAGCATAGTACCTTGTGCTGTGGAACCGTCCTCCTGCAGTCCAATGACCATCCCACAAAAACCAGAGAGAGCATGAGTGCACTCTCAGAAAAACCGAACCTCACGATCAGCCAAATAGCTGCCCCATTAGCCCATGCATCGCCCAGTCACTGGCCAGAGTGGAGTTGCGAGCGGATCCACTGACCGCACTGACTGGCGTCACAGGTGATGGTCTGAGAGTCGGATTCAATGGTGGTCTTTCCGCCATAGAGACCGTTGTCGATGCCGATTGGGTACACGCGAGCGTCGGGCAATGCTGTGGGGAAATCGGGGATGGCGGAGATGGGGCTTTGGTACACGACATCGTGGAAGGAAGAAGTGAATGTGTCGGCGCCATCGGGGACGCGCACGCCCCACGTGTCACTCAGCCACTTCTTGTTGCTGAGGGCGAGGTACAAGTAGAGAGGCTTGTTGGGGACGGGGCTCGAGAGCCACATGGTCTTGTCGTAGATCTCGAGAACGTTGTTGTCGCTCTTCCACCTGCAACACACGCAATGGACAATAGTTGTTCAGCTAAACGGAAAGGCATGCGAGGGAAGCTCTGATATGCATGGCATGTCTCCAAGTGAAGCACGGCATGCATTCAGGCATGACCCGTGAGGCAGGTTTCAAGGCGCTGACATGATCTTCTCCGGAGTCCAGTAGATGGAGTAGACATGGAAGTCTTGGGAGCAGTCGTATTCGAGGTCCACCACCATGTTCCAACCGCTCTCGCCGTCGACCATGGTGTTTAGGAGCACGATGCTGCGGTCGAATCCGGGGAACTCCATCGTGATGGACGACCGCCGGGAGTCGTCCGCATCCGACGACAACTGCAATGCACGCCACGTGGCAGGAGGATCGCGAGGGTAAGAAGAATAAATTGGACTCCTCCCAACACGAGGGCACACAGGCCTCTTTGAGTGGGTTTTTTGGAGTTTGAGGCGCGTTGGGAGCTTACGAAGAAGGCGGTGTTGAGGCCGTCGGCGCTCTCTCCCGTTGGACACTTGATGCGTGCGGCGAACTTGCCGGAGGTGAAGGTGGAGGCGGAGCGGAGGCGGGCCCCTGCCATGAATGAACGCGCGGCAGCACACAAGGGAGGGATTGCAGTGAGGCCCTTGCGGCGTTGCAGAGGGCGGCCATTGCACAGCGAGGAGAGGGGCGACGCACCTTTGTACGTGGCCTTGCGGAAGGTGAGGTCGTAGCTGTTGGCGGAGGCGGCCACATTGGCGCCCCCCCCCTCAGCGAGGAGGGCGGTGGCGGGCGTGCCGGCGAGCGTCTCTGCGAGAACGGCGCTGTTGGCCATGGCGGCGAGGCAGCTCGAGGGGGCGCCCAGGAGGGCGAGGGCTGACGTCAGCTGGGTCGCCAGGCGCGTCCCCGCGGGAGCAGTGCATTGCGAGAGGAAGTGCCGCGCCCACGCCGCCTTGTTGCGCGCCTTCCCCCACGTGCCCGCCCCCGCCAGAGTCTTTGCGTTTTCCACGGTCGTCAATGCTCTCCCTACGCTCTTCTTGCATGTCACGTCACCTGCCCCCAGCGGGAGCGACTTCATTGCGGCCATCAGCGCGCCCAGCTGTGGGTCTACGCCCCTCGTGCAGTTCATAACCGGTGCATGAATCTGCGCGTCCATAAGCTCTGATTTCAAGTCGTGAATAGCTGGGCTGTTGTCTGCGGCCGGCTCTTCCAGAGCCTCCCCGGTTGGATAGCGCTCTGTGCCTCGCAGATGTATTCCCCCGTCAGCCGCCGATGTAGGCCTGAAGGAGCAGTGGAGGGCGAAGTAGGCGGCGCAGAGGAGGAGGCGAGAGGAGGCCATGGCGGCGGGGCAGAGGAGCGCGAGGAGGGAGGCGGCGGCGACTTTTAAAATCTGAGCGCGCCGCGGCCGCCGCGGGGGCGACGGCAACCTCCGTACGGCCGGACGAATCGCTGTGCGCTTACGTCTCCGGTTCGCTTACGCTCTTTGCACACGTGGCGCGTTGCGATTGGGTGAAGTGTTCCATCAGGCGGTTTTCAAGAAATGACGCGCCACGAAGAATGCGCTTTTTGCCGGCCTTCTGTGCCGGTACCAGTACCCGCGCGCTCCCAATCAGCGGTCGCCACGTGGACGAGTTATGGCCCACCCCGATTATCGGAGTGTCCGCCCATCTTTTGTCGGTACAGTAAATATACGGACGGACAATGTACTGTACGGCACAATCTCTAGCATGAATCTTCAAGGAACAGTTGTTGGCTGGCGGCTGAAGCACGGAAGATCTGCTTCGCAGGGACGCACATTCGGCCGTCGATGTGGGTGTGATCGGTCGGCGAGGATTCACGCTGATCGCAGGACAAAAAAACAAATTTAGGACTGGTTGTCGCAAGTGACGTTTTAGTGTGGTCCTCTCTCTCTCACTCTCGCTCGCGCTCTCTCTAGCTCTCTGCAGCATGCTTAGATTACTCGCCTGCAATGCAATGTAGACCTATGGAGGCTATGCTGTCCCCCGCCGGCAGCCAGTGTAGGCCTGAGGGAGCAGAGGAGGGCGAAGAGGACGGCTTACAGTGTTAGGTGAGGGGAGGCCATGGAGGCGGAGGCCATGGAGGCGGAGGCCATGGCGGCTGGGCGGAGGAGCGCGGGGAGGGAGGCGGCGGCGCCTTTTTAAATGTAAGCGCGCCGCGCCCGCCGCGGAGGGGAGGGCGGTCGGCCGCCCGAGGGCGACGTGGGCGCCGGACGGACCACTGTGCGCTTACTATGATTTCTTGCGGTAAGCGCACAATCCCGTGCATATGCGGCGCGTTGATACGGAACTAAATAGCGCTCTGTCGTAAAACTGCCACCACAGGGAGCCCGTTGGGCCCTGCGGACACGGCGGGACGGGAATCGGCGGGCCGTACTGGAGTTAGTCATTGGAGCTGATCTGATGGCTGACTAGCTGTGGCTGGCCAGAATCTCGCTAATAGCCACGCGTGGCTGGAAATACTAAATGGCAATATTGGTTAATCATTTTCTGCTGATGGCTAACCAAGTCGAACCTGCTAAGGGGGTGCTGCAGCAGGAGGTGAGGTGCTGCCTGCTTGGAGGGAAGGAGGAGGCAGGGGGGTGGGGGGCTGCAGGGCGCTCCCTTGTTGAGCAGCAGGGGAAGGGCAGATGTTGAATGTATGCTGGAGAAGGAAAGGAGGGAAGGAGTGAGGAAATGGAGAGAGCTTGCAGGCCGATCGCGCCTCCGAAGCTGCAGATTTCTGCAAGCTTGGTGGATGCCGTCCTGCTTTCTGCCAAAATATAATTCTCGCAGTTCTGGATGATGGCGTCGAATGCACAAGAACGGCGGGTTATGATCGTCTATGGTACAGTAATTTGCATCCAGAAATGCCAGGTTTCGTCAATACAGCTGCACTGCTTCAGTTTCATGCTGACAAGCAAGTGCACAGATAGTGAAGGCGAAGCTATTGACGGTCAAGGAAAATCCTCACGTTTATTTCATTTGCAATTTCTTCTTCATATTCGAATCTACATAATGCATTGCCGGAGCCAACTCAACTCGACTTAGAAATCTGTAGATTCTGAAACTGACATGGCAGAATTCAAAGTATTGAGTGAAGACGTTCTTTTTCAATGGAAGGGATATTGACTAAGACATCTAGCCCAAATGTGATTGACTTTGCTTTCGGCAACTGGTCATGAAATGTGCATCATTTGGTTCTCTCGGCGCAGATCCCAAAGGAACTATTAGAACGACATCTGATACGCAAAGCAGTCCTGTGGTTCATCTCTGCCACCCAAAGACTGGTATGCATGTAATCTTCGGGCCTTGTTAATGAGTCAAAAGTGCCATGGCGAGGTCGTCGAGTAACGTCATGTTGTTTACATTGTTTGAATTGCGCTGACTTGTGCAAGGCGTTGTGAGACGTATTCACGCGAAGAGACTTCCGACCAAATTTGTTTGTGCCAGCAGGCTGCCTTGTTTTGTAGGTTCAATTTGGCATTGTGGTTCTTCCTGGGACATGTTGATTGTTTCTCACTTATGCTTACTTGACGATGTGACGATGGCATCTCGTAAAATTTCAGCTTCAATCGTGTCATAGAGTAATGGAACCTGACAGCAGTTCTTGTGTGTTATGGTTGCAGGAGCTGCTGCATGCTATCTACTGCACGGTTCCTATTTGCAGGAGATTCATTGGTTTAAGAACAACCTGTCGTCATGGTTTGTCGGAGAGTCTGTTATTGAGGGTGAGTTGCCAATGCGAGGGCGATTTTGCGTTCTGTCTGGGAGCATGTTGGTTTCTTTGCTCGGTGGTTGTACAGCTCCAATATAAGTCTCCGTGAACAATGCATGGCAAACATCCATGGTGACAAGGTGCCATCAAGTCCCGGGAGGTCGAATGTGAGATGAGACATTGATTTCAATTCCTTGGGACTATATCGTATCGGCGCATTGATTGAATCAACTCCTAATTTGTTAAAGCACAAGGCTGCATATTCCACGCTCGCTTCGGTGACGGCTTGCCGCATTCCCTATAGCACATTGTTTAGAGCATTTGCTGAAAGCGCTGATTCATAGCTGTGTGCAGGGGCTGGTCAGATGGCAGCCTGTATTTGTCGTCTCCAGTGGACCCATTGTTCTTAATAATCGGACCATTGGAGCGTGCTCGGATGAAGGTGCGATTCTGAATTTGATCGCAGACCTATGCTTCTCTGTTTCATAGGCCAAACATGTTTTTTCGGATGTGCATTAAGCCACAGAAGTCTAGGAACCATCATATAATTGAAAACTTCAAAATATTTCTGGCATATGCGTGTATTCTGTACACACTCAGACCATTTCGTACGTGGATGCACCTTGACCCTAGCATGCAGTACAAGTATGCAATTTTTCATACACTGGTAGACTGTAGCCTGTTGTTCTCAAAAAATGGCTCGTATCTCTTTTTTATGTTGCAGAAGGGTGATCATGAGGGCAATTATCGAACATTGGAGGACATACTTTCTGTCGATGGCTTTCCTGCATACGGAACTTTGCAGCCCCTGGTGGAAGACAGGCTGAAGCTCATCTGCTCGCTTAAAGGTGAGCTTCTACCACTGCAGCTTTGAGAAGTGAGAGAGGAAAGGTGAGAGCAGGTGAGAGATTTGGAGAGGAAAGGGTAATGTATTGCTTGTGAATTGGAATGTGATGCAGAGTTAGGAGGGGAGATGTATTTTCGTATGGATGACAAACGGACCGTGGCTTGGCTCTGCTGCAAGGTGCTCATCGTCATCGCTCATTATCCCCTATGCTGCACAGATAGATGTATTTACATATAACTAACTTCTTTTTCCCATACGGGTGTTTAACTTCAAGGCTGATGAGCCAAGGAGCTCTTCACTTTCTGATGCAGGTAAATCAGACATGTGCAGCGCTCCGAAATCATGGAGGAAGGACAATGGCGTCAATTTCTGACCTTGATTTGAGTAAGTCATCTTGACCTCTACTTCCCAAAGATTGAGATGCAGACGTGGTGCCCATATACTGTTCTGCAGTGAATCGACGTATGTTTGTGGTAGGTGGAGTCCTCCCGTTCTGAAAAGGATTAGTTTTGGGTTTGCGGGCCTTTTGGCTTTCCAATGCATGCCTGAAGACTGCTCTGAGTCGCATTTGTTTCGAAGATGATCGTTTGGCTTCAAATGTCCCATTCCTGGAGGCTTATTCCCTTGCTGCTACTCTATTGGCGGCTCTATTGGCTGGCTGAAGCTGATCATAGGCTGGGGAGGCCGTTTGTAAACAGAGACTTATGCCGTGGGCATGCTCGGAGAGTATCTGTCTGACACGTGGCACAATCGGCTTTCCTCGCAGTTTGGGTAAGCTAAAAACCTCGACTTACACTTTTGCTTCTCTGACTTTTCAGATCCTGCGAAGGAGTTCGTGTGTTCGACAAGGCTGATCGGTAGGGTGGTAGCTTAGACAAGCTTGGTGCCCTTGTACAAAAGCTTCACATTCATCTAAACTAAATTGCAGCATGCAACTGATTGCGTGGGAGGTACGTCCCTACGTGGGTCCCTACAAGGTCCAATTGGAATCTATAGGACATGGAGACTTTCTGAAAAGATGAACTTTACCTCTCTGCAATCATCAACCTGTCAATTGATGAGTGTTTTTTTTTTTCTATAGAGAAATTCAGTGCTGTGCTCACTTTTTTGTTATGCAAGCTTGGGCTCATCTTGTTCAGTGTCGACCTAGCAGCAGCCAAAAAGCAGCGAGAAAGCAGCAGCACGGACCCAATAGTTGTGACCCCCCAGGCGTCCCTTCAGGTGAGACCACATACCTTCACAACTTTTATGCTTTATGGTAGATGTTGGTGCCTGCTTAACAGTGTCTGGCATGTTTCTGGAACTATGTGTTTTGGGTTTGTGGAGTGATCTTACCTTTCGATTTTTGCACGCAGACCCAAGCTGCTAATGCACAGAAGAGACCGAAGACTAGCAGCCTCAAGAAAGGCCTCCAACCAGGCGAGAGGAAAATCACAAGCTTTTTTGTCCAACCGCGTTAGGACGACAACTTTTGGAAGAGTGTCTTTAGGAGCGCGTCAAACATGCGCCATTGTATTGTGCGAGTAGTCCGCGGATGTTGGAGCCTTCAAGCGCGAAGATGAGTCTTCAAGCACGAAACACGAAATACAAATTACGATATGTCAGGACTGGTCTATTCACTCACCAAGTGCGGCTTCATGTTTTTTTAAGGTCGCCAAATTAGTTTCATTAGTTTCCAATTGGCTGGTTGATTTTTTTGTTGTTTCTAGCTAGAATTATCTTAAACAGAATAACTAAGTCTCCGGGTTTTGTGTTAGAGACGGGAAGGCTCTTGTTTCTCACAGCATAGTTGCTTTCCAGCGCAGCGGCTGAGTATTCATCTTGTGCACCTGCTTTTGGAACTTTGAATCAGAATTCGAAAGCCTCTAAATTTGGGATTTGCGAATCAGGCATTCGCTGAGTCGAAAGTCGCCAATGCTGTCCAAAAAAATGAACAAGGAGAGCTGATACCGAGAGGTGTGAGAAAGGGGGGCGGGAAGGAGCGGCGAGTGGGGGAGAGGGGAGAGAGATACAAGAGAAGGCACGTGTCATGTGTCTTTCCATTTGTTCCTTTGCAATCTGCACCGAGAGAACCAAATGGTGCACATTTCATGACCAGTTGCCAAAAGCAATGTCAATCCCACTTGAGTAAGATATCTAAGTGAACACCTCCACGCGACATTTCCGTTGGAAGCACGCCTGCACTGAATACATTGAAATACGCCATGTCGTTTTCGGTGATCTTCAGAGGTCTAACCCGGCGCTTGTTGGATCCAGCAATGCATTTTGTAGATTGTAACATGAAGAAGAAACTGCACTGGAATAGCCCTCAGGGTTTGCCTTCGGGTTCTAACAGCTTCACCTTCACTATCTGTGCACTAGCTGATCGTCGGCATAAACCTGAAGCAGTGCAGCTGTACTGAAAAATCCTGCCATTCTGAATGCGATTTCCGTGCCCTTATCGCCCATAACCCGCCGGTTTCCCGTGCTCATCCACCAGCCCTCCCTGCGAGAGCGATATTTTCCGCCGAAAGAAAGGAGGGAGGGAGGGAGGGAGGGAGGGAGGGAGGCCGAAGCTTCAGGCTCAAGGCGCCAGCCTGCCACCTGCGAATATATCGCGGTACCACCGGCGCATCGGCCGGGATAAAACAGGAAGTTGCCGGCGCGGCCGCCGGCAGGCCCGGCGCTGGGCGGCCATTGGGCTGCCCGCCGGCCGACCGGCGACGCCGGCAACTTCTGCCCGTTACCAGTGCCGATGCGCCGACAGATATCGCGATATATCGGTACCTCGACGCTTTCCGCCCTATCCAATCGACAGCGAGGCGGTCCCTGCCGACTGCTGGACCCTTCGATCCCGTCGGTGGCCGGTGGCTCCTGATTGGCCCTCCCTCGACCACTTAAAATACGTCACTTGTGCACAGGTTCATTTGCCTAACGTACAAGCCGTACCGGTAAGCGCACATCGATCAAAGTCTTCGCGCGGCGGACCGACGTACGGAGAGCGCCACGTGGCGCCGCCGCGGCCGACCCCCCCCGCTGCGGCGGACCGGCGGCGGCCGCGGCGCGCTCAGATATAAAAAGGCGCCGCGCGGCGCTGGTGCAGAAGCCGCCTCCCTCCTCCCGCTCCCCTGCCCCGCCGGTCCTCCGCTCGGCCGCCATGGCCTCCTCTCGCATCCTCCTCTGCGCCGTCCTCTTCACCCTCCTCTGCTCCTTTGGTCCTACAGCGGCTGCCGGCGGTGGCAGAAGGGCACTGCGCGATACAGAGAGCTTCCCGACCGGGGGGACTCTGGAGGAGGCGGTAGAAGACGAGAGTAGCGTAGACCTGTTGTACGATGGAGATTCAGAGCCTGAAGATGCGTGGGATTCCCAGGCCCAGGCTGTGCATCAGAGCTGCGCGGCGGAGGTGGACGAACAGCTGAGCGCGGTGGCAGACGCCATAAAGAAGGCACTCCCGCTGGCGTCAAACGACCTGGCGTGCACACGGCGGGTCCGCCGGGCAGCCATGGCGGTTGAAGGCGGGAAGAAGCTGATGGAGGCGGGCACGTGGGGGAAGGCGCGCAACAAGGCGGCGTGGGCGCGGCACTTCCTCTCGCAATGCACTGCTCCCGCGGGGACGCGCCTGGCGACCCAGCTGACGTCAGCCCTCGCCCTCCTGGGCGCCCCCTCGAGCTGCCTCGCCGCCATGGCCAACAGCGCCGTTCTCGCAGAGACGCTCGCCGGCACGCCCGCCACCGCCCTCCTCGCTGAGGGGGGGGGCGCCAATGTGGCCGCCTCCGCCAACAGCTACGACCTCACCTTCCGCAAGGCCACGTACAAAGGTGCGTCGCCCCTCTCCTCGCTGTGCAATGGCCGCCCTCTGCAACGCCGCAAGGGCCTCACTGCAATCCCTCCCTTGTGTGCTGCCGCGCGTTCATTCATGGCAGGGGCCCGCCTCCGCTCCGCCTCCACCTTCACCTCCGGCAAGTTCGCCGCACGCATCAAGTGTCCAACGGGAGAGAGCGCCGACGGCCTCAACACCGCCTTCTTCGTAAGCTCCCAACGCGCCTCAAACTCCAAAAAACCCACTCAAAGAGGCCTGTGTGCCCTCGTGTTGGGAGGAGTCCAATTTATTCTTCTTACCCTCGCGATCCTCCTGCCACGTGGCGTGCATTGCAGTTGTCGTCGGATGCGGACGACTCCCGGCGGTCGTCCATCACGATGGAGTTCCCCGGATTCGACCGCAGCATCGTGCTCCTAAACACCATGGTCGACGGCGAGAGCGGTTGGAACATGGTGGTGGACCTCGAATACGACTGCTCCCAAGACTTCCATGTCTACTCCATCTACTGGACTCCGGAGAAGATCATGTCAGCGCCTTGAAACCTGCCTCACGGGTCATGCCTGAATGCATGCCGTGCTTCACTTGGAGACATGCCATGCATATCAGAGCTTCCCTCGCATGCCTTTCCGTTTAGCTGAACAACTATTGTCCATTGCGTGTGTTGCAGGTGGAAGAGCGACAACAACGTTCTCGAGATCTACGACAAGACCATGTGGCTCTCGAGCCCCGTCCCCAACAAGCCTCTCTACTTGTACCTCGCCCTCAGCAACAAGAAGTGGCTGAGTGACACGTGGGGCGTGCGCGTCCCCGATGGCGCCGACACATTCACTTCTTCCTTCCACGATGTCGTGTACCAAAGCCCCATCTCCGCCATCCCCGATTTCCCCACAGCATTGCCCGACGCTCGCGTGTACCCAATCGGCATCGACAACGGTCTCTATGGCGGAAAGACCACCATTGAATCCGACTCTCAGACCATCACCTGTGACGCCAGTCAGTGCGGTCAGTGGATCCGCTCGCAACTCCACTCTGGCCAGTGACTGGGCGATGCATGGGCTAATGGGGCAGCTATTTGGCTGATCGTGAGGTTCGGTTTTTCTGAGAGTGCACTCATGCTCTCTCTGGTTTTTGTGGGATGGTCATTGGACTGCAGGAGGACGGTTCCACAGCACAAGGTACTATGCTTCCGGGGAGTTTACGGGTTCCTTCAAGTGCCCTGCTGGTGATACGAGCGGACTCCTCTCCTCCCTCTATGTAAGCTTGCACGACCACAACACTGGAAGCAGTCGAAGAGCAATCAACGCCTAATCTATCGGAAGTGGATCGTCTGCGTGTTTGATTGCATGCTTTTGAGTATTACTTGTCGTGTTCGTGATTGAACCATGGCTGACGGTGCTTTGCTCTTGTGGGCGGCAGCTGTCCTCCAAGGAGGGATACCAAGTGAACGGCGAGGCCGTGCAGGACGAGATCGACTTCGAGTGGCTGGGCAAGGACAAGTACAGCGTGCAAACCAATTACTATGTCAATGGCGTGGGTGGACACGAAGGCTTCATCGACCTCGGCTTTGACTGCTCCGAAGCCTTTCACACCTACACCATCCGCTACGGCCCCACAATGATCCAGTGAGGGCGCGCCCTCCATCCCCTCTGCTCGCTGATGACTTCACTTTCGATAAAACCTTCCCTTCGTTACTGCTCTTTCCCGCCAGTCCAAGACTGACAGTCGACTTTGCTTCTTGGCGGTGCAGGTGGCTGGTGGACGGCGCGGTGCGGCAGACGGCGCAGAAGGACGGCGCGAAGCCGTTCCCGGCAAAGCCCGTCTTCTTCTACGCGTCCGTCTGGAACGCGAGCTCCGTCAAGTACGGCGACTGGTACTGGACGGGGAAGTGGGACGGAAAGGACATGCCCTTCGTGGCGCACTACAAGGGCCTGCGCATCACTCCGCTCAGCGACTAAGGGCTGCGCGAGGGCGACTCCATGGGTAGTTTAGCGACGCAGGGAATCTGCTTACAAAGGCCATACGGCCCACGGCTTGTGGGCGGGGAGAGGTGTCGGACAGGGCCGTCACTTTCCACTTTTTGGCACCAATTTGTAAAGCTTTATGTATAGCGAGTCGTTGTAAAGTGGTCTGTAAGTCTTTAGCTTTTGTTAAATATAGGACGCCCTAAATGTACATTCATATTTATTACAAAAAATCGTATCTGCTTTGAGAATCTATTTTGAGGAGCAATGTAAATGTTTTATCGTCGTCGAAATTTATTTGTTGGCAGTGGTCAGCTACTTGCCTCGTGTTTGACAAGAGGGCAGTCATTCGTCCAATCATGGCTTGTATGGCCTATGAATTCTAGCATGCTTGTGCTCTGCCCTAATGGTTTCGTCGAGTGTAAAGCTATCCGTCATCATTTTCTTTCTACCTGAGTCAGTCCAAACAAGCCAAGGTGGAGGCGCTCATCCTGTGAGCTTTTTAATGTAGGTTTTGTCCATTTACTGATATATATAGTTGACATCGTTGCCCTGAGTTTTTCGGGTCGACAATATCCATATCCTTGGCAGTTTCGACAATTCTATGCTGAAAACATTTACTTTTTGCTGGAGCTCCCAACTCAACAAAGTACATAGCTGCTAGCACCCTTGACTTTGAAGGAAAATTTTTGACGAACAACAAAAAGAAATGCCTCATTTTCAAGTGGTTTTATAGAAAGGAAACAATCAGCAGTCATCCTAATACAACAGAGACACAGCAGTGTCCAGTTCGCCAAAAAAAATGTGGGCCTCACTAGAGCCAAAGCAAACAGTCGCTTCTCAATCCAGCACTAGTCCCCTAAAGGAACGTCTCATATAAGAACTAGGTATATTGCGCAACCCAAATCAGATTATATACAGCCAAAACTAAATGTACGCCAGTTGGCTAGTCTTTCAAGCAGTCACAAGTCTGCCGCTCCTGACTATATCATCACTGGTCAAAGTCTCTTGGTTGAAATCCATCACCCAGAGTTGCTTTGGCCGGGTCTTTCAGAAACTGGTTTTCTGCAGTTTCACTATGGTAAATGCAAGAGACCTCAGGGGCTTGCCGCAAATCTCCCACAAACCCGAACGTGTTCATATTGCGCTTGCAATCCCTGACTTCTCTTGTGTTGACAAGGCCTCGCGACTCCAAGACTTGCCAGTTGCTTTGCCTTAGAATGCAGCCAGGCTTCACTTCGGCCTGTGAAACATAGACATTAAACCTGCAGAGCAAGGACAATTCGCTTCCCCTCTTCAAACTAGACATGTAAACATGCAGACCCACCATGCAGCATACAGCTTGGAAAGGTCTGAAACGAAAGGCCAGCAACAAGCGAATCCACAAAAGCGCTTTAACAACTTCACCCGTCCATATCATCTGGTAGCCATGCAATAAAGGCTACCATTGGGTATTAAGAAGTGTCACGTACGGGTTAAAGGAAATGAACAGCCGCTGATCGAGCACCATCGCACTAAATCCATTAGCGAGGCATATATCAGGATTTGGAGTCTTCTGGTCAATCACGTCCCTCGACGCGACATTTGAAGGCTCAGTATTCACTAATGTGCTCATCGCAATGCCGGCCCCTATTCCCAATACAAAGACGCTTGCAAGTACAAACTTGTTCGCCCCTTCAAGAATGATTTTACCCCCAGGCGGGCCTTCTGAGTTGAAAGGTCCGACCAGTCGTTTCCTCGTCCCACCCGGCCCATAATCACCCAGCTCTGATTCAAAGTCATCTTCAAGCCCCGGAGGCGAAGGTCTCGTCCGCCTGCTGACAGGATAGTCAGAGTACCTCTCTTGAAATCTGCGCCTTGTAGCCTTTATGACTCTGGTTGGCCTACTCCTTTCAGAAACTCTCCTTCCTTTCTCATCTCCCCATCGTAATCCCTCGGCGTCCAATTGACACCTTTGGGTAAGATAGTGAAATTTCAGAGTTCCTGAAGCACTTGAATCTAGTCTTCTAGTCAGCTCGTCCTGCAACTGCACACAAACTACCGCAGGTTTTTCAGTAATCAGAAAGAACTACAGCACCAAAAAACAAAACTTTTCGTCCGCCTCTCCACAGCACCTTAACTAATTTCATCTCCAAACACAAACTCGATATTCTTGCTATGTCATAACTACCAGAAATACGGAAAGACCTGAGAGTTACGAAATTAACAGCAGCATCTTTGGCTTCCTCTAGCGACTCATTCCTAATATGTAGTCAGTCTACTCCAATGCTTCTGCATTAGTTTCGCAAATGGCCTGAGAGGGTTCACAATCGTACCGACATTACGCGCCGCTGAATCATTCCACGCCCAGTAGACACGCCCATGATTGACTCAGCAGTTGCAGAAGGAGAAGTAAAGGGCACCGTCATCGTCACCTGTTCCTTTCAATAGGCAACCCTAATAGTCCATACATTCACAACGCAATACAATGCTGAAAAAACCTCCAAGATGCTTCGAAATGCTTCCTCAATCATCTCCAGCAGCGATGAGCTTCAAACGCATCATGCCAATACCATCCCCTCTATCGTCGACACATTCAGAAAATCACAAATTCCTCTTTTTTTTCCTCTTCTCGTTGCCCTGCCTTGCCTGTTCCAGAAGAGGTCTCAAAGGCGCCCTTCCCTCCCTTTCAATTCATTCCTTTTGAGCCACACGGCACCAGAAGCGCCTGCTGCATACCCTAAATATTTTCGGGCTCTTTATCTTCTGACCATGGAGGCTTAGGCTCTGGGCCTGCTTCCCCAGCACAAAACATAGCCTCGTCACCGTCACAGTTCAACGCTGGCCCGTCAATATTCCTCTCCATATAAGCCAGTTACAGTTCACGGAGCCCCCCTCATAGAGCAGAAATTATCGAACAGTAGCGTAAAATGTTATTTTCACCATGAAGTGTTGACTCGCCGTAGAACTACGCCGTGACGGTAGAACATGGAACGGCATGGTGGACGTCCATATTCGGCCGCCTCGGCTGTACTGGGAGGAGCGCCTGAAGCTTGAGTTGTGAGAGGGGAAGAGAGGGAGAGGGAGGAGGGCGGGAGGAGGGCGGGAGGAGGGCGGGAGGAGGGAGGAGGGAGGAGGGAGGGCGAAGGGGGTGGCCGCCATGGGGGAGGGAGAGGAGGTGACTGCAGTCCCTGTGACGCGGGAAGAGCGGAGGAGAGAGAGGTCGCCGGAGAGGAGGCGGGAGCGCTCTCCCCCTCGCGGCCATAGGGACGAGAGAGATGAGCGTAGGAGAGGTCGGAACGACGAACGAGGGGAGAGGAGGGAGAGAGAGAGAGACAGGGACAGGGACTACAAGAGGCGGAAAAGCACCAGTCCTCCATTTCGTGATCGCCGGCACTCGCCTCGCTCTCCTCCATCGAAAAGGTCAAGGCGGCAAACGTTGCAAAAGCATTATGGCAGTATTTGAAGCCAGCAGGATGTTTTGCCATATTTCTAGCGCTGCAGTCTGCACTCCTTTGTTAGAAAATATCCTGGACTGCGTCATTACGCAGAGGGAAACTCCTGGCCTGCACGGCAGGGGGGGCCCTGGTGCCCTGCCTTTCTGGCTTGCAAGATTCCCCTCGTCCTGCAGGAGCCTACAGTTTTCTGGTTTTATTGCTCCTAGTGCACTCTTCTGCTTCTCCTCACTGTGCTCGCCGACTTGCTTTTGGGATACGGAGAGCTTCTCTTCAGCGGAAGCGCTGCAACTGTTTGATTCTGGATAGATTCAGCGAGATGAGCCTTCGTTATGTAGATATTCTCATTGCTGAGGACCTCTCACACATAGAGCTTTACAAGTACGTTTAAGTTCACAATAGTTATTACTTGCAAAAGCTCGTCACTTTTCAAGTCTCTTCCAAGTTTATGGTTCTTTAGTGTCACTCCTATTCCTCTCTCTAGCTTCCGAAATTTATCCAAAGTCATAGATTCACATTTGAGAAATGATCATTCCAACAGCTGTAGGGCTTGTGCCTCATAACATTCACAGACATGTATGTAGTGCGCACTCTCTCGCAGAGGTAGCTGTAATAGAACTAGTCCTCAGATGTGACTCGCCTGCCATTTAGAAAGTAGACGCTGCCGAGTTTAGTCGACAGGAAGGCTTCTCGCCCTGCGCTTGTGGAGGATTCCATTGGGCTTCATGTGACGCAGATGCTGTGCACGTCGCTCGCTTCAATTCAGTTTGGTGAAGGCTCAAGTTCACTTCCAGCATATCAGAGGAGAGGGTCAATGTCGTTTGATTGTGGACGTCGTGCAAAGCACTGCATCAGTTTGTGCTCTATGTTGGATTGTACTGAAGCTGCCTGCTTGTTTGTGATCTGAAGACTTCTCCTTTGTTTTTCCTGTTCATTCATTTGTGATGTTGTCGCCATTGTCTTGCATGCTAGGGACGCAACTCAAATCATTTGCGGCATTTGAATATTACTGAAGACACAATTGCTTGTCGCAGGCCTGCGTACGATCCTTATGATCGCCCTCGAGGATTTGCTGGAGATTTACGAGGACCTCCAGGTGCGCTCCTGCAAGGTTTCTCTCTGCATAGTTTGAATACTTGCCAGTAATTTTATGGATGGGCTTCCCTTGCAACCAGATTACTGATGTTGTATGGTTTGCCATCGAAGACCACTACATACTTGGTTTATGAACCATGCGGCTTATTACGAGCGTTGCTTGTTGTCTGCAGACTGGTCACGTCAAGGACGTAATTCAGGTTTTGATGTCCCACCTATGGGGGGATACAGTGGTGGTGAACTGCGAAGGTCAGTTTTGTTTCATAGTAGCTTTGCATCGTCATTAGAGGCTATTTGATTCTTCCATTTCTAGGCTTACAAATCGGAGAACCATCACATTTACGGTCACATTGTGTCGGTAACATTTCTCCGGTTGATATTTTCATGGAATATGCAGCGACTTTGGTGGACTGTTGTCGTATAAACAGTTTATTTTGGACCTTGAGGATGACGTTTCTCCTGCAGAAGCGCAACGAAGGTGAGTCTTGCATGACATCCGTCTAGGCCCTCCTTACTTCATTTCTATATTTTTTGATTCTCTATTACTAATTTCTAACTTTATTAACGAAATGACTTGAATGAATGGGATTGGAACTTGTGGAACCAAATTTTGTTGGTTCTGCGCTTCCCAGAATCCGAGCGGCTCTCTTATTGTGCCCGTCTTTTGCCCGCGGAGCATGTTCAAATGTATGTTTTAAAAGTAGTTCCATTGTTGACAAATCGAGTTGCTGAAGGTTCTGGTGTGCTGTTCTCGGTTTGCTAAACAATTACATGAACTCCCTTTGAAGCATGCCATCGTGGAATTGCTCAATTTACTTGTCCAGCGTTTGTTTCCAGATACGAGCTATACAAGAATGACTTCATCGGTATGCAGAAGCAGGCATTTTTCAATCAGCACAAAGACGAAGACTGGTAAGTCGCATGAAGGGCTGCGATTCCTTAGTCTTTTGGTTGATTGTAAATGCATTGATGTATTGCTGGTTTTGATATCTCAATTCGTTCAATGGTTGCTATGTAAGAGTTTTTGGAACAGAGACGTATGGGCTTGATATCCACTCTTATTGCAAGCAGCTCATTACTGAATGTGCATTTTCCACTTGTCCCCAGGTTGCGAGAGATGTACGATCCTCCGCGATTGGAAGTATTTCTCGTTAGGTAAATTTTGTATGGATCGGATGGTCGGATGTATCAATACTTTTTATTTTGCATGAGTGCCAGGTAGTTAACGAGTTAAAAGAGGAAAGCTTTCTTGTATATACGTAAGAGCTTTGGTCCTGTACAGAGTAAGCTGTACATGGACCTTATCCAAGTCAATAAATGTACGTACCATGACGCAATGTCCGCGTTTTTTTAATATAAATTTGTAGTGCTTGTTATAATTGTTCACCGAAGCATTTAGTTGGCTATTTTGAAGCTAATGGTTAGTGCGTGCATATGAAGCGAGAACTCTTACATCTCCCACATGACATGAGTGCATCGTAACCTTTTGGCAGGCGGAATGAGAATGCCCAGGGTGTTTCCAAAGATTATTTGGACATAATTTCGGCTGGCCAAGTAGACGTGTAAGTTGACTTATTCCTCCGTCTCCTTTTCACTTCAGCACTTTACTGCCGTTTACATTCAGAGTAATCCTAAGCAAAGTTTTTTTGACTGTCATGAGCACTTTGTTCACTGCTGGTATTAGGACGAACATGGCTTGAATCGAGTTACTTTCTTATTGACTGATCAGAACGTTTATTTACGGGTGTTTATGTTACGGTTTATGCAGGAGAGCTAGTGCGTCGATGAACCGTGAAAAAAGTGAGATGGACGAGGAAGAATCAGATCTAGGTTTAAAACATCGAAGGTCTATTGATGGCCGAAGTCGAGAACGAGAGGACGATGCTGCTTCGAAGGTTTCAGCGAGTGCAGCACAGCCTGAAAGAGTCACTTCTGACATCAAACAAGCTCGGTCTTTGATTGAGAAGCTGGACAAAGAGAAGGGAATTGCAGAGAACTTACTTACTGAAAGAAGAGGCAAAGGAGAGCAGACCGAAGAAGACGACGGTGCGGCACATGCAGAGGATACTGTAGTAATCAGGGGAGCTATGGAGAAAACTCTGAAGGGCCTTGAACTTCTTGATATCTTGTTGACTTACCTCTGGCGAGTGCATGGGATTGACTACTATGGAGCAGTTGAGCTAAAGGGGTTGCCTAAAGGGCTACGCACTGTTAGGTCCAACTCTGATGCTGAGGACGGAGTGACTGCTGGAAACGACTGGGTAAAGAAGGTAGATGAAGTGTGGAAGAAAAGGCTTTCAACGGAGGGACAAGATCCCCTGATTCCAATGCTTGGGCGTGACAGGCTGGAGAAGGTGATGAATGATACGTTGGAAAATTTTGTGCGGAAAATAAAGGATGAGAAATATGGATGGAAATATGGCTGTGGGGCAAAAGGCTGCACAAAGCTGTTTCATGGGCCTGAGTATGTTTTCAAGCACCTAAAATTGAAGCATCAGGACTTGGTGACTACAGCTTCTGCAAAAGTTCAGGAAGAAGTATACGAGAACAATTACATGAAGTGAGTTTTTACACTGGCCCTTGTATCGTGTATGAGTTTCTTCAGCAGGACTTTTTGCTACTTGGTTTTCCGATTATGGCAGAACTCTACACCTTTTGTCCTGCAAGTC
Organism: Zygnema circumcarinatum; assembly: GCA_037447605.1. Classification (NCBI taxonomy): domain Eukaryota; kingdom Viridiplantae; phylum Streptophyta; class Zygnematophyceae; order Zygnematales; family Zygnemataceae; genus Zygnema; species Zygnema circumcarinatum. Next base: position 1,263,496 of record CM074815.1, read on the forward strand.
TCAACCTTCAACATGTAATGCATGCAATCGACATTGGGGTATATTTCACTGCTGTGATACTGACAACCGAATTCTTTGTTCAGTGATCCTGATGCTCCCCTGCCAGCGGCTGAACCTCCAAATCGACCATTGCTGGCAAGTTTCCACTCTGCACTACGTCTTGGCATGTTGCCTTACAACCATGCATAATTTCATGTATGCGATTCTTAAGCTTTTACTGTTGCTGGATGCTGTTTTACAACTGTGCTGCGAATACGAGGCTGGATGACAGCTTTTCTGTCTATACCTGGTCGAAGGAGTTCTTTTATGGAAGAGCTGATTTTCAGCACCTTTGTTTTTAATCTGTTGGGGTAGTTTCTTTCAATGCAGAGAAGAGATTCGATGAATCGAAGGAGATCAGATTCTGGACCACTTCCCGACAGACCTCCTCAGGGGCCAATGAGAGGAATGGAGAGATTCGATCGTGGAATGAGGGATCCTGGACGATATGAGAGAGGCTTGGTGCCACCAGAAGTGGAAAGGTACAGGGACAAAACTTTGTTGTTTGGAGATCGCCACACTCTGCTCCTGTGGGCAGGGTAAGTTTGATAGAGTCCTACTTGCTGACTGGTTTGCAGTAAATGGTGAAGTTGCTGTCTGAAACGAGTTGGTTGTTGTGCTCAGCACAGGAACAGACCAATTTTGACCACTTTGAGATGCATGTACGAGTCCAGAAGTAGAATTCATATATAGATGATATATATAGAGATGTATAATTCACAGGCTGTTGAGGTGGGCCTTCATAGCAGGGAACCCGAGGAGGAAAGATTTGAACGCGGGGCCATGGAGGGGGATCGATTTGCACGCCCTCCCAGAGACGTTGATCCTTTTGAACCTGAAGGAGGGAGAGAAGGCTTCCCTCCTCCAATGATGGGACGAGCACCTTTCGACGACCGGCCTCCTTTTGAGGGGCCGCCTATCGACACTCCAATGTTTGACCCATTTGATGGGCCGCCAATACGACCCCCCTTCGGTCCGGGAGTGCCTGAACCACCGCCGATGCTCATTCCGCTTCCCGGAGCTGGGTAAGCTGCTTTCGGAATCATTGTGTTTTGGGAAGGTGCGGAATTTGTCTGCAAGTGCTGGCTGTTGGCATGGTTTTTTTTGCATATACGCACTATGCCGGTCATCGATAAGGCGTCACTCTATTCTTGCCGCATGGATTCATCACAAAATCAAGGTTTCCTCGGATGGTTTCTAGAGTCAATTTACCTTTTCTTTATCGCTGTGTGTGGCTTGAACTTTGTTAATGATACCAGAGCGGAGTGTTGCTTTATCAGGGTCATAGAATCGATACACGGTCAAAGTTGTGGACTTTTTGGGTCGTCGCTGTTGTGTTAGGGCCAGACAAACACTTTGGAGTGCTGTGTTTCATAGCATGGTTGAAACTTTTCCTTTGCAGGCCACTTGGCCCCTTTGTCCCGGCGCCTCCGGAAGTGGCGATGCGCATGATGCGGGAGCGTGGGGGTCCCCCTCCTCCATTTTTCGATGGCTTTGAGGGACCCTTTGAGCCTCCTCCCTTTGATGTAGATGGGCCTGAAGGAGGCCCTTCAGATAGGGGCGGAGGACTTCGTGGAAGGCCAAGGGGAAGAGGCCAAATGCCCCTTGGATCCCCAGGGATGGGTCTGATGCCCCGTCCCTCCATGATGATACCCATCCCTCCAGGCATACGCCATGATCCGCGCCGCATGAAGAGGTAAGTCGTCTGGGAAGGAGTCCCCAGTTTACCCACGTGCTTGATTCTGTCTCGCTGAAGTTTCTTAAACATGAAGCTTTAAAGTCCGCTACCTGATGTAAGGCTGCTGACTCTGGGCCTCCTCTTTATTGCAGTTACAGGGATCTGGATGCGCCTGATGACGAAGTTACTGTAATCGACTACCGGAGCTTGTGAGAGCTGATTTTGGAGCAGTGGATGGGCCCTGGAGTGTTGTTCAAAAGGGAAGGTGGGTTCTCTGCTAACCTTCGTGTAAACTGCTTGGGACTTTGAAAGGTGAGCCTGCACAGCTGGAATTGGGTAGAGGGGGCTGACGGTAAGTGCCGCTCCTAGCTGTAGTGGCTGAGTGACAAAAGGCATGTGCAGTGTGGATGGAGAGGGCTCGTGGATCGATCCAAAGATTTGTGACGAATTTAATCCAGTTAACCCGTCCATGGGAAGGACGTCATCTTCCATTTTGGGACAACTGTGAACGTCGCGTTTATTTTGTCGAATGGACTGTCAGTTGTGTCCGATGCGCTTGTTCGGGAGAGAGAGAGGGAGAGTTTTTTGCGTGATGTTGTCCAGGCAAAACATGTTCTCATTGACTGGATTTAAACTTCCCATGTGCCATTCCCTTTGTTCTTGCGTGTTACCCACTTGATGGATGTCAATACGACACATTTCCATGGTCTAATTGTGACCCGTGCCCACGCCTCAATCACATAAACTTTGACTCCTTCGAGACCAAAAGCAAGACATTCTCAAATCTTATCCTGAAGTTGCCCAAAACATCATATCCAGCCCAAGAGCCAATGGGATATAACACGTATCTCCTCATTAGACATTCAATCGAGCACTGTCTTTCCTCTGCCCCTTCCGTGTTACTTCAGGCCCTAAAATTCTGAACTTGCGCTTTAAAACAATACAAAGGGCAAAACTTTTTCAGTTTATTGTACAGGGTAAACACCATTCGGTGCCATACTTGTGGGAAAAGAGTGTTTTGTCCGCCTTATATATCAGCAGCTAGAAGACTCCCAGAAAACAATATCTGCACCCACAAGCCAAAAAGTCAACTTCCCCTTTCGTCTCTGGAAGGGACTCTGTCTCTTCCTCTGAGATACTTGTGAATGGAGTCCTTTGATGAGAGCATGCTCCTACAACTCTAAACATTTCAAAGGTAGACTACCTACATGGCAAACTTCTTCAAAATGATCCAAAGCCTTCGCTTAGGCAACAGAAGGTGTGAGATGTGCACAGTCAAATGAAATTCCACTGCAAGGAAGGGGCAAGAAAGCAAAGGCTTTACAGACATGACGCACCTTTTCACCGAGCTTGAATGCAGGAAGCCCTCTATATGGGCAGCCTGCACATCGGAAAGCATCTCCGAGTCCGCACTGCACCAAAGCCATTTGCAGACGGTGCGAAAAGACATCCTCAAAAAGGGAAGGAAGGAGAACCTAGCAGCAGTTTCACACCAAAACAAACATTCTACTCCTTTGCGACGGGCAAACAGAGCGAATTATTACCAGCTCTATAATCCAGCGAACAGAGGAGAGATAGGATGCATACACTGCCACAAGCTGACTGCGGGTTGTCGACCTGATCCACATTGAGCTTCTTCACAATCACCTTCTCCTCCATCTCTGCTCTTCCACAGGTGCAATTCTTACAAGCCTTCTTCCCAACTCGGCCAACCTCACAGTCATCAGCTGCACCACAGATAAAAAAAGTCAGCTCCACTTGAGCATTGTAATCACCGATTTCACATCCCACATTACGACACGTGAAGGACACAACGGGCACTGCAGAACCTCTCATTTGCATTAAAAAGTGGCAAACTGAGTACCCTCAGCAACGCTTAGCAAGGGCGTCCGGCCATGTCAGCATTGGCCAGTGGCTTCTCCCTATTTTCACACCGAACATGGTTCCCACTTGATCAACAGTGAAATAAAATCACCCACGTTGGTTGCAAGTTTAAAACCTAAAAAAGCTCCCTTCAAACACAAAAGCACAAGCACTCATGGAAGTAAAGGAAAACCGACAGAGCTAATTGACGCTCTATTGACTTCAGCGACTTGGCAGGAAAACCCCCAGGCCTCAGGCTCCCAGAACTCTGCTGAAGCAGTTTACTTTCTCATCAAATTTTCACACAGCATTAAGTAAAGGGAATCTGAGGGAATGCACCTGGTACTGCAGCCGGTGGCGCCAGGTCTTCTGGAGTGAGCAGTGAATCCTCGTCCACGAGGTCATCCATTTCAGCATTTGCCGATGCCCAGAACGATGGTTGGGGTGCGGATGGGAGAGCCACACCAGACTGAGGAGCAATTGCCACATCGTCAACTTCGTCCAATGATATCTTCACAGTCGATCTGTTACCATTGCCGTTTGCAATGGACGTTCCGCCAACATTCACAGCCGGTGCTCCTGAACCACATACAACCGCTGCCTCAGCGGGGTAGATTGTGGATTGAAAGTGTTACAAAGTCGCAAGACGGTCGGCATTGAAAAAAAAACTCTGAAAATAACCATCGATTGCTTACCTGTGGAAGCCACTGACACTTTCTTTCTAAGCGTGAAAGACGTTCCCTTCTCCCAAGAAGGTTTCTGTACCTTGAACTGCATTGCCAATCACACAAAAGAGTAGCTACTTAAAAATTACAATCAATGAACAAAAAATGTTCAGCGCAAACCTTTCATAAGCTCCAGAAACATCTCAACCTGTTGCTCAAATAATTTCCATTAGTCCTATTCTAGCCAAAGGAAAAGCAGGTTCACCATCTCAAGAGCATGCTTTAATCATGGACAACTATCACTTTAGATGCTACCTTTCTCCACTGCAGGAGTAGCGATTGGAAGATAATGGAAGGTTGGCTAGAGTCTCTCCTTGCAGAAATTCCCAGATACAAGTCAATTAAAAAACTTACAGCAATGGGCTGAAGTAGTGCACCCTGAGTGGACCCAATGGACGCAGGTGTTAACCCGCTCCAATCAGCAGATAGCCCAGCTTCTGCCAGAGGTGCTATAGAAGATGCAGCAGAAAAGCCTGCATAAAGCAATGACTTTTCGAGTACTGCCTGGGATTTCAGCAAAGACGCTCGTTCTCCTAATTTCTGTTCCACAAAGAGAATCACACGGCGAGGTTACATCTATGTTCAGCTCTTGAAGGAGAGGGGCTGTCGACCTGACTGAATTCTACTTTGCTTCATGAACAACCCACTCAAGTAGACAATCCCTAACTGCTTTGGTCATCAGCTCGATCCAAGGCAGCTGAAGAAGAGGGGCAACTGCAGGCTATCTACTATCTTTCTCTCCACTCAAAATTTTCAAAGCAACAAGGAACACTACGCCTTCAACATGAAACGTACGAGGATACCGAAAAAATGCCTTAAGGAAAGCAAAAGAACCTTGGTACAATATGCACAGAACCTATAAAGTAGGCGAAATAAGCTACTTACTGCAAGCTCCTCAGTGGCTACAGTCCTCCTTCCAACAGGCTCCTGAATCACCAAGCTTCCTCCCGGGCGCAAAAGGCGTGCAAGCTCTGTCAGCAGCAGGGCCGTGTGATGGCCGGGAGTTTCAGCTATCGACAGCACAAACTCCACAGAAGATGATGCGAGCGGGAGCTTGCCTGCTGGAGAGAAATTTCAAATAAAAAAGCGCATCAGCTGAGCAAAAAGTCAAACAAAGAGCAATACAGTTTCTCCGCTTCGAAATCCTCTGAACACAAAGGTCACTTCAGACTGGTATTGCGCACGTAGAGGCTCCCTAATTGAGTGTCAACTCTATTTGGCTTTAACAATGATAAAGGCACGCAGCAAATTCTTCATCGAAACGACTCCTGAAGGATGCACGATGACATACCACACAAGCCTGCCTGCGTGACGATGCATAACGCGTTGATGGAGATGTATGGATGATATGCAATAATCTCTTTCAGAAGAACAGGCGACAGGACGGTCGACTCCGTGAGAAGGAGAGCAGTGGGAGAGGAAGCCGGCGCCATTGCTGCAGGAAGAGGCGGAGCTGCTGAAGGCGGCAGGAGCTTTCCAAGGGGCGGAGCAAAGGACCCCCCGATACATATTGGATATATTCAGTTCCCGAACGTTCGAGGCGATGAGAGTTCAGTACGATTCAAAGAATACTGACAATATAGCTCAATATACCGGGATATATTTCGATTGTATTAGCGGGGGTCAGACTTAGCGCGGAGCGTACGAAATTCCCGAATTCAGTATACGAAAAGTCACATTTTTCGTGTACGAATTTCGGTCGGGACCCGCGGCTCCGCCGAACCTAAGCTGTACCGAAATGCGTACCTAGCCAATGCGAAATACGCCCGGCAGGCGTACGAAATTGATTTGGCCATGTTTTAAGGCTGCCCCCCCCTACGGATGAGCAGCTTGGCGAGCAGACGCTTTGGATATGATATGTTTTGTATTTGAGGTGGATTCTTATATGCAGGAAGTTTACAGACTGAGAGACTGCTGCGATGGTGTCCATTTGTTGCTCCTTTCGTTTAAATGGATCAAAATACGCTGAAATTCATTGGCTTATCTATGTTCGACTCAAAGTTTTGCCCCTTCAACAGATTGAAGAGTAAAGGTGACTGGTAAAAAAATGAACCGTATTTCCAAATAGAACAAAGTCACAACAGTAGCTTTTCAACAATGCATCCATTCGAAAATGAATAAAATACATCAAGCGACCTTCCCTGTACACGACCCCGGACCTGCCCCTGCCCTCCTTTGATTCCTCTTTTGGTGAATTCACATTCTAGCCTCGCACTCCCTCTCCTCTCCCACCTCGCTCATGTTACCATCCCACTCTCTCATCACCGACCACTGATTAGCCAGCAATTCAAAATCGTTACTCTTCCAACAACTCCAATGCGAGTGCCCTCATTACACCCCCAGAAGGGGGAAGGTGAAGCTTCCTTGAAACAGGAATGAGCCGACAATGGCTGCAGTAAAAGGAACAGTAAGGTTGTCGTCCAGCTGCCGAGTGACAGGGAGGGACTCCACTCCAGTGGCAAAGAAGGTGACGGCTGCGACCCGCATAATGGTGCTCGACCATTCGCACTCGAAGTACCCAAGACTGCTGAAGAAGGATATAAAACTGCAAACCACCATCCCCAACAGAGAAAAGGTTGAAGGCCCACAACCCCCTCCCCTGACTTCCATAGACGCAGAAACCACCTATTGAATGGCCTGGAATGAACGCTGATTCCCCCCGCCTGCAGTAGCCACATACCAACAACCATTCAAGGTAGCATAGAACAGACGCTCGAGTTCTGCAGCTCACCAGAGTGAGACGGGGAAGCCCACTGCAAACATGGCAATGCTTCCTGCCCAGCTCTTCTCGCTGTTCCATGGCAGCTTTGCAGACCCGAGTCTCCGTCCAACAATGTCAGCCACACCTGTCAAAGAACCCTTCCCCTTCTCCAATGAGCATCATATTTCCTGGATTTTCGGCTTTAGCATTTTTCAATATGCCTTAAGCACACTATTGCAATGCAATTTACCTGTCCTTCTGCCAACTTCGCTACGAAGGCCAGCCACCCAGCTGTAATGACACCGCCAAAATGGACTTTAAGATGTCGATGTTGTCATCACTCACCATCGCCAGCACACATGAGCGTCATTGCTATAATGCCCGTAGGAGAATCGCGCCAAAAAAAGAGAATGATGCTTACGAATGCCACCACATAAAAGAGGGGACCGCGCAACAGCTCCCTGCACTCCGCTCCATTCAAGAACCACCGTCAGTTAGAAGGAAGTGTTCACCTACCTAACGTTCTGCAAAGTGATCGCACTTTTGTGCCACTCAGCATGAGCAGTTTAGTCCCCAATATCCATCAGGGACAATGAGCCACGCCTTTAATCCCCCATGCAGGCCACATTGAGTTCCTATGAACGAGGTGCTTCTTAGGTCGCCCTAAACTGCCTCTGACGAGTATGCAGACTTGAAGGCTTGCCCTGCTGCCCACCTCCAACAGACCCCGAGCAAAAGCCTCCTTTCCTGCCAACTGCTGCAGCCTTGATTTACCAATGAGAGGAGAAACCTGCATCTCCTCAGTCCCAACACTGATTTGGAGGAACGAAGCATAAGCAGGGCATGACTGTGGCAGTCCCTCAAGGTACAGCTGATCCCTCTGATCGAGTCGATGCCTCATTATCCAGACTCGACTCGGAATGAAATGACAGGACTGACCTCGGATCTCCTTCTCTGCTGATAGAGCGCACGGCAGCTTCATCCTTGATGACCCCAAAGGCGAGCAGGAGAAGCTTGACCATGTTGCCCAGGGGCACCACTGCAGCAAATAAACGAGCATTTGGAGAAGCACTGGCCTCCCCCCGCCAAAGAGCGGATCAATAAGCACCCAGGTTCGAGGCTGAGCTATAATAGACCATTCAGATCACTACGACCTTTTCCAAAATCAGAGTGAGGGATAGCATACTCAGATTCAAGGAATTTCCACTAACTATAACACGCTCGACCAGAGAATAAGCTAAACTGAACCGACCCTAATGCCACTATTCAATGACATGACATGACATAACATGGACAATATCATGACAAGACATAACATGGGACAACCTCGTTCTAGAATCACTGATTGTGATGGAGCGTAAGGAGTTCAGCACAAGCGACCCGAGCGGGGAAATGAGAGCAACCTGAAAACTGGCCAGCACATCATAAAGAGAAGCCCTGTAGTAATGTGCACAACTTTTCGGCTCAGCTTCTGCACAGAAACTTAGCCTCCGCTAAAAGTGAGAGTTATTCCAACAGCATCGTCGGAAAGTTTGAAAATTAAAGTAAATAGAAGTCAGTCCTAGACTACATAGTTCATGCACCTGCACAGACCAGCCTTGTTTTGAACAATGAACCACCTAGCACCCCTCATTCCAGCAAATGATGTCGTCATAATTTTAAGAAAATCAACCTACTTCTAAGGCACTCCTCACGTGTTCGAGGATTCTCTCCTTCAAGACTGGCACTTCTATTGTTTCGCGCAACTTGCAAGTTCTGAATGGAGATAACTGCTCCCGGTTTGCTTCCCGGTTTTCGTTTTCAAGCAACAAAAAAGTCTCTACAAGTACAAGGTGGATGCCAAATTGAGCACCTGCTCAATAACGAGAAGATCGCTATCTGTTTATCAAAATTAAACATCTCACACCTTCTCACATCCTATTCACCATAATTCCCAGCTGTTTTCCGAGTCAAAGGCAGGTGATCAAAGGTCAGCGCTCACCTGCTCCAAGAAGTTGTTTCGTGTCAATTCATCAAATATCCGAACCCATAGCAAGGCTGCTGCAGAGGTCAAGACTGCAGCGATGATGTCATGTTGTAGACGTGACTGCTCCATCAAAGGCGCGATTAAAGTGATATCCATCAGCCCAATCGACCTCATGATCTCTCCAGTCGGCGCTCCATCACTGATGAACTGCTTAACCTTCGCCTCTCCTCGCTCGTGCTTGCATGACTTTCCTTCTGCCGCGCCTTGTATTCTTGCTCCAGCTGGCGACGATACATTGAAGCCATCACCAGCAGCTGACTTGATTCCAAAATTCCTCCGAGAAGTTACAACCGTCAAGCATAAAATTGGAGAAGCGCAAGTCGAGAAACGCGACCTCTGAGAAGCCCGGGTGCTTGCAGCTTCAGGCACGCCATGGCTTCCTGCTGCAATCCGGCTGCTGCCGCCCCTGCTGCTCAGAGCCACAGTGCGGAGAGAAAACGGCTGCGTCCTCAGCGCCATGGGCGTGCCAAGAGCGGAGGCCATGCTGCCATTAGCCGGCTCTTGCAGGCAGAGAGGGAGAAGAGAGACAGCCCCAACTCTAGTAGTAGTGCTTTGAAGCTTTGCAGGTATGATTCCGCCCGCACAACCGTGCACATATCCGTTAGAACATGTTTGGACATAGAACACCGTATCTAAAGAATGCAGTTGGACAAATTTGGCACTAAATAGACGCATATGATTGGCTAGTCACATGCTCTCAGTTTGCTGTCGAGTGTCACTGACGGTGGACTGACTCCCACCAGTCATAGTATGACACGTCATCACATCTTTCCACGTGGCCAATTTCCATTCGCTTAGAATATCGTCAACGGAGACCTGCCCTGACTTGTAGTGCGACTATCGATTCGATGGAGACATTTTAACGAATTATTTTTCGCCACGTGTCGCCAGGATTGAGGAGTGCCTGCAGCCTCCCTGCCTGCTAGTACGTGGACACCAGATTATGATGAGCCGTACGGTAGGATCTGACTGTACGGTAGGGCACGGCTGTGATTGGAGATACAGTACAGTACGATAGAATGTACAGATGGATTTTTTTTTGGAAAATTCTATTCTCACACCTTTTTTGTCTACACACAGGCCTCTTTTCGCCGGGCAGATTTTAAAATAGCACAAAAAAAGAACACACCTTTCACACCTTCTCACCTTTTTTTTTTCACCTTTTTTTTCCCACCTTTTTGAAATCGATACACACCTTTCTCCATCGGGCAGATTTTGTTGTACAGCACTAGAGACTGTACAACGTTTTGGGACATAGACTCTCTAGGGAGGTTAGATGCGCCTTGCAAGTGTTAGAGGCGCATGTGTACGAACGTCCGAGTATACCGTACTGTGCCGTACTGTACTGTACCGTACCACTTTTACCTGGTGTACGAAGTGTACGGACAGTATAGATGTACAGGAAGTGTGGCGTCGCATCGCCACGCATAGGAGTCAGCCTTCTGACGGCTAAAACCCCTTTTAATCGATCTAGCCGCTTTCAGAGAGCTTTGCCGAGACGTTTGGCTGTAGCCAGGGCAGGTGCTTATGGGATATGTGTGGGTTAGTGCAAGGAGGGACAAGTAGTGTGGCACTGCTTTACATACCTTGTACTCATTCATTGAAAACAAGAGTTTTGGGCCGGCGGGGCTTTTCTCAATCTGTTGAGCTTGTCTTATGTCTGAAATGTCTGAGACTGGAGATTCAGGAGGAGGAGACACGGCTGGTGGTAAATCCATGGATGGAGTTACAACAAGTGGTATCAGAGCTTTCGGATCTGAGGACAGTGGGAAGACCCACATCCAAATCTTCCGAGGCGGCACAAGTACAGAGTACAAGGAGTGGAGATGGGAGATGACCGCTCTACTCGAAACCAGGAAGCTGCTCCCGTATGTCGATGGTACCATCAAGCCACTCGACAAGAAGACAGCGCCTGCAGCCGATTTTGAAGCTTGGACTGAAAAGGATGCCAAATGTAGACACTTCTTCGCTGCAAGTATTAAAGGCAAGCCAGCTCACATGCTCATGCATCTGAAATCTGCTCGTGAGATGTGGGAGAAACTAGAGGCCACTTATGATCTAGTTGACATCACTGGAAGGTCAAATTTATATGATGAATTAGCAACCATTAAAATGACTTCAGATGAGACAACACTAGATTACTTGATGAGGTTTGGCAATCTAATGCAGAAGTTCACTATGCTGGACAAGGTTTTAGATGAGGATCACCAAATCAATGCATTTTTCAGAGGCCTGCCCAAACGTTTTGACGTCACTGTCAATGGCCTGCGGACTCACCACTCCTTCTCTACACTCACGTTAGCCCATGCCATGGCCCGTATTAGAGAGGAGGACACATTTCAGAATGCATCCAGGCCAGGGGCAGATGGTGTCATGGCAATGCGGCAGCAGAGCCTCCGAGAGCAGCGTGACCGAGGAGGACCTGACAATTTCTGCACTTACTGCAAGAGGAAGGGGCACATTGAAGCGGAGTGTCGGACCAAGAAGGCAGCCCAAGGCAGCGGGCAGCCTGACAGCGCAGAAGGCAAGGGGAAGGGCAAAACTGTCATCTGCTATAAGTGTGATCAGCCAGGTCACATTGCCAGGAACTGCACAGGCATAGCTGGAACAGAAGTAGCAGAGCCTGCACAGGTAGAGAGTAGTTTGATGGCTAGGGCTGCCAAGAGAATCGATTATGTAAATCAAGTTTATCTTAATGACAAGAATCATTTACCGTGGCTCATTGACTCAGGGGCTTCCAAACACATGTGTAGTGACACCTCTCTCTTTGCAGAAATGCAGCCTTTGGCTGAGGCTAGATGTGTGTTTTCAGCAACAGGAGATCAAGTTGATGTCACTCATGGTGGAACTGTCCATTTTGCGCCTGTTGGAGAAGGCACACCTTTCCAACTCAGGCTTGGCAATGTCTTGCATACACCCACGTTACAAAACAATTTCTTTTCTGTTAGTCAGGTGTGTGGCAAAGGCTATGAAGGAATTTTCAGAGAAAATTCATGTAAAATTTTACATAGAAAAACTCGGAAAATTCTATGTAGAGGGACACAAAGGGACGGCCTGTACTACTTAGATTGGCAACCGTCGATTCAGGAGAAGGTCGCCGCTGCACGCGCCTCGGACGGCGCAGATGGTCGCGGTGGAGTCGCACGTGCCCAGGGCGTGCGTGACGGCCGCGATCCTGCACGCGCCTCGGACGGCGCAGATGGTCGCGGTGGAGTCGCACGTGCCCAGGGCGCGCGCGACGGCCGCGATCCTGCACGCGCCTCGGACGGCGCAGATGGTCGCGGTGGAGTCGCACGTGCCCAGGGCGCGCGCGACGGCCGCGATCCTGCACGCGCCTCGGACGGCGCCGATGGTCGCGGTGGCGTCGCACGTGCCCAGGGCGCGAGCGACGGCCGCGATCCCGTCCGCGCTCTCGGACCATCGGACGGCCCTTGCAGCGTTGCAAGGCGCGCCGACCCGGATTGTAGTGACGTGACGCAGCGCCATGCTCCCATGGCACCAGAGGGCACGGGCGATCCCCCTCAGCGGCGCACAGGCTCCAGCTGCAATGGGGGCATAGAGTCTGCGCATCAAGTCTCTGATTCGGCGCAGCTTTGGCACAGGCGCCTTGGCCATCTATCGTACAGCGGTCTGGCGACCCTTGCTACCCAGAGCCTTGTGAGGGGGCTCCCCTTTACGAAACTCTCCAAGGTCGAAACTGTTTGTCCGGATTGTGCCGTGGGCAAGAGCCACCGTCACCCCTTCCGAAACCATGGCGTGGACTCTTTCCGCGCATCCCAGCGGTTGGAACTAGTTCACAGCGACTTGTGTGGGCCAATCACCCCAATGACGCCCGGCGGTGCACGGTACTTCATAACCTTCCTTGATGACTTTTCTAGGAAGATTTGGGTTGTACTGCTGGCACATAAATCTGACGCCTTTGAGGCCTTTCAGGATTGGCAGCTCCAGGCCGAACGGCAGTCCGGTGAGAAACTTCAGCGAATCCGGACGGATAATGGGGGAGAGTACAAATCCATCCAATTCTCTGACTATCTCAAGTCTTTGGGGATTCGTCATGAGTTCACAGCGCCATACAGTCCCCAGAGCAATGGTGCAGCAGAAAGAGTGAATCGTACTCTTGGAGACATGGCGAGGTCCATGCTGAGTGAGTCCCCCTTCTCCTTGACCTTTTGGGGAGAGGCCATCCTCACAGCAGCCTATCTTCGGAACAGGTGTCCCTCTAACGCCTTGAAAGATGAAGGGCGAGTACCTGAAGAAATGTGGAGCGGCAGCAAGCCAACAGTTCAACACCTCAAAGTGTGGGGCTCCCAGTGCTGGACTACGATTCCCAAGGTGCAGCAGACTACCAAGTTTAGCCCAAGAGGAGAGTTTGGTTACTTCCTCGGCTACAATGATGATAGTCTGACCTACCGCGTGTGGAATCCCTCTACGAACAAGGTTATGACTACCCGAGATCTCCTTGTTGAGGAGACCATCACGGAGGCAGATCAAGCGAGGATGCGGCACTTACCACTCCCAGACATCGAGTTCCTCCCTGTGAGGGACACTCTGGCAGATGAGGCGTTCCCACCACCTCCACCTAGCCCTTTGGATGAAGAGTTTGCAGAGCAGTCTTCCATGGCTGAGCAGCCATTGTGGTCACAACCACTCTCGAATGAGCAGCAGCATAGCTCATCAGAGCTCCCGGGGGAACTGCCTGATGAGCTTTCTGACGACCCTGATATGGGCCCTATGGAAGATGATGTACCTTTGGCACCGGCACCATCCGAGGTACTGCCCACGGCTAGCCGTAGATGGGGTCCACACTCAGAGAAGAAGCAACGACCCGTCCGGGATACCAGAACCCCGGATTGGTATGGTGAGTGGAAGCGCTCCCCGTGGAAGAAGAAGGGCTCCAAAAGGCGACCTCCAGAAGAAGTTGAGGAGAGAGTTCCGTTGGACTCTGCTGACTTTGCAGGGATGGCCATTTGTCTCATGGCCCACGCCGAGGAGCCTCAAACATATTCCGCTGCATTGGAGGGCGCGGATGCAGGGAAGTGGAAGGAAGCCATTGATAGTGAGCTAAACAGCCTTAAGGAGAATGGAACGTGGCGGTTGGAGCCGCTGCCCCCAGGACGAAAAGCTATCGGCTGCAAGTGGGTATTCAAGGTCAAACGGAAGTCAGATGGGAGTGTTGACAGATTCAAGGCACGGTTAGTGGCCAAAGGGTTCTCACAGAAGTACGGCATAGACTATTCTGAGACCTTTGCACCCGTGGTCAAGTTTAACTCACTCCGAGCATTGATCTCTATCGCCGCTGAAGAAGGAATGCACGTCCACCAGTTGGACATCAAGACTGCTTTCCTCTATGGGGACCTCCAAGAAGAAATCTACATGCAGCAGCCTGAGGGGACTGTTGACAAAGGGAACAGACATCTTGTGTGCAGACTTGTTAAAAGCCTCTATGGGCTCAAACAAGCACCGAGGATCTGGTACCAGAAGATTCATGACCTGTTGGTAGTGAACGGCTTCACTCGGTTCCATGCTGACCATTCAGTGTACAAGAAGGGGAAGGGAGGTGCCCAGCTGTTTGTAGGCATCTACGTTGATGACCTGATCATTGTGAGTGCCTCTTTGCCCAGTATTCAGGGTCTCAAAGACCTTCTACAACAGAATTTTCAGATGTCGGACCTCGGCCCTGCAGAATACCTCTTAGGCATCCAGCTTAAGAGGGGGAAGGATGGCAGTATGTTCCTCTGCCAGGAGAAGTACGCTAGAGAAGTTTTGGCGAAATTCAATATGGAGACGTGCATCCCAAGCTCCACCCCCATGGACGCCAGCGTGAAGCTCAGCTGTGACATGAGCCCTCAGACTGAGGCAGAGACGAGAGAGATGATAAAGATTCCATACCGATCTGCCATCGGGAGCTTGATGTACCTCATGGTGGGCACACGCCCTGATCTGGCCAAGGCCGTCAGCACTGCAAGTAGGTACATGGAAAATCCTGGGGTCAAGCATTGGGAGGCTGTCAAGAGGATCTTCAAGTACCTCAAGGGCACATCTCATTTCGGAATTCGGTTTGAGAGGGGGAGCGGCACTCCTGTGTATGGCTACACAGATGCTGATTGGGGCGGGGACCTCGATACTTCCAAATCCACTTCGGGCTATGCCTATCTCTATGCACGTGGGGTCATTTCTTGGAGTTCGAAGTTGCAAGAGACAGTTGCTCTCTCGACCACCGAATCCGAATATGTGGCTGCTTGTCACGCCGCTCGGGAAGCCGTGTGGTTATCGTTATTCTTTGAGGAATGTGGGCGGCCCCAACTTCCCTTGCCGATTCTCACCGACAACCAGTCCTCCATTGCGCTTGTTGAGAATCCAGTGTTTCATCGGCGGAGCAAGCACATCAAGCTCCAATATCATTACACGCGGGAACTGGTGGAGGCGGGTGAGATCACAGTGTCCTTTGTCGAGACAGAAAACATGGCAGCGGACATGCTTACAAAGGGGGTCAGCGGGCCCATCATGTGGAGGAATGGTCTTCTACTGGGGTTGGGTCCGTTTCGAGCCTAGGCCCCAAGAGGGGGAATGTTGTACAGCACTAGAGACTGACAACGTTTTGGGACATAGACTCTCTAGGGAGGTTAGATGCGCCTTGCAAGTGTTAGAGGCGCATGTGTACGAACGTCCGAAGACACCGACCGCGCGTATGGCACGCACCGCACCACTTTTACCTGGTGTACGTAGTGTACGACAGCATAGATGTACAGGAGTGGCGCGCACGCCACGCATAGGAAGTCAGCCTCTCAAATCCCTCTCTGTCTCACTTACCCTTCAGAGCTTTGCCAGATGTTGGCTTGCAGCCAGGAGGTGCTTATGGGATATGTGTGGGTTAGTGCAAGGAGGGACAAGTAGTGTGGCACTGCTTTACATACCTTGTACTCATTCATTGAAAACAAGAGTTTTGGGCCGGCGGGGCTTTTCTCAATCTGTTGAGCTTGTCTTATGTCTGAAATGTCTGAGACAGGAGATTCAGGAGGAGGAGACACGGCTGGTGGTAAATCCATGGAAGGAGTTACAACAGATTTTACCCCTTCTTGTTTTTTTCAAAGAAAAAAATATCGGCCTGCCCGAATCCACTCGGAGCAGAAGATCCGTCCGCCACGACATCGTTCGCGGGTGGCCGTCCTTCACACGTGCAGACACTATACACCGTCGATTCTAGAGCAGATCACACCACGGCAGATCACCGTTCGATGGGCTCGGTTCCAGCGAATGGCACACGCCCACGTGTCCCACCCGAGCAGGCTCGAGGTCCGTACACATCTCGTACGGTCGCAGCTTCGAGGAAAGTCTAAATTCCTTACATTGCGAGCTTGAACCAATCATCATCTGCCGCGTGCTCTTTTTAAACGTGGCAAACTGTGATTGGTACAGGCACAACTTTAATTATTACGTTTTTTGACTTTCCTCGAAGCTGCGGGCGTACGCCTTTTGTACGGTCCTTGGAGCCGGCTTGGGTGGGACACGAGGGACAGAGCCCGGCTGCTGATCGAACGGTGATCTGCCTTGGTACGATCTGCGTAAATATCGACGGCGGAAAAGTATTGCACGTGTAAAGGACGGCCACCCGCGAACGATCTCGTGGCGGACGGATCTTCCGCTCCGAGCGGATTCGAGCAGGCAGATTTTTTTTTCTCTGAAAATAAATGATAAGGAGTAAAATCTGCCCGACAGAAAAAGGTCTCACGGCGCTCGGCCGCTCAGGACTAGTAGCGTGTGTCGATTCCAAAAAGATGTGAAAAAAAAGGTGAAAAAAAAAAAGGTGTGAAAGGTGTGCTCCTTTTTTGTCTATTTTAAAATCTGCCCAGCGAAAAGAGGTCTGTGTGTAGACAAAAAAGGTGTGAGAATAGAATTTTCCTTTTTTTTTTAGAGAAGCTCGGGTTGCGCCAATCAGAGTTGAGCTTGCCATTGCTGGCGTTGACTTTGACTTATACCCGTGCCACATGTACCTAATCCAGTACAATAGAACGGTGTCAGGTCACGGCTACAGTACAGTACAGTACTGTAGACCAAGTTTACCGTACAGTACAGTACGGTAGGGCAGGTTGAAGAACGCTACTGTACAGCTCCCACAAATTTGGAGATCGTAGACATTGTATGCATTGTTCAGCCATGGGATGCTCATGCTTATGTTATGCATATGCTTATGATGAAGGTGTTGCTGATGGTGCTGCCATCCCAAAAGAAGGCACTTCTGCGCACCCTAAGTCTAACAGCGATCACCATCGTGAGACCAATGCCACACCATTTCCTAACAGCGACTTTGTTCCTAGGGCCGTTGAGATTTCCGGCCGGCCTTTATCTCGTTCATGAGGAAATGGATTTGGCATAGATAAGTTCAGAAGTCATTTGCGACCGGTTCACAATACATGTTCGGTCCACGTATTGCCCTTGTCCATGTACATTTGATGGCATCGCCATGCGCGAGATCAATGCCACATCCTTTTCCGTTGCCCACTATCTGTACTGACTCGCCATCTTGAGATCAATGCCGGTTCGCCTTTTCCCAAAAAGTAATTATTTGCAGCCAAGCCAGGCATTCTTTCTCCTGAGGCCCTAATTTTCTGTTTGCTCTTTTTAGGTCTGGCAGGAGCTTCGGGCTGCCAGCGCCAGAGCCAGCGCCTGGGCGAGGGCCACGGCTGGGGCAGGAGGCGAGATGCTGCGCAGGAAGCCTTCTCGCTTGGAGCTCCGTCCGGAAGACAGAGACGACTATCTGGAGGCGCGCCACGTGGCAGCCATGGCTACGCCTCCCACCGGGCCTTCCTCTCTTCACCCTCCTGCCTCTGCAACGGACGAGCTTCTCAAGGACAGAAGCAAGCTCTCTGCAACACAGCGTATTGCCACGACTAAGTGATCCTATGTAGACTTTTTTAGGTCGGGATAGCTGGGAGCAGCTCGTATTTCTTAACCGTGTAGTCGGACATCCTGGATCATAGTCGTGTACGTGATTGAGATAATTCGGCCGCAACATTTGTTCTCCTGCTAATTCCCCAATTTGAAGAGCCTTCTTGATTTTTCAAGACGTGCTTGTAACGACCCTCTGGATTTAAACGAACGGTACTATCTGCGAGGACGCTGAACGATAGGAACCCTTTTTCGTCTTGCCTGCCCCATGGCCTATTTGCAGCTGTGAAAAAATCCTACATTGCGCAGCGGAAGGTTCTCTTGCGGCTCTAAATAAGTGGGCTATCCTGTTCGGTCTGTCGCTTAAAAAAAGCACAGCTTTAGTTCGCAAGCTGTATTACGAGACCGACGGGATTCTGTTGAAGCGCTTTGTGAAGATAAATTTGTCAGCGTTATATCGGTCCTCTTCTCTCGCTCTACTTGGAGCAACTGCGGCTGCATTCTGAAGCTTCGAAACAGTATTGACTGTGCTGGTCATGGCTACCAAGGAAGATGTGGAGGATGATGATGACGATTTCTTCGCGGAGGTCTATGGGCGAGAATATTCTGGCCCCGCTGCAGGCCGTGATAGCACCCGTATGGCATCTCAGAATCAGGAGAGTACTATATCCAGGGTTCGAGAAAACTCAGAGGAACGGGAAACTCCTCGTGATCCCAATGAGCTGCCCACGGACTTCACAACTCGTGAGGCGAAATTGTGGGATGCCAAGGCGAAGGCCATGGAGCGAAATTGGAAGCGGCGAAGAGAGGAGGAGCTTACTTGTCGCATTTGCGGAGAGATGGGACACTTTGCACAGGTGAAGCACTACACTTTACTCCTCTTCGTCTCTAAGGTAGAGGCATGCATAACAGTTGTTTCATTCCTTGCACCACATTGTAGGGATGATGCACACAATTGGTTAGAGCATTGACAACAGATCTTTCTCGTAACGGGGAAATTGCTCTTTCGGGATTAGATTCTTAGGATCCTTAGATTGGATAAAGTCTTTGTTCATGAATAGGCAGCTGTTGCTAACTCCATTTTCTCGTCATTCTGCTACTTCTCCCTTCCTAAGTCAAATAAAGATTCAGGTGTATTGTGCCTTGAATTGTAGTCGTGGTCAAGAGGCCAGGTGACAGCTGTCGTTTGGAATGCTTCTTGGTCATTCATGCCCGTTGCTCTTATTTGTGAAACTGACCCAGTTGTACCAGCAGCTGCACCGATGTATGGAACAAGTCACAGAACAGTTAGTTGCTGGGAACCAAAAGCGTTTCGGTTCCGAATGGCAATTGGCAGAACATTCTCAAAGATTAGAATCCTATTTTCATCAAGGCCTAGTTCTTGAATCCCCCAATCCGGACAAAATTGCCTAGAGAAATATAGGCTGTGCTTTCCTTATCCTGTAGGCTTCCTGTATCACTCTCCTGACTCGTGCCTCCCGCATGGGTTCAGGGTTGCCCTACCACTCTGGGTGGAGGTGCACGGCCGGGCGAGCATGTGCAGAGGATGGCCATCAAGGATCGACGCATGAAGCCGCGCTTAATAGGGACAGGTGGTTCTGTTATTCAAGGTATAGAAAAAAGCTCAGGATGCCGCATTAAGTTGGAGGACAATCTGGTGGCTGGAGATGGGTCATTTACAGTGCACATAACTGGCTCCAATGAGGAGAAAGTGAAGAAGGCACAGGATGCAGTGAATTCCATATTAAAGCAAGTCGAAGAAGAGTGGCAGAAGCAGGCGCAGCGCAAAGTGGCTGGAGGAGTTGGCGGAAAAGTACAAGTAGAGCACAGGGTTGTGCCCGTAAGCCCTTCTCCAGGCAGGCCGGGACAACCACGCCCAGCTTCAGAGGTTGTAAGAGGAGACGCCTACCATTCTCCCAGCCCTCTCCTTCCAGTGGGGCCAAGGCCTCTAGCAGCAGTTCCACGGAGCGGTGCAGCTTACTTGAAACCCGATTCCCATATGACAGAGCAAATCGCAGCCCATCTCGAACTACGTCGTAAATGGGAATCTGCAGGAGCTGCCACGAGGGTCGGGTTTGCCGCTCCTCCGTATTCGTCAGCTGCTCCTCCCGCTCCCTACGATGAAAGTGAGCCTGCTTTGACCACTCACGCAGCAGCCAAAATGGACCATTGTATGATTGCTCCTCTTGAGTTTTCTTTTGTGTCAATTCCTAACCCAGAATAGTGCTCTTGCTGCAGCTTCAGTCAGAGCTTCAGGAGCCTACGATGCCCCTCTCGCTGCGAGGGAGACCCCACAGGCCAATAGCCTCTACTATTCCCAAGAGGTGCAGGGAGGGGAGTCCAACGCTTATGGTGAAGCTGCAACTAGTAGTGCTCATGGGGATTCTGCTGTTCTTCGGTCCAGCTCCCAGGCAGGAGCAAGTGCAGGGGAGGAGGATATGGAAGTCGGTTATGATGACAGTGGGAGTGTTAGCAATGCCGTTGGAGCAGAGTCTTTGGAGGATCTTGAGCAGCAGTTTCTTGAGCAGACAATGGCACTGACACGAGCTCAGACTGCTGAGGAGAATGCAGAGCATGCAAGGCACAAGCAGGTGGGGATAGCCGGGAATTTCATTTGCTTGGCAGTCTCAAAGCTGTATTGGGGATAGTGCCAAAGCAGGAGCAAATGGGGTTCGGAACAGCCACCGTAAGGCGCACCTAGTGATGTGAGACGAAGTTGAATACTGTCTGACTAACATCTGTTCGGTTGGAGATGCAGCGAATGGTGGAGATTGGCGAAGTATACCAGAAAAGAATGGCCACTTTACGCGCAGAGCAGACAGACCGGCGGCAAGCCTTCCTGCAGAGGCACTCCAAAGGTGGGCAGGGGCAGCAGGCCGCCTTCTCTCCCTACCACTACTCCCCACATAGCGGCTCCGTGCCCCCTTCAGGGCCTCCCTCTGGTCACCAGCAGCAGGCTGCCGATGCAGTCGCTCCTTTGTATGGAGCCAGTTCCATGCCTCCGCTATATGCAAGCCGAGCTGGGGAAAGCACTGCAAGGTCGCCGATAGGTGGGAGCAGCGGAGCAGCCGCTGAGAGAGCCACATATTCAGGGCATCGGCAGGGCGATGGGGCGGGGTTTTCTGCCTATTCAGGTATTGAGAATGGCACGTATTCATCGTCGCACAGCAACCCGGAAGCTGGAGGGTTAAGTATGCCTCAGACTCTCCAGCATCACACCGGGGCCTCATATGAGCCTGCCCTTGACAGAGGACACCTACCTCCTTCAAAAGCACCACTGCAGGCACAGACCTACGGCGAGACCAAGTTGAGCTATACTGCAGCTGTGGGAACCACCTTTACTCAGACTGAAAAGGCATACAAGCAGGGAGAACCTGATACCGGATATGAAATTAATGCTCAGGAGGTCTACAGCCAAGCAGAGCCATACACTACGGCTTCAGCTGCTTATGCTCTCCAACCACCAATTTTTAATTCTGCAGTGGGGTCAAGTGATAAAGATGGCTTCTCTAATTACAGACTGCAAGGGTAGTTGGAGGACGCGAAGGAGAGAGAAGAAATTGAGGAGAAATCCAACGAAGAGATAGAGGGTAAGGTTGGTAACTGTGAAAATTTTCACCGAACTTTAGGTATGTAGTGTTCAACTATTAGAAATAGTACTTAACCAGTTTTCTTGCAGGCTTCATATCTGCTTTTAATGCATTGCCTTGTTTTTCAGTCACAAATTGATTTTGCCAGGGACGATCTGTTTTGTGCCTACGTGCACGTTTTACCTTTAATTAGCGCCAATGTTGCTTTCCACGACCAAAGTATGAAAGCACCAACCGCCCATCCAACCACCACACATACACAGCGCGAGTATGAGCACATGAAGGCAAGCGTCATCCACACGCGCGCATGCCATTTATACCTACATACCAACACATACATACATACACACCATACACATGGGGATGAAAGCTGTACGACGACGCTGGGGGCTCACAATGATGACGTGGCAGGCGCACGGAATGCCTGGGAGTGCCCCTAGCAGTCACACGTGGCACCTCTCATTGGGCCTTCCGTCCTCGTGCCTATCAACCGGCTCGTCGCTGACCGCGCTCCCGCGTGATCGCGATTCTAATGTGTCGTTACTGTCTGCATGTGGCGAGGCTGCCACGTATGCAGATGGAACTGGCCGAAAGCCCGGCTCAGGCTCCGGCTCCGGCTCGCGGCTAAAGGATGACGTGGCGCGCGAGGATTGGCTCGCACGGGTTCACGTTTTTTTTTATTTGATCAAAGGCACATCCGACGGTGCAGGGCGGGTGTAACAAGCCGAAACCCTAGAGCCTCCCCTAGAGCTCCCAGCCTGCTAGCGGAAAATCACTTGAACTGTAATGCTGGTTTCCAGGTTGAAGCAAGGTTAAGGATTGAGGTTCCCAGCTCCAAGCCCCCAAACATTCAACCCACGCCCCTTTATACGCTCCCCCCGTCAAACCCTTTACCAGCGTAAGGGACCGGGAGCAGGGCTAGCCAATGGCGCAATGCCACGTGGCCAAACGGCTGGTTCCATGCCCGTGGCATGGGAAGTCAGCGGATTGTGGTTACATGAACTTTCCCAGTGCGGGAGCAAGACATGCCACGGCGGTTGTGGTCGCGCTTCAACCGTAATGCGCGACGCCGCAAAATCGCCGTAAATCAGTACTGACCGTACTCCATACGGACCCGTACGGTTTCCCCGTACAAATGCACGGTTAGTCCGTACGACTGAACCGTACGGATATCTCCAGGAGGCCGGTGGCACCGTGGTGGCTGTAGCGTTCGCTACAGCGGGCCCGCTAGGGTTGGGGGCACGGTCCCCCTCCGACCCGTGCCCAGGGGCTCGTGCCCCCCCCCCCC
>CM074815.1:1297784-1323587 GCA_037447605.1 Zygnema circumcarinatum
CCCACACAAGTGCTTTACCATTAAAAGGCAACCGCGGATGTAAGTATTTGGCCATACAACCCATGTATAGCGTTTCGCTACATTCCTCCCCACCTAAACCGGGCTCGTCCTCGAGCGCAGTCAAGGTTTTTCACGAGCAGCGTTCAAGGTCCTTCAACACATGGACCTACGGCCTCAGACCCTCTAGTCATAGTTGACTGCCTGGCCTCAGTCAATCCGTACCATGCTCAGAGATCACGGTGTTTTTGGGGTGGATTGCAAATACCAGTCCTTAGGCTCTGATACCAATGTAACAAACCCGCCTCCAGCAGGGTTCGAACTCAGGACCTCCCGGTACCCACACAAGTGCTTTACCATTAAAAGGCAACCGCGGATGTAAGTACTCGGCCATGCAACCCATGTATAGCGTTTCGCTACACCGACGGACCGACACAAATGAAGGGACCCAACCACGGAAAAGCCCGTTGA
Source organism: Zygnema circumcarinatum (assembly GCA_037447605.1). Lineage (NCBI taxonomy): Eukaryota > Viridiplantae > Streptophyta > Zygnematophyceae > Zygnematales > Zygnemataceae > Zygnema > Zygnema circumcarinatum. The sequence goes on from CM074815.1 coordinate 1,298,253, forward strand.
GTCGGTTTGGCGAGATTCTTGAGCCAAATGAGCTGACGTGGACGACCTGATTGGGCGGGAGAGCAGCGCGTCGGCGCCTCCCAAAGTCGGTGAGTTGTCGTCTGTGCGCGCGTTCGAGGTGGTGGGATGCCATGGAATCTAGGGTTTGGAAGCGGAGGGCCAGGAGCTGAAGCTGGGCTACCCGATTTGGGGGAGGCTCGTCATCGTAGAAGAGGGGCTCAGCAGAGAGGAGGTCAAGGGGAATGCGGGGCTTACGGCCATAGAGGAGCTCGTAGGGAGAGAAGCCAGTGGAGGAGTGCACCGAAGTGTTGTAAGTGAAGACCAGGGAGGGGATGACCTCGCGCCAATCCGCCTCCAGCTCCGCGCAGCCGCGAACACACGCGTCCTTGACGGTCTGTATGGTACGTTCTGCAAGCCCATTCTGCCAGGGGGAGTAGGGGCTAGAGGTGCGGTGAATGATGCGGAAGTCTTGCATGAGCTTGGCAAACGCCCCCTTGTATTCGGTGCCATTGTTAGAGTGAACAGAGTAGGGGAGAGAGTGACGGTGAATGATGGCCGTCAAGAGACGAGCAAAGTGGACTGAGTGCTTAGATTCTGTCGCGTGAACTTCCACCCATTTGGTGTATCTGTCCACTGCTAGGAATACCCGAATGTAGCCAGAGGGGGTGCCGAGTTGGGGGATAGAAAAGGTGTCAATGTTCCAATCGTCTGCAACGCCTCGTATCGGGATCTCACCCATCTCTAAGGGTTGGCGGTCGGGGGGAGCAGAGCGCTTGCCGCGTTGGCAACGGGTGCAGGTTTCGACGTATCGGCTCACTGCGCCATGGAGTCCGGGCCAGTAATAGCGCTCCTGCAGCATGGCGACCATCTTCTTCTGCCCAAGGTGGAATCCGGCAGGCTGGGCATCGTGGGCGACATCCAAGATCTCCATGCGCTTCGTTAGAGAGCGAGGAAAGGCGGAGGAAGTGAGTCGACCATCATCATCGCGAAGTTCCGGCCTTGGCCGAGGCTGGCCAAAGCCCGGTATGCATTGATAAAAGAGGCGTGTGTGAGTCATGGCATGCTTACTTGAGAGAGGAAGTCGAAGTGAACATCATTGCTTGCAGGAAGTAGGGAGGAAGAAAGAGGCAGTAGGTCATCCATGAGAAGGTTCCCCAGGATCGCATGAGGGTGGTAGTGGGTGAAGTCGGGGTCTTACCCGGCGATGGAGGTGGTGGCATTGGTAGGAATATCAATCGACCCGTCTGCCGAATATGACATCATGTAGGTCTTGATTGGCAGCCAAAATCTCGATGGGAAGATGCTTTCGAGGTTGAAAGGGGTGGAGTGGGGGATGGGTTGAGCGAGGCGGATGCGTGACAAGGAGGTGGAGCGAAGGATTTCGGCGAGGCGTGCATTCTTTGTGGCTCCACGTAGGGGCCGGTGAGTGACCTTGAGTACATTATACTCCTCCAACTACATCACCAACGATGCAAACTTGGGTGCATTAGAGTGCTTCACTTGATGTGCGGCCAAAAGTGAGCAGCATGTAGTGGAGTCCGAATGACAATGGCAATAGAGTACACGGTAAAATTTATGAAACCACAAAGCTTCTCGAAGTGCTTGAGGGGAAGTGCTTGTGCCTGCCTCCCGGTAGAGCGTACTTGGTCTCGGTTTTAGAATAGACCACCGCTATACAAAGCCCGACGGGTGTTTGTCAGGAGAATGCTTGGTGGCCCTTTGCCCCAAAGCCCGTCGACTCCGGTCGGCGTCGATGATTGTGGGCGGGGGTGGGGGTCGAATTGATCTGAGACAAGGGCACGAGTAGGGCACTTAGGCGCATGGGGCGAATCTAGCGCCCGGCTCCATTAAGTGATGGACTCTGTGTTTCTCTCAAGGCATGTAGGGGCCCAGCCTTGATAGGGAGCACTTAACCTTTGATGAGCGGCGATAGAGAAGGAGGTGAGTCCCCGAGAAAGATTTGAGCTGAGTGAGGTTCTGTGGAACTGGCATGAGGTCAATGGCCTCAATTTTGTCGAGTGATGGCTTCAGTCCATTGATGCCAAGACGATGTCCTAGGTGAGTGATCTCCTGATGGCCCCACTTGCATTTCTTGGGGGCAATCTTCAAACGCGCACTGATGAGCTGTTGCAGTACTTGGTCAATGTGTTGCAGGTGGGAGGACCAATCCTTGCTGTGGAGGGAAGCATCATCCACATACGGTTCGCAGAAGGCACGACAGGGACCGAAGACCTGGTTGGCCAGGCGCTGGTGAGTTTGGCTGGAATTCTTGAGCTCAAAGGGAAGCACTGTCCACTGCACGAAGCGTGTGGCCGTGCGAAGCCCTGTCTTGCAGCGATCGGCCTGTCGCAAAAGGGATCTGCCAGAAGGACTTCTGCATATCCAGTGTTGAGAACCACTGGTCATCAGGGGAAACGCCATGGAGGATGAGGTCGACATCCGGCAATGTATAGGGATCCCACTTCGTCACTGCGTTCAATTTCCGATAGTCTCCACAGAAGCGAAGGGTGCCATCTGGCTTCGGTGGCAAGACAGCCGGGCTGGCCCAGGGACCTTCTCCGGGTTCCATCAATCCGACAGCCACATTCTCGTCGATCTGTCTTTCGACATCGGCCTGCTGAGCAGCGGAAAAGCGATAAGGGGTCATGGTCATCACTGGAGGGGAATCTCATTATGATGTGATGCTTTCCAGTCGAGGTGGAGTCTTTAAGATGTAGGTGCATGGCGGGCAAGACTAGGTGATTGCTTGTATGACACTATGCATGATGCGAATGCTTGATTAGATGCGAGGTATAGGCCCCGTCGCATATGTCCTCTATCTTGACCACTCTTCATCCTTGGTCACAAGTGAGCGAGGAAAGTTGGAGTGCGGTATCTCCGGCGGCAAAAGTTCTTCCGTCGGCGCCCAGGCCCGACAGGAGGAACAAGAGGAGTCTCGTCCTCACGGTGCTCGAGTGCCAAGCGGATCCATACAGGAAGAATGGCCCCAGGCCCGCGCATGTTTATGTTGATCTCGGGGTAGGAGACTGCGCGTGGTATGTCGTTTGTAAGGGAAGGCGGTGGCAAAGGGGACTGCGAGGATGATGGGGAAGAGCAAGCTGTCGCCCGGCTGAGATAAGTCACGGTAGCCCAGCGTGAAAAAGTAGATGCATTGCCCCCATTACTTGATAGGCCAATCACGAGCCAAGCGGGGATAGGAATGCTGGCCCAGGCTGTGATGACGCATTCACGTGGCTCCCATCTCTCCAAAGAGTGATGATCACACGGAGCCTTTGCCCCAAACCTTCATGTAGACTCCCATCAACATGCTCCGGGGGGATGGGTTGTCTTGTCCAGCAACCCACTGTAGCCTTCATCACTTTGGTTTGGGCCAGGCTGCATGGGCATAGCTCTGTATTTGATCATGGCCTTCTTTGGGATGGCCGGATTCGACCATACATTGTGATGGTCCTTACGTTGGGTGTTGGGATCGGAGGGAGGGCATGAATGGCGAGGCTAGCCCAGGGGAGAAGCGGCCCCGGAGTGGAAGAAGCGGCGAGTAGCCATGTGGTGTATGCTCTAGCCCGTGAGGATGTCCGGGAGGAGGTGCCATAGGAACCGTGGGGAAGTAGCGGGAATGGCCCCTCTGCATTTGTCGGCCAGCTTAGGCAGCAGCGGCAGCACACACTGAAACCTCTTTGCATCAAGCTGTGAAAGGTAATTCCGATCTTAGCCTTGTCCCCCATAAGCTGATGAACCATGCGTTCAATCAGGGATAGGCCATCTGTCGAGGGAGGTGGTCGGCGGTCGGCTGCTTGGGGAAGCCAAAGCGGGCTGCGAAGCTGATAGGGAAGGTTCACGTGCATTTCGGCAAATCGCAGCAGCATGCGGCTCGAGCGTACCCGGCCCAGCCAGCTCCTCACCAGTGAATCGTCAGTTCCCTCCTCCCGGCGTAGATCCCGAGGATGACGTGGAAGGAGGGAGGGGCAGGGAAGTTCCTCGGCGAGGGCGGCCGGTGGAGCGATGCAGAGAGGAAGGCGCGCCGTTCCCGGCATTGGCAGCAGGAGGAATGGCAGAAGAGGATATGAATGAGGGTCAGCTTTGCTTGACAGGAGCACAGCGCCAGGCCATTACAATCTCGGCGTCGGTGGCGAAGGCACCTGCCGGGAAATTGATGGGTGATTCGGACCAAGCCGGTTGCAATGCTGTGGCAATCTGGGCAGTGCGGGCGCGGGCAGCCAGATCGGGCTCGACCCCCAATACGTTTGTCAAGGAAGGGGACTCCATGGGGTGCAGATGGATCGGCGGACGTTGCAGGATGGTATAAGAGGGTGAAGGAGGTGGAGGCGGGCGAAAGGGAACATGAGTTCTCGATGGTATGTGTGTCGCCGGGAGCATGTCCATGAAAGTGATCTCTGCAGGTGAGCTCCCTGTAGCTGCTTCTTTCCCCTTTCGGGCTTTCTCACTTTGGAGAGTCTCACTTAAGCATACGAGGGCATCATGTCAGTGATGCGGCAAAAGGTGCGAGGTCCATGGTCCCGCAGCCGCATTGCCCAGGTTGCCCATGATTACGTCTTGCGCCAGTGGACAAACGCCCTGCGGAACCCCTCCCTCTGTGTCCGGTGCGCAAATGGCCACACAGCGGCCTCTCTCTTGAGGGTGTCGCGATCCGGGATAAGGACCCACTGGAAATAACACAGGCCCGAGAAACGCCGGGTATGAGGATTCACGAAAGGCTCAATAGGATGAGATCATGAGGTATGGAGAAAGGGAAGGGGCTTGAGTAGTGCTGGCTATAGCGGTACACCCGCGAGGGGGCTGCGGGGCGTCTGATGTTGAGTGTTAGGCTAGTTAGGAACTTGTAATACACTAAGTTATTTGGTACTAAGTTCTTAGGGGTGTGCTCATAGTGTCCGAATTGCATGAAGGACCGCCTTAGCGACCGTACAGGCCTTTTGGGGGTGTCTTGGCGTAGCAGCGCTTCTGGAGGCTGGCCGAGAGAAAACAGGTGTACGGGCTTGGCTGGCGGAAGTGTCTGCGGCCATGGCGGAGTCTTGGTGTGGTGAGAAGCCTTGAGTGGGGCGCTACAGTGCAAAGGCAGCGATGCGCCGTGAAGTCGCATGTGAACCGATGAAGCAGCGCTGATGAGTAAATACTTGGCCGCGCAATCTGGTGCGACTTGATTGGTCGCGAAAGCAGCGATAGCGAGGAAACGCGGAAGCGCAAGTCCCGTGTAGCGAAGATTAGCGGCAATCCCGGCGGCCCGCGTGGGCCCACTTTCGGTTAGTGGAAGCGCCGTTGGTTGGCTGATGTGCAGCGAAAAATTGGCCAGGAAAATGTCAAAGGACGAGAAGCGAGAGGATACATGCAGCGGGGCAATCCGTTAATTGATTGTCTGCGTAGGTTCTGAGACCGCAACCGTGGAATCACGGATTTGGTCTTGCAGCTTTCAGAATGCAAGAGGGCTAGCAATGGTGGGCGTGGCGTGACATCTAATTGATGTCACGTCACCACGGTATAGTAGTATATTATGGAGATTACATTTTGTAGGTGTTAACCTTCTCGTGTCATTGGGGGACGTGAGGCTATCTTGCTTTGGGCCTAGAAGATAGTGGGAAGAGTTCAGCTTGTAGTGGGGTGGTGTATTCACATAGCTTGAGTTTAGGTGCTTGAAGCTTGGCTCTAGAGTTGTCAAGTTGTATTCATCTTTAACTAAGGAGTTTTAGGGCGGAGGCTTTCTCCTTACATCTTCTTCATTCATTTGATGTTCCTATTGCATTTAGTATTGTTGTGTGTCCACATCCTTGAAAGTGTGATTGAACAAGTCGAAGATGTCGGAGTTCTCTGAGGGTAGAGGAGAGGTAAGCGTGACACACCTACGCCGCGAGGCCATTTGCATCAACAAGTGGTATCGAGAGTAGGCAGCGTTGAAGGCAATGGGATTTACCATTTGATTGATGGGAAAAGAACTACAAAGCGGTGGAAGTTTAGCATACTCAGTCTTTGGAGAACAAGCGATTGTTGGAGTATGTGGATGGCTCCATTGTGGCCCCGGATTCGGAGACCAACCTTGTAGAGTTTGAGCAGTGGAGGGTGAAGGATTGTAAGGTTAGGACCTTGCTTTGTGCTGGCGTTAGTGAGGAGCCTACAGATCTGATTTCAGAGTTAAAGACAGCTCGAGAGATGTGGGATACGTTAGAGAAGATCTATGATGTAGTAGATAACGCCACTGTAGTTTATCTCTACACGGAGCTAGGAAAACTCAGCTTGGAATCAGGAGAGGATCTTAAAGACTATGTGATCAAATTTGATAATCTGATGCAAAAGTTTACGATGGGATGAGCCGGCCCCTTCACTTGGATCCGCAGATTGTAGTCTATTCACAGGAGGCTTTGCTTGGAGACGGTTGACCACTTGCACTGCCTTTCGACTTTCGGCAAAGATGACCTTTGGCGGAGTCCAAAGAGGAGAGTGGTAGGGAGGATGGTCTTGGGACAAGCGGTCTGAAGTCAGGATTGGGAGAAGGTGCTTAATAGAACCTTGACGCGCCCATACAAAAGAGCGACAGGGATTAAACGCGACCAGAGATGGTGGAAGCGAGGCTTCGAGACTTCTTGCCTCTTGTGGGAAGCGGTCACTTCAGAGGCGCGAATTTGAGCGGTTCACCCTCGAATGGAGATGCTTTGGAAGGGAAGCGAAGGGAGGGTGATGGCGAGGTATCCCAAAGTGATACGCCAAGAGAAGTTCACGAGACGGGTGATGATGTTCCACGGTGGGAAGTGATGACGGTTGGATTGGGTGTGTTGTTCGAGTTGAGGATTCAGCGAGACCTTGGGTGATTGATTCCGGTGCTTCAAGGCACATGTGCGTGGACGACTCACTCTTTGAAGAGAAGCAGACTTTGGAGGGAACCCGCTCGGTCTACTCGGCAACGGGAGAAGGGGTCATGGTGACGCAAAGCGGAACGATCAGGTTGGATGTGCTCGGGGAGGGAAGCACGCAGAGGGTTGTCCATGTTGGTAACGTACTGCATACTCCCGGACTACAGATTAATTTCCTCTCTGTTAGTGTTGTGTGAAGGACTATGGGTATGGTTTTGAGAAAATTGGTTGTGAGGTTATTCACAAGGAGACAGGTCAGGTCTTGTGCAAGGGAATTCAACAAGGTGGGCTTTACTTTCTAGAGTGGAAGGAGGCTCAAGGGCTGAGCAGTCCCGCCAAGGATCCTGTAGAAGAACCCATTCACCATAAGATAGATCCCAAACCAGCTTGGAGGAGGAAAGAGGGATGCTAAACATTGAGGCTTCCGAGGGGGCGAGGGGATTATTGCGCCCGGCGGCATTTGGATAGCCGGGGCTAAGGGGTTGAAAGACCCATCCGCAGAAAGGGTGGACATTAGTGGTGGTGAGAATGTGTGCGAATTTGAGGGTTCACTTTCGAGTTAGTGAGCTCCCGAAGGCCGAGGAAACGAGGGGCTTGTTGCATCCAAGCAAGGATGGAGTTGAAGTGGAGAGGTCCTTTCTAAGCCCATGGTAGTGGGCGGCAGGCACAAGGCACGCAACTACAAGGATTACCAGTTCTTTTGGACCCATGGGAATTTGGCCAGGCGCCGGGGTCGAATGTGGAAGCGACCAAGTCAAGATCAAGAGGGGAAGATGAACTCGGACCTTGAGATCAGAGGCGACTTATTTGAGACAGGGAGCATACACGTGGATTTGGTGGGACACTATGGAACAGTAGTGGTCTCATGGAACTAGGCCCCATGGGGAACTAAGTACCAAGAGGGGGATTGTTAGTGTTAGGCTAGTTAGGAACTTGTAATACACTAAGTTATTTGGTACTAAGTTCTTGGGGGTGTGCTCATAGTGTCCAGGTGCATGAAGGACACGCCTTAGCGACACGTCTGGGCCTTTTTGGGGTGTGTAGCGTAGCTTTGTGCCTGAATCTGGCGGGAGGAGAGCAGATTATGCGGGCTGGCCTTGTAGTGTCACGACCATCAGTCTTGATTGGTGGCAGCAGTCACGAATGCCGAGGCCCTTAAGAGCGCCCGGAGTCTTGCCGTGCATATGAACCGATGAAACGGCAGCCCGGTGGTGTACTTGCCTGTGGAAGCGCGAGAAATGTCTGGTGTAGCGACTTGATTGAATACAGCAGCAGCGACTCGCGGGGAGACAGCAGGCGCGCAAGCCGACACCAACCTTGGCAGCGAGAAAAGTTAGCGGCTTAGCGAATGGCTTGGCGCCACGTAGGCCACTTCGGTTAGTAGGCTGCGTTGGTTGAAATTATGCAGCAAGAAGTGGCGGCGAGAAAATGTCAAAGGAGACTTTGGCAGCGGCGAGATACATGCAGCGAAGGCATCCGACAGTAAATTATACCGTGAGTTCACGAGACCACCTTAAATGAGTCTAGTTTGGTCTTGCAGCTTTCTTAGGAATGCAAAGGGCTGGCAATGAGGTGGGCGTGGCGTGACATCTAGTGTCACATCCCGGCGTATATAGTAGTATATTATGGAAGTGTTTTTGTAGGTGTTAACCTTCTCGTGACTCATTGGGGACGTGAGGCTATCTTGCTGGGCACGGAAGATAGTGGGAAGAGTTGACTTGTGAGTGGGGTGGTGTATTCACATGAAAGCAGGTTTAGGTGCTTGAAGCTTGGCTCTAGGTTGTCAAGTTGTATTCATCTTTAACTTAAAAAGGAGTTTTAAGAGTGGAGGCTTTCTCTTACATCTTCTTCATTCCATTTTACGTCTGATTACATTGCATTTGAGTATTGTTGTGTGTCCACATCCTTGAAGAGTGTGATTGAACAAGTCATTGAAGATGTCGAGTTCTACCGAGGGTAGAGGAGAAGTGGCAGCACCTCGCACGGAGGCCGCTGCATCAACACTGAGCAGGGATGCCGGAGAAAGACGGCTTGTTCCTGGAAGCCGTAGCGTAAGGATCATACATTTCTTGACTGCAGGTGCTTGAGGTATTCTTGAGTACGATGCGATCACAGCGTGAATGCAACGCATTCATGCCAGGTAGTGCGTACATGTAGGTTGCCTCTCTCTTGATCTTTCTAAATTCGCTACGCGCCCTTCCCAACAAGCACGGGCATCTGTGGTGGGTTGTCGTAGCGGCTCCGATCGGTGAAGATCTTTTCTACGTGATGGCTAGCGAGGAACCCTTTGGAGAACCTAGAGAGTGGGTAAGTTCTGCGATGCATTATTTGCCATGCGCACAAAACGCTCAGTGAATTCAAATAGCCGCTCATCACTATAGCACTCTATGTAGCGAAGTCGGTCTAGCACAGTGATTGGATCTGAAATCCAGCGTTGTCTGAAAGCCTGCTTGAATGTGTCCCTTGTCAGGGTGCCGACGACATCCGCTTTGTGCCAGTTTCGGGACAGCTTCCAATTGACTCCCTCTCCTTCCAGCGATCCAAGGGCCAGCTTGATCCACTGGTCCTCTTTCAAGTCTGCTTGCGCTGCCTTCTCCTCAAGATGTCTCAGCCAAGCTTCTGCATCTTCGTGCTTTCCGGTGAATCCTCTAGTGATGATGCCCGTGGTATCTCTCACCTCACTCTTTTCAGGAATCATGGCTATCAGTTTTGTCATCATCTCTTCCATCTTGTTGGGAACCTCAGATCTGAAACGTGTGCTTCTTTGCAGGTTGGTGCAAAAGCTGGAGGGTCCTTGCGATCGTCCTGCCCTTGCCCTTGAAGCCGCTCGCCTGGGGCTGCCGGATGGGTAAGTTGTGAACGTCGGAGGTGAGGGTGTCTTCTGAGGAATCCCCTGTTTTGCTGTGGGACTGCGTGCCGCTGCTGTGCTGGAAGGGACTCCTGGTGCAGTAGTTATTCGACTGAGATCCCGTGGGTTTTGTCTTTGGTGGGCCGCAGGGGGGATCTCAGGTTCGAACGGAACTCCTCTCTTCACGGCATCTGCGGCCGTGCCAGCAACTGGGCAAGTTGCCAACTTAATCATCCTTCGTGCATATCGCCAGCGAAACCTATGGCCATCACTGCCTAGATGGAGTCGCTGCAGTTCTTCAATCGACTCGATCTGCTCAATGTAAGCCAAACTGGGATAAGGGTTCTCTTCTGTGATGCCCATCTTTAGTCTTTCTCTGACTGCTTCTTCCTCTGAGTCTGAATCCGTCCTTGGATTTCCGATCGTCTGATCTTCTTGAAGTCCCAAGTCTTCATCTGAAAACTCATGAAGATCTGCTTGTCCCTCTTGTTGCAGCTCTTCATCCATAGCGGCTGTGACACGGGTCACAGGATCGGCAGCCTCACGTATCAAGGTACGTGGATATGCCAAACCTTCAACTCTGGATGTTGAGTAAGTGGGGTTAAGGGGGAGGCTGGCGAGGCGAGTTCGCAGTGTTGCTGCTGACCCTTCTGGCGTGGAGTCTTTGGGCGATGAAGGGTTGTGTTGTTAGTGCTGTGGAGTGCACTGCGGCATAGAGCGGGGATGTCCGAGGATTGGAGGTCTTGTATGACGGTAGGGATCACGAAGATGTTTCCCCGCCATTTTGGGCCCGATCTTGTGAGAGCCGCTCACTTGGGGCTCTCTTCCTGTCTCTCTTGAGGGCACTACTGCCCAGCTGGGCTTCTAGTTATCATCGGTCATTGGGAGGAGTGTAAGGCAGGATATCACAAGATGGTAGCTTGGCATAGTGACAGCAAAGGGAAAATAGGACTCAGCTTAGATAAAGGTTGTGTTTTGGAAACTCACCCCAGCCAGCGGTTGGCTGGGGATTGTCATTGCAATAAAAGTGTCTTCTCACTGAAATGCTTGTCTGGCTGGGCTGAATGGGATGTCTAAATGCTATCAGCAAGAAGACTCTCTCTCTCTCTCTCTCTCTACGCAATGGAACTCTCTCTCTCTCTCTTACTTAGCATCTGTTGCTGGAGCTTGAGAGGAAGAAAAGAAGAACAAGACAACAAACCACACAGCAAATACAAATACTAAGCCCAGCACTAAAAGACAAACTAGCATCACTGACATCCCATCTACTTATCACTGACAGTAGATCCTGAGTCTTAGCAGTGACAGTCTCTGATCAGCAGACCCACTGAGAAGCCTGGAAGCCCATTCCGTGAGACCTTCTGATAGGTCAACGAATGACGATCGCGGCATTATCAACGCTTCCGGTGCGGCCTTGCTGGATGGTGTGTTGTTCCGTGGGCCGCCAACACATGGCGCCGCCTTCTCGCATTCTCCGTCGGCAGCTCCTGGATTATGCCGGTCCGTGACACTGAAGAGGCATATGTCAAGTACAACTGAACTGACGCGAATCCGTCGAGCGCAACTCCACTACGCTACAACGCACTCCTTGGGGTGGTAAATACGAGGACCCCCCACTGTACGGAAAGTACAGATGAATGTACTAAACGTACGGATCAAGGTACAAATGTACGGAAAATGTGAAAAGTACGGGCAGTACTCAACACAACTCTCAAAACTGAGGATCCAGCACAGCACAGTTTTTTAGCTTTTAGTTCTCACCTCTCAACTCTCCTTGTGCCTCTTCTCACTTGTATTACCCCTCTTATCTCTTGTCTGCCTCCCACTCCTCACCCTAAGAGAGAGCGAGAGAGAGACAGACCACATCTACAAGGGTGTGTTAAGCAGGTCGTGAAGACCAAAATCGAACAGATTTTTGCGTGTTACTATTACTGTACACATAGTTACTGAGTGAGATCAATGCCAAATCATTTTACTGAGTGCTTTTTCTCTCTTTTCTTTTTTGTTAGAAAGAGATAGTTGCGATGCGGAACTGAACGCTGTCTTCAATCGTCACCGGCCCGGGCCCGGTCGTACGAGGTAAGCGTCACGTGACAGGGGGCACGGGGGGGCACGAAATATATGGGGAAAATTTTTGGAGGCGTGCCCCCGGCACGGACGGTCAAAAATGGGGGGCATGCCCCCCCCCCGGGCATGCCCGTGCCCCCGTGCCCCCAACCCTAGGGCCCGCCCCTCGCGGAACGCGATCTGTCGTGCGGGGGACTGATAATTCGCGTCTGATTGGCCGACGACGGGCCTCTCATGCGACGAGCGAGCCAGCGATGGATGGCCCGAGCGAATCCAAAAGTAGCCACTCTCCTCGCTCCACCTGGCGTTTGATTTACATGCGAGCAGTTCTGGCGCAGGCTGACAGTGACGGTGATGCATAGATCCTCTCGAAAACGACAGTTTTTCAACGACATTTTTTACAAGATCGAAACGGGCAGGGAGGAGGGCATTTCTCCCCATCGCGAATTACCACTAATAAATGTCCAATAGAGAAACGCCACGTGTACATTATGATACGTGACAGCTAACGATTGGATGTTGATCGACTGAAAAGCTCGCAATGAAGAAGGGTAGTGATATTTCCACCCCTTTTTTGGATCCAAACACCCCTTCCCGGCCCGGGCAGATTTCAAAAGGGATCAAAAACGGAAAATGCTTTTTTCACACCTTTTTGGAATCGATACCCACCTTCTTCCGTCGGCTGATTCTATTTTTGCTAACCAAGGAAAATGATACCCCGTCACCGCATTTTGAATACTGTATCCCGCCTCCCTGAATTTTTTTTTTTGAGGGAAAAAAATATCTGCCTGCCCGAATCCGCTCGGAGCGGAAGATCCGTCCGCAACGAGATCGTTCGCGGGAGTCCGTCCTTCACACGTGTGTGTCAATCGCAGCTGTCGATTCCCTCGCAGATCGCACAACTGCAAAACACCGTTCGATCTGCAGCCGGGATCAATCTCAGCGAATGGAAAGCACCCACGAGTCCCGCCAAAACCGGACCGCAAGTGCGAATGCGCGCGTCCCTCGGCCCGAGACCTCGTCATCGTCAGCTCTCAGCCAATCAACATCTGCCACGTGTTAAATTTTTGACGTGGGAAGTTTTGATTGGTCCAAGCTCTCAATGTACGAAATATTGGGTTCCTCAAAGTTGCGACCGTACGCGACATGTGTACGGACAAACTTTTGAGACGAGTTTGGCGGGATACGTGGGCACGTGCCATTCGCTGTGACCGAGCCTGGCTGCAGATCAAATACTGATCTGCCGTGTTGCGATCTGCGAGGGAATCGACGGCTGCGATTGACCGCACGCGTGAAAATAAATCAGGTAGGCGGGATATTCAAAATGGGGTGACGGGTTGTCATTTTCCTTGTCGCAAAAATATGATCTGTCGATGGAGGGTGGGTATCGATTTCAAAAAGGTGTGAAAAAGCATTTTCCGTTTTTAATCCTTTTTGAAATCTGCCCGGCCGGGAAGGGGTGTTTAGATCCAAAAAAGGGGTGGAAATATCACTACCCATGAAGAAAGGCCGTTTTTTTTTGGGTAGTGATATTTCCACCCCTTTTTTGGATCCAAACACCCCTTCCCGGCCGGGCAGATATCAAAAGGGATTAAAAACGGAAAATGCTTTTTTCACACCTTTTTGGAATCGATACCCACCTTCTTCCGTCGGCTGATTTTATTTTTGCTAACCAAGGCAAATGATACTCCGTCACCGCATTTTGAATACTGTATCCCGCCTCCCTGAATTTTTTTTTGAGGAAAAGAAATATCTGCCTGCCCGAATCCGCTCGGAGCGGAAGATCCGTCCGCCAAGAGATCGTTCGCGGGTGTCCGTCCTTCACACGTGTATGTCAATCGCAGCTGTCGATTCCCTCGCAGATCGCACCACTGCAGATCACCGTTCGGTTTGCAGCCGGGCTCGATCTCAGCGAATGGAAAGCGCCCACGAGTCCCGTCAAAGCCAGATCGCACGTGCGAGTGCGCGCGTCCCTCGGCCCGAGATCTCGTTCATTGTCAGCTATCAGCCAATCAACATTTGCCACGTGCTACATTTTTGACGTGGAATTTTTTTTTTTGGTTTCAATGTACGAAATTTTGGGTTTCTCAAGTTGCGACCGTACGAAATTTGTACGCAAATATTTTTGAGAGGACTTTGGCGGGATACGTGGGCACGTGCCATTCACTGTGACCCAGCCCGGTTGCAGATCAAATAGTGATCTGCCGTGTTGCGATCTGCGAGGGAATCGACGGCTGGGATTGACCGCAGGCGTGAAAAAAAATCAGGTAGGTGGGATATTCAAAATGGGGTGACGGGTTATCATTTTCCTTGTTTCGCAAAAATAAATCTGCCGATGGAGGGTGGGTATCGATTCCAAAAAGGTGTGAAAAAGCATTTTCCGTTTTTAATCCTTTTTGAAATCTGCCCGGCCGGGAAGGGGTGTTTGGATCCAAAAAAGGGGTGGAAATATCACTACCCTTTTTTTTTTTTTCTTTGAAAGAGTTAATAGTTCCACAAGGAGAACCGTCGCCGTTTCACGGATCGGGGGGGCATCCCGTACATGGAGTTCCAAACGTCCTCAAGCGCTCTTCAAGGTCAAGCCATGGTTGCCAGAGCAGGAGCTCAACGTCGGCATATCTCCTGAAGGAAAAACATGTAATTTGTAGGCTCTTTCTTCTGCTCCGACTCTCATCCCGGCAGGCAGACCAATCAATTTTCCACCGGCAGGAGGCCTGGGCCCCCGCATGACTGTTTAAACTTCCATTCAAATTTCCACCGATATTAGGCCTTGGTGCCTTCCTTTTTTGTAATTGGTCAGGATCCTTGATCCTTCTTTCTTTCTTTCTTTAGCGCGCAAATTGTGGAGCAATGCCTCCAAAGAAACGTTCCGGGAAGGGGAAGGGCAAAGGGGCTGGGCCTGAAGGGCCAGAAGCGCAGCACCTAGCTCCTCCTCCTGGAGCTCCTGCCGCTCCTCCTCCGCTCCGTCCTGGACCACCAGGAAGTGGTGCTGGAAGGGGCGGCCCCTCTTCAAGCGGAGGGCCACTTGCAGGGCCTCCTGGAGCTTGGCCTGCACTGCCAGTGCAGGCTCCTCCTGGTGGGGGCTCCTCTGCAGGAACTCTTCCTCAAGGAGGACCGCGGCCACGCCCCAGCATGCCAGCTGCAGGTCAATCGTCAGGGAGCGGCACAGTTTCGGCTCCCGCAGCTTCAAGCCGAACCATGGGAACTTCCACAAGCTCTCCGAGTTTTGGAATGACGAGTCTGCCATCCACGGGGGAGGGCTCATCCTCAAGCAGTCAGGAATCTCTGCAGGCTGTGACTGCGCTTGCAGGACTTCAGCTAGTTCCTAAGGAGCTGCAGCTCGGAGGCCTGCCTCGCCGCCCTGACAAAGGAGGCACAGCTGGCAGACGACTCGATATTAAAGTCAATCATTTCAAGGCATTGGTCAAGGCTAACACCGACATTTATCACTATGATGTGAGTTTGTGCCGCTGTTGTTTTCTCAGATTGCCGAGTCATTGTATGTGACCCAAGCACTGTCATAGTATTGGGCCCACTTTGGACGACTGCAATGTTGCAACAATTATTCAGAAGCTCTAGTTTGTCATGGTAAAGGCTATGCTACGAGTCAGTCACCCGTATTCATGGTTGACGTGATGTTAATCTGTGTTTCTTCGTTTTCGGGAAACTCCTGCTTAAGCCTGGTATTTTTAACATGTGACAATCCTGCATGCTTTTTAAAACGGAAAACACTCGTGCACTCGTACACTCTACCTTTTTTGCATGTTCATGATAAGTGTGCTGACTGGCTGGAATGCTTTTTGGATTGCTAATCTTATTATCAGGTTGCAATTTCACCGGAAGTTTCATCAAGAGGCGTGAATCGCCTCGTGATAAATGAGGTTGTCAGACAGTATAAGAATCCTCGGGGAAACGGACCCCATTTGGCCGGCCGATTGCCGGCATATGATGGGCGAAAGAACTTGTACGTGGCTGGTATTCTGCCAGGTGGCGAGCAGGGGCCTCCCATAGTCTTTGAGGATATCACTCTTCCTGACGAAGGGGAGTCTACACGGTAAAACCTGCATGCCACTTTTTGCAGGTGGAAATCTTTTATGGAGTTTAAGTGACCGAGACCTGTTGTACAAACAATCGCCATGTGACTCTGTCAGGTGGCGGTTAATGCTCGTGAATGGTCGTCGTTGGCAAGTGCCTTTCAGTGAGTGGGAGATACATGCATTGATGGGAGAAAGGTGGCGTAGTTAAGGAGGAGGCTTTGGATTCTGACCATTTATGGGCCAGTTGGGTAATGTGGATGGAATGCAGGCGTCAAAGGAAGTTCACTGTGACGTTGAAATTTGCATCCAAGCTGGACTTGAACTTGCTTCGGCAATACTTGGCTGGGAGATATTCCGATATCCCTCAAGATGTAATAAATGCGGTGGACATAGTCCTTCGTGAGATGCCCGTCAATACAAAGAAGTGAACACCTCTCTGCTCTCCTCCCTGCTCTCCCACTTTGCTGTTCAATGGGAAGAGGCCGTTTGGCTCGATTCTTTCGTTCTACGCAGACTATGGAAAATTCTCTTACATGCTCTCGAGCGGCAGTGGGGCAAGTGATGCTGCAGTCCTGTCATAGCTGATAAGTTGTGGGGTTGTCGATCTGTTGAACCACTTGGCAGCTGTTTCTGTGACGGTTGACTATGCACTTCAATGTTTGCTGCTCAGTTTGGAATCATCTGGATTATTCTTGAAATATTGTATCTTGCTTCTCAGAACTTTTCAAATGGACGATACCGAACGCTTTGACTTGGATACCAGGGCTCATTTAATGGATGAAAGGACTGCACGGCATGTGCCATGTTCGAGAGCTGATGCCTGTTTCGATTGTCGTATTATCATTTGCAGCTATATAGCAGTTGGGAGATCCTTCTACTCAGAAACATTTGACCGGCCGTTTTCCCTCACCGGCGGAGTGGACGCGTTGAAGGGCTTTTTCCAAACTATGAGGCCGTCTCAGTTAGGGATTGGCCAGCCTGACCATCTTCCAGAAATCCATGGCCTCACATTGAACCTCGGTGAGTCTGCTTAAGTTAGAGAGGAACTTGTAGTAGCCTGCTGTATGCTTTAGTGGATTTGCCTACTGAGTTGACCTTTCGCTCGAACTCTTGCGTATCTTTAATCTCCGACCAATTGGCACTGATTTTCTGTGTCAGCATTACTCCAGAATGTTTTTTGTGAGTGATAATGCAGCCGACCTCAGTTCTTAGATAAAGAACAGAAGCTTCAAATGGAGTGACCTTACGCTTATTGCAGCGGATTTTCGCATCAGTACCCATGTTGCCATTGCATGTGTTTGCTTTGCAGATATGTCTGCCTCAGCATTTCTGAAACCCGCGTGGGGTCCGGATTTTGTGAAAGAGTTCTTGCAAAAGCGGGACATCGGTCAAGCCATTAGCGATTCTGAGCGCTTGAAGGTGTGCTCAAACCCAAGCAGCTAAAACTCTCACGAATCCCCTCTGTCGACAATTGTTCTCACCTTTGTAGTTCTAGGAAGCCCTTCTCATTGCGTTTTCTTGAATTTCTCTCTCCCTGTCTCTCAATCTCTCTCTCTCACAATCCCTCTCTCTCTCTCTCTCTTATACACACATGGGAGCCGTGCATGCAGCTCCGAAAGGTTCTCCGAGGAGTACGTGTCCAGGTCCGTCATCAGCCGCACAAGCGGAGGTATAAAGTGACGGGCATCACGGAGAAGCCCATGAAAGATCTCAGGTGAGATTGAAATCTCCGTCAATAAGACCTAATTCAGTAGGTCAGCGCCATTTTTGAAGGACTGTTCAATGACTGTTTCTCATTTGCGCGTTATACTTCTGGATTTTTTTTATTTATATTTGTAGTTCATTTTGACTCACGGCCCGCCTTTGCTGCATGTCCCAACACATTCATCAAGTAGGCTACTTGCCTTAATATCATGGGAAGGCATTGCGTATTCTTTCTTCCATTCTAGCTTCGGTCTTTGTTATTTGGTAAGCGTATAATAAGGCTGTGTTAAGCTGCCATTGGGCTGGCACAGATAAGTGTAGACATGCGAACAGATCCAATAACTTGGTGCCTTTTTGAGTAAGCAGATTTGATGAGCGTGACGAGGAAACTGGGCGAACAAAATCTGTCCGGTTGGTAGACTACTTCTTGCAGAAGTACCAATGGCGACTTCAATTTGTCAATCTTCCCTGCTTAGACTGTGGAAAACCTGACAAGCCGAATTGGCTTCCATTTGAGGTTTGTGAACGTGAGCGCCACTTGTAGATTAGGCCTAGTGAGAATGGAATCGTGTAGGCTGTTAGACAACCTTTCTCTCCCATAGATGATGATCTTGCAAATGTGAAACTGTGTGTTGCTTGAAGTTTTCTTACTTTATGCTGTGTTTCTCGTTGCGGGGGACACTGAAAATTTGGCTGATTTCTATCCATATTGGAGCGATCGCAGGCGCGTTCCATGCTAGCGATTGTCTTGTTTCCTAATGTCGTTGTGATTCCATTCTTAGATAGAGAATGATTTCCTGGTTGAGCTGTTTGTGCAGGTCTGTGACATTATGGAAAGGCAGCGGTACGTGCGCAAGTTGACTGGCCAGCAGACCTCGAACATGCTCACCGCTGCAAAGCAGACTCCGGAGGAAAGAGAGCGGAGGATTAAACAAGTGAGGCTTCTGAGCTCGCTTCGTCCTTGCATTGTGTGGGAGGGAGAGAGAGAGAGAGAGAGAGAGAGAGAGAGAGAGAGAGAGAGAGAGAGAGAGAGAGAGAGAGAGAGAGAGAGAGAGAGAGAGAGAGAGATCAGGGCAGGCATCAGGCATCAAGGCAGTCCGCCCGGCTTTGTGCACAAATTTTCTTTGGTCTTGTGGGGGGGCTTCCTTAAACCGCCATGACTGATTCTCGTTTTCTGGACTTCCATTATATATTTTCAATATATTCAGCTGGTAGCGGAACGGAATTTCGCAGCGGATCCGTATGCCAAGGAGTTTGGTATACAGATTAATCCTGAAATGCTTATTCTCCAGGCACGCGTACTCGATCCCCCGAGAGTAAGTCAATCTTCTCCCTTTCCTGTCATTTCTTTTCTGGACTTTGTTCTCCTCCATTTCTATCAATTGAATCTTCTAAATTAGGGCTCCGTTGTGAGCCCTCGTATCCGTGACGATGGTAGTTATCCGGTTGTGCTGACAAACGAATCCATTTTGGGATGCAGTTGAGGTATGGTGATGGGAAAGAAACTGTACCTCGCACCGGATCGTGGAACATGAGGGACATAGTAAGGGCTCTTCACAATCCTGCTGCTTTGAGCAGCCGCTGCTGTGCTCCTCTCTTTGTATATTTTTAAGCTGATGAAGCTTTGCTTCCTTACTCGCCATTCATCCAGCATTCATTCATTCATTCATGGCCCTCTTGTTTGATTGAACACAGAAAGTGGTGGATGGTGCTCGTGCGGAGCGGTGGACCTGCATCAATTTCGCAGCCGGCGGAGGCAGGGACTCCGTTCCCGATGATATTGCAAGGGCCTTTTGTAAGCAACTGGCGCAAATGTGCAGCAAAATGGGTATGGTAAGTACGCGTGACCCCAATCTGAATGAGATCGTTCTTGTATGCTTCTTTACAACAGCTTCACTCGCCTTGATAGCAAAGTTCTGCAAGAAACTCGCTAACGATTTGGGGTTTTTCCTTTACAGGCTGTGAACCCGGAGCTGTGTCTGCCTTTAATCAGCTGCAGGCCATTCATGCCGGATGTCGAGCAGGCACTGCGTTATGTCTCTGAGCAGGCAAATAAGTTAAGGCCCCGACCAAACAAGCCACCTCTTGACTTCATCCTGTGCATGCTGCCGACAATAAACACAATATACGGTATGTTGCCTATTGGAACATGGTCATGTAGAATATGCGTGATATTTGGGCTCTGTAGCATCTTTTTCTGGAGTGTTCAGAAAATGGATAGTTGATGAGACAGAACCCGGCTCGAAGTCTATCAGCAGGGAGTCCGGAAGTTTTTGGAGACTCTTTAGTCAGGTTTATACCACTTCATGTGATAAGACTGGCTGTTTTTCTTTAAGAGTTTGCAGATCCTTTAAGTTTGCACGTTGTGGTGTTCCAGCTTATAGTTTTTTCAGGACCTTTGGGTTTGTCGAATCCTTATGAGTGACTCGTTACCTTTTGAAGTTCCTTCGTTTTTTGTAGTATGGCATTCTTTCTGCACGTTCAGTGCTTTTCAGAAATGCTTGGATCTTGTTATATCTTGTCAGACATTTTCTGTGCAATTGCATAGACACTACACCAAATGTTAAGGAAACGAAGTCGGTGTACACCATCTAGCAACTATTTGTACTATCTAGTCGCATATTGGAAATTACAGTTCATGTCAAATGGACCTGGAATCTGCAGGTGACATCAAGCGGATTTCTGAGCTGGAGACTGGACAAGTCACTCAGTGTTGCTTGGCGAAGAACATTCCTAAAATGAACCTCCAGTACCTCGCAAATTTGGCTCTGAATATCAACCCCAAGGTCGCATTTCTTTGTCACCTCCAATTCGTTTCCGTGAATGGTTGTTTGTCGCAAGTGCCACTCAAACCGTCTTGGATTTTGGGAAATCTGTACTATGCGTTGCATTGAGTCGGTCAATCTCCGTTCATTCGCCGTGCTTGATATTGTGGATTCATCAATGTAAGCCAGCTATGGGGCCCATGTAACCTGCTGAGAGTAGTAGGGCCTATTACGTTGTTGCAGATTGGCGGACGCAATGTCTTCTTGTCAGCCTCTCTTTCCCGGGCATTGCCCATTGTAAACCAAGAACCCACTATTCTGTTCGGAGCTGATGTGACCCACCCGTCGCCTGGCGAGGATTCATCACCGTCCATTGCTGCGGTGAGTGTTCCTCCTATTGCGTGTGTAGTTCCATAAACTGCATTCCATAGGGCCTTAGAGACAACAAAGGCAACTTTCTTGTACTTGAAAGGAAAGATCTGCGTCTCCGAACGACCGCACAAAGATATTATTATGACGAGTGTTTGCAATTGCAATTGCAGGTGGTTGCAACTATGGACTGGCCGCAGATGTGCAACTATTTTGGTATGGTTCGCGCTCAGCCCTCCCGCCAAGAGATCATTGGGGATCTCTTCCGTGAAACCCGCCTGGATAAGCAAGGAATACAGAGACCCGGGATGATAACGTGAGATAAACTGATGCCTTGGGTAGACCTCACTGGGCTTGGCAAATGAGTAAACACTTGCTCAAGGATTGTGGGAAGAGATTCGCGTTGCAAATGGCTTTGGTCGGTGCAAGGATAAGGAATGTGGACAGTCATCTGAGTCCCTTTCGGATGCCTTTGAAAGAACAAGAAATATGTGAAGTCCGTTATTTAGAAAAACAGATGTCTGAAGTTATTGAAAGTTAGATGCAAGGGATGTTTGCTCTAAAATACTTCTGTTGTGATGACACTGCCTTGCCCTCCTTATTATGGTGAGGCCACAAAGGAAGGTGTGTGGTGGAATCCGTCACGGAAGTTTATATCATTTAACAATTCAGTTTTGCAATTAGTTGTGTCAAGAATGGGTCATATCTATCAATGGATCGTTAACAGCTGGATTCTGTTGGTCGTCAGGGAAGCTCTCACGATGTATCGGCTGCGGAATAAGCATCTTCCTACTCGCTTGATATTCTATCGGTATGGCATCTGAAGGACCCCGCTTAATTAAGTATGAATTGCTTTATGAAATGTTCAGATATATGTATATCGAGATTGTCGAAGTCCTGCCCCCACAAGGGTATTTAATTTGAACATCTCTGGATTCAGCACATTCCCCTAAAACCACTAAAAGACGAGTCGTTGCTGTTGGTTTGGTCCTCTGCAGTGATGGAGTGAGCGAAGGACAGTTCGATCAAGTCCGGGACATGGAGGTCTATGCTATTCGCAAGGTATGTTTCATTTCCACTCACGCAAGTAAAGGCCCTCTGCTTTGTTACTCTAAACCATTGGAATGCTATTCCTTCGGATCCAATCGCTCTATCATGTCTGGAACAACGGAAAGGTCTCTCCTCTGCTTTCCAGAACTTTAGGGTTTTAGGGTTCTTATCTTCAGACTGCTGCTCGTGCTGCGCCGAAAGGAGTTCCGCAGGTTTGCACGTGCAGATGTTTACTTCACAGTGCTCCATACGTGGAAGTATCTCTGACCAAGCTAGTACACCACAAACCATCATTAACATAGACCATCATCACCATCAGCATCATAACCGTCATAAACCGCGAAGGCAAGTCTCCAGGCAAGATAGAAAGGCAAAATGAAGGATAGGGGCTGTGTTATCCGTCACCTTTTGTTTTGGACGGCACCTGCTCACTGAAAACAAAGCACTGGGCAATGCAGGCTTGCCAGGCACTGGCCCCGGGCTACGTTCCGAAGGTGACTTTCATTGTGGTGCAAAAGCGTCACCACACGCGGATGTTTCCCAAGAGCAGGGATCAAGCTGACGGCAGCGGAAATGTGCTTCCAGGTATTCCCCTTTTTCACACTCTGTTTATGCCCCCCATACTTGTTGGGAGCTGCCTCAGAAGAAGAGTAGAGGAGGAATCACCGCCTCAGCTTGGGAATTCAAACAGATTGGTGTTTTTGGTGGAATGAGCACCATCCGGAATAGGCACATAGAGGGATTCACGTGTGTTTAGGAGTTTGGGCTATTTGCCAAAAGTAACGCAGGTTAGTTACTGGGTCAGGCTGGTCTCTTATATCTCCATGGCAGCCACACTTTTCAGGATAAGCTGCCAGCTTAAGTTAGCATGCCAACTTGTCGATACTTTTTTAACAGAACGTGGGAATGGAATGTTTTTAAAGTCTTCATAATGCAACTTAGGGCAACTGGGGAAGGATAGTTAAATGTGCTACTAGCCATGTAACTCTGTAGGTGTGATTGACTTGGGGTATTTGCAATTCGCAAAGTGAAGTGCTGTGTTGTCTGAAATTAATACTGTATCCTGAGCTTTTTTTGGAGCAGGAACTGTTGTGGACACCCATATCTGCCAGCCCAATCAATACGATTTCTTTCTGTGCAGCCATGCTGGTATCCAGGTGACAAATGTGACTAAAAGTTGATTCCGGGTAGGGTCAGGCAGCAGTGTTGTTGTCATCATAAATATGATAAAAAATGATCTCCTCATTTGTGTTGTCTCATTTCAGTGTGATGATTGAGTTATTGCTAGTTTTCACATGATGTCATGCACTATTTTTTTTGTTTTCTACTGACGCGTTTGTGTGTCGGATTGGCAGGGTGTCAGCAAACCTGCAAAGTATGTGGTTTTGTGGGACGAGAACAGGTTTGGTTCTGACGATCTGCAGAGCCTGACAAACAGCCTCTGCTACACGTAAGATCCCTTTGCTCACCCGTTGGTTCCAATTTGTAATCTAAATGTGGATCATTAGGTCATGTGAGAAGGTTCCCATAGGTGGTACATGGCTATTTCAACAGGCTTTTTTGCGACATCTTTTTTGCATGAATGAATATATGGCTTCCAAAACCGGTCCTGAAGGTGCATCCAGTGCTCCTTCGGTCTTTATGTTCTAAGTTTTCGTGCTGATTTTGTGTGGGCATTTTCGTTTTGTGGGGACTTTCTCAGCTACGCTGGCTGCACTCGCTCTGTCTCTGTAGGTGAGTGCTTACATTGTTCACTCGCCCCCCTGAGTGTCTCTATCTCTACAATGGAAGTTGTACGTGTTACGTTTGTATCTGCCTGTTGTGTTTCTTTGTATAGACAGTTAAACCAGGGGACGGGTTTGCAGCCATGCATTGTTGCCTTGCCATTAGTATTGAAATGGCGATACCTTTGTGCCATTGACGTTTCGGCTCACCCGGAAATGTGAAGCCATTGTTGGCCGTCTGTGTTTATCCAAACCTGACCAACCATTCAGTTGAACAAGCTGTCGTTTAGCACACAAACCTTTATATTCGTTTCATCAAGTGATTTGCTCTTCTGTACATGGGGTTCTTGGCTGTTTGAGTAATGACTGGCATTCGCTCGTGTTTTCTTCTTTTTTTTGAGTGCAGCCCCACCGGCCTACTATGCGCATAAACTGGCGTTCAGAGCCCGCCTCTATCTTGCAGCGGACCAGTCAGACAGCGGCTCTCAGAGGGGTGCATCGCGTTCGCAGGCGGGAGTGAGTGCAGGAGGAGTGAGCTCTGCTAGCCGCTCAAGTCGAGATGTCGAGGACAGCATCTTTGTGCAGGCTCTCCCTGACCTGAAGGAGAACGTCAAGAATGTCATGTTTTACACTTGAGAATGATGCCACAGGAAAGAGTTTCAGAAAAGGAAGATGGCAAAGGTGTCTGTTGATTCATGTCGATTGGAAAGAAGAAATCGTCCGTTATTGCAATGTGTTACGAGGGAGTGATAATTTTGAGCAGTGGTAGTCGTTTGGTTTTTAGACTACAGATTGTACATAAGATGCTTTCTTTTGTGTGTGGCGTTTAGAGTGCATGGCGACTGGCAGAACTTTGAAACTTTTGAAACTTAAGGATTTTTTCTGCACAATTGGATGTATGAACAAGACTAGATTCTGGAAAAGCTGTTGTTTCTGAGTAGTATAGTTTGTGAGTGAAAATGAGTGGAAATGTGAATTATCGTTGGATGTACTTTTGAGTGATGAGTGAGAGTAATGATGGTTCTTCAGTTTTAGTGACGGCGGTTTGAATGTCGGCAACGAGGTACGTGATACAACCCAACACAACCCTAGTTGGCACAAGCTACAAAGGCATTGTTCTCACTCAACCTCACCTGAAACATTGTCCCAACACAAACCTAATCTGAACAGAGCTACTCATGGAACTTGGTGTCAACACAAACCTACCTGGCCAAGACCACAAACGAAGGTTACTACACAACCCTGCTTTGTAAAACTACACATGTAACATGGTCTCATTCTTTTTCAGAAACATGCGAGTCCCATGTCCCTACTACGAATGGCTGCCATCTCCTGCGCCCTTCTCCTTATCTGCCATCATCACATCACCCTTCCGGCATGCTGGCCACGACCACCTTTCCAGTGACGTGCCCCGTCTCCAGAGCTGCAAAGGCACCTTTCACATCTTTGAACGCAAAGGGACTCTTCTCATAGAGCACGGGCTTGATGGAGCCGTCCTCGATGTACGGCTTCAGCGCCTCCAGCCTCCTCCCCTCCGACACGAGAACCATGTACTGCCCGGGAGGGCCCCAAATTGCCACCGTTTTGCCACCCTCTTTAAGAACCTTGTGAGCTTTCTCTCCCTCGCCTGCAGCATGACACAAGATAGAAGTTGAAGTAACGAAAGAAACTTGCCCTAGGTTTCATCGATCATGGTTTTGAATGCTATCAGTTTAAGCACACAAGTTAACTTTGCAAGAACATCTGAGTGGCAGACCTTCAGTGTTTCTTGAAAAAAACGACATAAATATATAAAAGAACGGTCGTTATGTTTGTTGTTTTTATTTGTTTAAAAAATGCAGTCGAACCTTGTGCTTGTGCCAGGAATGCAAAAGCCGAAAGCATCTGCTCACCGACGCAATCGAAAACAAA
>CM074815.1:1323687-1336770 GCA_037447605.1 Zygnema circumcarinatum
TTTCAAAGCATGGCCGGAAACTGGGAATCGTTCGCCTTGATGTAGCCAAGTCGCCGTTTATAGTCGATAGGGTTCAGCGCCGCTGCCATAACCTTGACGAGGACCTGCAAAAAACATGTGCACAGGGGCCAAAATTAAGGAAAGTTTACTATTCTGCATGTCACCAGAAAGTTCCCAACTCGCTTGGTCATTGCATCGGATTCCCTCCCTCGTCGCTACACGTTTAACCCCACACCCGTTTTCGGTTTCTTTGAATTTGTGAAAGAACAGGGTCTCCTTACTCCTTCATATTGACCCAAAGCATTCCCGAAACTTGAAATCAACTTGAAATAAAGTATATTTTCCCGAATTATTTACAAAGGGAGCGTACTTGATCGTCTGCCAGATCTGGCACAGGCACCATGCCGAGTTTCAGCACGTCCAGTTCTCCGTACTCCTCGTAGTACCACGCCAGCTGCTCAGAGGGAAGCTTGCTCACTACTCCAGCCATAATGTCTTCTCTTAATTCTGAAGGGCAACTCGACACTCTCACCCCCCTCCGCTATCCCTTTCTCGATCGTAGCAGAGAGAGCGCCTTATGTAGCCTTCCGAGAATGACATGCATTCATTTTTACGACGGCCATGCACGGCCATGCAGCAGCCAATGCATCTTCCAATGTAAGACCTAAATCTCGCGCGTGGTTATCCAACGGTCGCCCGATCTCACACGCGACCACGTGGCAGATCCAACGGCTATTGCTCGAAATCTCGCAAGTGGCTATCCAACGGTCCCATTGTCCCGACGCCTTGAGTCGTTCACACTGTCCGTTGTCGCCCATCGATATCATCTCGATACGTGTTTCCGTATCGTACTGTTCATACACTGTGCTAAGCGATATATCGACCTTCAAGAAGCTCATTCACAAGGGCGCATTTTGAAAGTCAGGACTCAGGAGGCAGTTTGTCCTCCCTTCTACCTCCTGGAAGGCCCTCCTGCAACGCCTATCCGCCATGGCCGCCGCAGCTGTTGCCGCCATGGAGCCGCCGCTTTCTACCTTAGATGCCGTGTCCGGGGTCTCCGAGCCGGAGGAGCGGGAAGAGGATCTCTACTCCACTCTGAAGTATCTGCAGAGGCAGCTTGAATTTCTAGACATTCAGGAGGAGTATATCAAGGACGAACAGAAGAACTTAAAGCGGGAGCTTCTGCGAGCTCAGGAAGAGGTGAAGCGTATTCAGTCAGTTCCCCTCGTGATTGGGCAATTCTTGGAGATGGTGGATGCAAATAATGGCATCGTTGGCTCGACTACGGGTTCCAACTACTACGTGCGTATCCTCAGTACCATAAATAGGGAGCTCTTGAAGCCCTCTTCGTCTGTGGCACTGCATCGTCACTCGAATGCACTTGTGGACGTTCTCCCGCCCGAGGCAGACTCCAGTATTTCCCTCCTCAGCCAGTCGGAAAAACCAGACGTCACATATGCTGTACGTGCTACTTCTACTAAAAACAATAAACATCTCCTATTTGTTGCGTGAATATTGTTCTGCTGTTATTTCAGGGTCGTGGAGGTCTGCGGTAGTCGCTATGGCTGACCTGGGACGTTCTTATTTTGAACTGGTTTGTTTTTAGCGTAAAAAAGAAAGTGTGCTGTACAGTATCCCCTTTTTTAGGGCAATTCAGATGTGTTAGGGCAAGGTCAGTCCCTTTCTTGTTCGTGATCCTTCGGCGGAACTCATATGGTATTTCTGCTCCGTAATCACCTATGGCTAGTGCAATTCAAGGTGCCTCTAGGCGGCTGGGAATTGCTACTACCGTTTTGTTTCCTCTTGCCCTATTTTGATGCTACCATTATGCATGAACATCTCTTGGCAGGATATTGGTGGTTGCGACATTCAGAAGCAAGAAATTCGTGAGGCTGTAGAATTGCCTTTAACGCATCACGAGCTCTACAAGCAAATTGGCATTGACCCTCCTCGGGGTGTACTCCTGTATGGCCCTCCCGGAACAGGCAAGACCATGCTGGCCAAGGCAGTGGCACATCATACAACTGCAGCGTTCATTCGTGTCGTTGGCTCTGAATTTGTTCAAAAATATCTTGGCGAGGTATGTGCAGAACTTGTGGTCTCATTTTTTTCTTAAAAAACACTAGTTGCACAACCTTTTTGAAAACGGCAAAAGTTGGTCATATTTTTTTACATGTCGATCCTTATTTGCAGTATTTCATTTCCCTTCGTGTATCAAACATTTTTTTATTGGCGTCGCCATGCTCCTCTCAGGGATGGAGTTGATCTTTCTAGTCCAATGCTGTTTTACGAACTCTTGGTCCATGCCGATGATGGTTACCTGGAGATCAATCCCTTGAAGATGAGTAGTATGTATGCAGTGGAGCCAGCGCCTGCAGACTTGGTTAAGTGAGGATCTTGTTGAGCCATTAACGATTGAATAGATCATGATAAAGGAGCGATTTGAAAAAGGCTAAACGTGGTTTATAGTGGCTAACCACGGCCAACCAAGTGTCCAGCCGTGCCAAGTGGCTAATCACGGCCACGTGGTTCAATTGCTTGATGCCGGGTGGGCTTCGTGTCTGCAGGGCCCCCGTATGGTTCGCGATGTCTTCCGATTAGCGAAAGAGAATGCCCCAGCCATCATCTTTATTGACGAGATTGATGCGATTGCGACGGCCCGCTTTGATGCTCAGACAGGAGCTGATCGTGAGGTTCAGAGAATTTTAATGGAGTTGTTGAATCAGGTAAATCATCTCTATAACTTGGATTAACAACCTTGGAAGTTATGTGACGAAACACAAGTTTCTTTCTTAGTTCCCAATCACCAGATTTGGTCGGCCAGAATGTTCTTTGTGTTTCTTATAACAGCAGCGGCAGGCTGCACTGCATGTCTGTAGGTTTTTTGGTACATGTATCTGTCTCTTTTCACTGAAGGTTGCTTGTCATTTTTTCACTTACAGATGGACGGTTTCGATCAGACCGTGAACGTGAAGGTCATTATGGCGACCAACAGAGCAGACACTTTGGATCCTGCACTCCTCCGACCAGGAAGACTTGACCGAAAAATTGAAT
This sequence comes from Zygnema circumcarinatum, assembly GCA_037447605.1. Classification (NCBI taxonomy): domain Eukaryota; kingdom Viridiplantae; phylum Streptophyta; class Zygnematophyceae; order Zygnematales; family Zygnemataceae; genus Zygnema; species Zygnema circumcarinatum. The sequence goes on from CM074815.1 coordinate 1,326,742, forward strand.
TTCCGTTACCTGATAGGCGGCAGAAGCGTCTCGTGTTCCAGGTGAGAGAGAGCGGAGCCTCAGCATTTCTCATACAGACAGAACTAGTCATTACTCTTTCATGGCTTGCTGAAGATCGTTGCCGATATCCTTCACTACGCGAGGGGGGATTTTGTGGTTCAACAATCAACAGTCACCAATGTCAAGTTCATATACTTTTTGTTCGGGCCTATTAGTTAAATTTCACATTCGATTTCATGTTCATAATTGTATCTCCCGCACTATGATAAACTGCTCCAGTAACAGAACCCATACAAGCCTTTCTCCGGCCAGTTTCAGGTTAAAGCATAATAGAATGTGAAGAGATTTCATTTAGGTGCACTGTCAGTTAAGCATTCGCGCTCTTTTCTGGGCTTTCGGCTGTTCTACCAGTGAAAGTGATTTCCTTTTTTTTAGCGATTCGAGGATAGATAACAGTCCGTTTTTGCCAGTTAGTTGAAAACAGTAATTTTGTGCAACTATGGGAGCTTTCCGATGGGATTCATTTGGAGTTTGCAGGTATGCACTGCAAAGATGAATTTGAGCGATGAAGTGGATTTGGAAGACTACGTTTCGCGACCTGACAAGATCAGTGCGGCAGAGGTGAGTTCGGAGGTCCAATCATACTTCCTGGCAGCTCCTCAGCTTTGCAGCTTTTGGCTGATATTGGCAGTTTAAGCTGCCAATGTTTAGGTCATATCTTGAAGAGAGTGAGGAATGCTGCCCTGTTTAGTGAAAACGGCGACAAAAGATGGGCATGTCTGATCTCTTAAGTTGAGGAGCGGGTACAGATATCTGCAATTTGCCAGGAGGCAGGCATGCACGCTGTTCGAAAAAACCGCTACGTGATCCTTCCCAAGGATTTTGACAAAGGATATCGGTCCAATGTGAAGAAGTCTGACACGGACTTTGAGTTTTACAAGTGAGCTTAGCATTAGGGTTCGGAGGGGCTGCAAGGGGCAACATTGGTGGGTCGTTTCAAGTGAGTCTGATGAGGAGGGAGAGGATGCGGTACATCTCGGTGCCGAATAGTTGTGCATGTTGTTGTAGGGATGGATACGGATGCTCACATTCTGCTGTAAATTGGTGCACTCAATAGGAAAGCGCCCCTGTATACTGTGTCGAGACTTCCGAGCTCTTCCTCTTCAGCCAAAAGATAGCATTGTTAATTCATGATCTGGTTCCTATTGTATTGTGCACCTGGTTGGAATTGCGATGTAAATAGTAGTGTAATAGATGTGCACGTAGTGCAGCACTGGTCAGTTGAGATGTGCATGAATGGCTCCAATGCCGCCAGACAGCCGGCGAGTGCACTTCCGCCTCTCTGGACAGTTGCGGCCACCTCACGGAAGGAGTGCAGGTCACAGGTCAAACCATTGGAATTAATCGTCAACAGTCATTCATTTGTCCACGACGGTTGCAAACGATTAGCGCCACTTGATTCACTCTTCGTCGGACACTGGCAATTGTTGCAAGCGTTGCTTTGCAGACCTGGTCAGCCATCGCCAATGATTCAAACCAGTTGGGTTCACTTTTGGCCAACCATCCGCAATGGTCACAGTTTGCTCGCAGACCTAGCCAGCCCCTGCCCTGGTTTGACCCGCGCATTACCGTGAGTGGTTGTGTATGGTGCAGGTTCAGTACCAGCCTGCTCACTCACTGTTCTCAGCAACCTTGTGTTTGGTTGTTATTACATTTTTACTGCACTGTATTAGGGCATGTCTAGTTCTTGGCGAACGAACGTTCTTGTACAACGATCTTAAATCTGATATCAAAATGAGTACTTTGGGTAGACATTGCGATCCGCTTTCAAAAGAATACTCCATATAAAAACAATTTAGAACAAGTGAAAAAAGAACTCTTGCTGGATGTTTTAGGTTCTGCCATACCCTATTCTAACATTGTAAAGGTAGGCAACTTCAACACTTGTAAACAGGAAGTGAGAAGTGGCATTGGTCTCACTTGTAAACCTCACCACTGCATCGCCATCGTGAGACAAATCAATGCCAATTCCTCCCCCTCTTGTAAACGTCTAAGCACCACTGTGAGTGCAGAGGCTGCAGAAAACCGAAGCACCCGAAAACTGGCAACCAAGGTTCGCTCGGCGCACGCGCTTCTACGGGTGGGCTGTGGGCCAAACCTTTGGGGGTTCGTCACGGCAACCCGAAAGTTGAGGCATCTTCCAATGACTACTCGCCACGTGGAAAATTGTGCCACGTGGCGAATAATCATTGGAAGTCGTTCTTCTAGAGACGTGTCTCTCGCCGGGAAGAGGAGCCCTCGGCCGCTTCTGCCACTTCAGAGGAAAGTTGACTCCTGTAGGTGACCACTCGCCGTGGATGCCGTGCTGCTGCTCGTGGAGCTACCAGCCATGGCCGGGGGAGGGCGGCGAGCTTTGGGGACGGCCGGGGAGTCGTAGTGGCCAGGGGGAAGGTCCCTGGCGGAGGAGAGGGGAGCATGGCGACCATGGATCCCCAGTCGCGGAATGGAGTGGTGCTGTGTGCCATGTGCAAGAGCATTGACACGAGCGGCCACACAAAGACCTTTGCTCACGCCTATGATCGGCAGAAAGGAGAGGCAGCGCTGAAGTCGCGGGTGCTCAATGTGCTCCTGGTTTCGGGAGACTGCTTCTTCATCGCTATGCAGGTGCTAAGGCCTGTTCGTTATCTCGTTATCACCCGCAAGTCACATCGCATTTAGAACAGGAAAAGTCCATTTGCAGATTGCTGAACATGTAGACTGAACGCCATGCAAGTTAAGAGTGTTCAAAGGAGCACGGGGGAGTTCACGGTTAATCTGTAGGCAGCAGAAATCTGAAACGCTATTCAGAATATTCAGATGGATGTGCTCGAACTGAACGAATCTGGAAGCCCTAATTCTCGAAATGCTGTTTAAGCTGGGCTTTTGTAGACTGACGAGCTGCTTGTTCGTACCTGCGGGATAATTGCAGCCTATTCTGGTGTACATGTCAAAAGTTGATGGCAAGTTTCTTTTCAACCCCGTGAGCGTGAATCTCCTCACTGAACTATGCAAGATGGTCTTCGCCGTTGGAATGCTTTTCATTCAGGTCTATAATCTTCAACCTTTGTCCAGGCATTCTATTCTGTGAAGAGCTGTTCTTGCGATTAGTGAATGGTGCATGCCACTTTTTCGGAGAACGCTCTACTCTCTCAATTTCGACGAAGTTTGTGCATCCAATCACCTAGCTGTGGCATTCTACTTGAGTGTAACATGTACCTTCTATTGGATATTTCAGGCAAGGAAGCAGGCGCCTGGGGAGAAATCTTTGTTATCCTCGTCCGTAATTTTTAAGGTGAAGTTAAGTCAGGCTGACTATTATGCTTAGTGCTCTCCGGTTCGTGTAGAGTCCGTGTGACTGAGGGAAGGGCTTAAGTGTGAGTTAGCCTTGCGGATTTTGGTAGGCAATGCTGCTTAATGCTCCACTACCTGGTGAAATGAAGGCGTTCGTGTACGAACGCAACTATTTCGTGTCCTTCAGGGTTAATTTTATCCTGCTCTAATCATGTTTTGAAGAGTCGACATCGAGGTGCCAAACACTTTCGATGAAAAACTTTGCGATTTTTATCGTTGAAATGGCTTCGCTGTTATCTGACATAGGGTAGGTTAAGCTATTCTGACCGAAAGGGTGGGGTTGGCAGGCAGCAAAGGCGAATATCCTTCTGGCAGTGCCCTCTTGTCTTTACACTATCAACAACTACCTCAAATTCATTATGCAGGTATTAGAGAGGGGGTTTTCCTTTTGAGATTTGCTGTGCTTATGGTTGCCTCGCAAACTTTGCATCTTTCACTTTGACTATGCAAAGTCCTTCGCAAAGTCCTGAAGGGATTGCATGTTGGCTCATTCATGCATTGGACAGATGAAGACAAGCACAAGGGTCCATAAGCTTTTTGAGACTCCTAAGCCACCATAGAAGCCTCGTTTTCCTATGCACTTATTCAGAGGCAATACTGGTGGGGGCAAAACAGACAGCAAGCATGATTGCAGTTTATGTAACTGGTCTCGAGCTTAAAGTATCATAATAGAAAATCTATTGGGATGGATGCAACACAGTAAGTAGAGGAGAGTATTCTGTTTACGACAGCTCTGAATTAACAGTTAACAGACTTCTTGTCTGACATTTCCATATCTGCCTTACATGTGGCTCGTACTTATTCATTAAGTGCAATATGTACTGCTTTTTTGACATTATATACAGAGTTTTCAAGTCAGCATTCTTGATTTGTCGTGTGGTTTTTTCACTAAGTTTTCATCTCCTCACTCTCTACACCCCCTTCTGGGTTAGCGAGTTGTTGATCCTTTTCTTAGGCCGCGATTGAACGTTAGTAATCTTTGGCGATGTGCTCTCTGGGCAGTTGTATTTCAAGCCAGCGACAGTGAAGATGCTCAGCAACCTGAAGGTGAATCTTGCATTCCTTGTCAGTTTACATTGCCGTCGGAAAAGAAAAGTTTGTCTTCGATAGTGGCATTTTAGTGTGCCAATCGTAGGATTTGGTTAGGGGTTTCAGTATGGCTCCGCAAAATTTGTATAACATTAGTGTATGTTCACAGAGCAGACTGCGATTGTGATTTACTGCAAGTCAGTGCAAGCTATTTCTCTTATTTTCAGCATTGATTAGAATTTTAGTTTGGCAAAGGGCAGTTTTAGCCTGGAAACATGAAGAGTATTATAACAGCAGATGGGAACAGGCACAGCTGCAAGCTGCATTCTCACTTCCGGCTTAATATTGTGGTGGATGGGGGCTCTCATCGGCAGGTCCTCACAATTGCTTTCCTCCTAAAGTTTATTATGAAACGGCAATTCAGTCTATTGCAGGTAACGTGCACTTTCTATGTCCTCCTATAAATGTAGCAACAGTAAACCCAGAAGTAACAAAGGCATTTTTTTTCAGTGTACCAGCTGAAAGATTCACGGAATCACATACATAGTATAGTATAGTTGCATATGCAACAATGTTGATCAGGGCATTTATTGCAGGGCTAAGGCCCTCAGGGATGAATTACCTTTGTGCAGTGGGAGGCGCTTTTTCTCCTCCTTGTCGGCATCAGCATCAACCAGTTGCCATGTGGACCTAATGGAAGTGAAGCCCTCTCCGTATCAGCTATGGCGTGGTTCTGCACATTCCTTTCAGTATGTTTGCTGCACCTCTCCAGCTGCCACTGTATTCAAGTTAGTGGTGCATTTTAGGAATGCTAGTGGGACGACGAGGGACATAACTGAAGGATTACAGTAGTGAATGTGGTGTGTGTGTGTTTGAGTCGCGGAAAAGCTCGTTGCAACGGAGTGTTCCATGTCAGAAGTCACTGCAAAGCATTTACGTAACCTGATTTTTTCTTACATGTAAATCTTCTGTTTTCAGATGGATAGTGTGGGAGGAGACTTGCTCATATACTAAGCTGTAGAAAGCTGCATTTTAGTAGGATTTGTTTCAGAACCATAAACAGAGCAAAGTTTGTCAGTAGTGACTTTGGCACGGGTTGGCATGGGTGGGGGGGGTCAACTATATAAAGAAATCATCAGTCATATTGCACTGCGTGGCATGGTATTACATGTGATTCAGCAATGCAGTAACAAGTCAGCGATTAGTGGGAGCAGGTGACTATCCCCTCAACTGCTTCAGTCTACAATGAATTGGCTCTCAAGAGCCAATTTGAGACAAGCGTGCACCTTCAGGTATGCTTCTTTTCATTCACATCAAAAAAGCATCTTGCCTTGGCTTCTTGTCAAGTTAGGTGTGGGTCCAAAGGTGCTTTTGGCCTCTTAATTGATAGTGGGAGGAGGCATGATGTGGAATCGGAGAGGAAGAGGCGAAGACAGAGAGCAGCCTCACGCTTTTGCTGTTGCTAGAGGCTGCGCCCTTTCTGCCACAGCAGTGATTTCCTGACTGTGGATAAGTTGACTGTCGTGCAGAACCTCTTCATGTATTGCTATGGCGCGGCTTTCAACTTGCTCTTTATCCTCTTACTCAGGCTCGTCCAGAGTGAGTGAGCCTCTTATTATCAAAGACGTCTCTGGTTGTAGAAGAATTTTGGCATCCGGCGAGTAATGTACAAGCTCGTTATGTTCAGTATTTGATATAGGTCTGCTGCCCGGTCTGGGTGGAGCAGCAGGGGGAATTGACAAAGGGAGGAGCGGCTTGGGAGAGGACCGGTTGACGCAGGGGACAAGGGACTTGACCTCTTTAGTGGGCACTCGTGGGCCACCATGTTTCTCATCGCCAACAACGCCATGCAGGGCATCCTCTCCTCATTCTTCTTCAAGTATGCTGGTGAGAATCTTATTCATGTAAGACCACTATAATATAGATGAATTACTGGAGGACAGATGGACCACAGGAATGTTCTCATGTGGGCCATTTTCAGAACATAAGTGAGGGACAAACTGCCGCCACGAGAACTGGTTTGTCTTCCAGGCAGATGCTGTGTCTAGGCAGGGACTGGTCTATCTCCTCCACTTTCTGGATGTACCAGCACACCCGGGCTATTTGAGGTCGAGTAGTTTCTTTGTGTTGATCACTTTTTTTCGCTACAGGGGAGAGCTGGCATGCTGACACTCGTGAATTCCTTGCAGATACCATCCTCAAGAAATACTCATCGACAGTGGCGACCATCTTCACCGGCTTGGCTTCGGCCGCCCTCTTTGGCCATCAAATAACCGTCACTTTTGTTCTCGGTGTGTCTGTGGTGCTGATCTCAATGCACCAGGTACCATTCCACCTGTCTTTGGTGCCTTTTTGATCCCTCTATCCTTACCATAACCGTTTTCCTGTCTTGACAACGTGTCTCTTGTTTGACTAATGATGCACAATGAATAAGGCTTGTTTCCTCATCCTTTTTTCTTGTCTGAAACGCTTGCAAGCCTGCTTGCTTGCCTGTTGGGATTTTTGAAGCGGATTTTCTTACGTTGAAATCTTTTGTATGCTGTGTTGCGTGCAGTTCTTTTCTGCTGCAGCGCAGCCCAAGAACGCGCCTAATCATGACGGCTACAGTCCAATCCAGCAGTCCAATCGGACCAGAAGCAGGTGCGCTCTCTTTCAACATCTGCAAGTTTTTGGGAACTAAAGTTGTGAATTGAATGGAAGTGAGAGAGGAGGCATGTTATTGACCTGTTTGAATGACGTCCAGCTGGCGCTCCATCGCGTCACTGATGGGACCCGAGTACCCTTTCTTGTTCTGAATCCCTCGAAGCCGATGCCGTTTTTACACATTGGGAGTTGTAGTAAATGTGGGTTTCTTCATGGCTCATGTGCAGGACTCTTCAAAAGGATTCATCTTTGCTGAATCTGACAGCTGGAGCTGTTGAGGAGGTAATTCTGACAAATCCTGACATCAAAAGAAGAACATCGTTAAAGATGTGGCATGATGATGAGAATGTTTTTTTTTAAACTTCCCCATGTGGGTTTAGTTGTGTAAGCTTTACTCTTGCTCACTGGCGTTGGGTAGGCTTTTTTCTTCAGGTGAACCATGTCAGAAGAAGCAGTGAAAGTGAGCCCTTTCTACCGCGATAGGAAGAAACTTTCCGACATCGCAGCTATGCACCGGAGTCATCGTGCACCGTCATACTCTTTTGTACATTCAAAGGCTTTCACTGCCCCGCGCCCTTATCTGGTGAAGTAGCAGCTGCATAAATGTTTGTGTGATGTGAAGTGGCAGCGGTGACGTACTGAGAAGCTTCTCGGATGGTTTTGAAGTCCTGCAAAGGACAGCTCAGTTAAGCCAAAAGGTGGTCGGAAAGTGGTCGATGGTCGACTGACAGTGCTTTACAAATGGAGAACAAACTCTGTTTCTGTTTTGCAAAAAGGAAAGAAAAAAAAAAACGATTTTCGGCTTTTGACAGTGGTAGTTTCGACTTCAAATAGAAGTCTACACTTTGAAATTTTTTACATTCATTTGTTCCCGTCAGGATCTTCAACTCTGGCGGACTTTGACTTATGACGTATAAATGGTGCTTTTTTTCTGAAGAGGGTGTGCGATATGTGGCCTGTGAGTGAATGGCATTGCGGCATGTGCCCCGCTCTTTTCGCATGCATATGGTCTTTTTATCAGTCTGCTTCCCCATACCTCGAGGGTCAATATCATGACATATGAATACTATGACATGTGTTTTAAGTGACAATTTGTGCAAAAGTGGAATGTTCTCTCAACTGCTCCCCAGTGCCCTTGCAATTTCAGCCCCTCCACGCCCTCCCCGCCGGCCTTAACCGCCTCCCTGAGTCGCCTTCCTCTGTAGCCTCAAACTAAACCCCAAATCGATGGCTCGTCTATTGCCGGTACCGGTACTGCACTATAGAAAATACCAATGTCGGAGACACCTCGATAAAGTTACACGCTTTTATTGACAAGAAGAGGTTTCATGACTTTACACTCCCAAAGACCAAACTTTCCATACAACTACAATATACGACAAATAACGTACGGTCCATGTACGGATTAGCCGAACGTGCCAACACGCGGCTTTAACCGTACACTTTATTTGTACAGTAGGACCCCATCATATTTTCCACCTGGTTTTAGCAAATATCCGGCGAAAATATTGTTTTTGGCAAACATCAGGTCTGTGTTACCAATAGGCGAGCGAAATTATGTTAGAGTTCATGTATAATCGTACGTATCGTACCGTATCATATCGTACCGTACCATACTGTAACGTTTAGCATCGGCTACTACAGCTCGTACGGCTAGTACGGATAGAACCGTATCGGGGCGTTTCGTATCGTATCGTATCGTATCAAAGCCAAGAAGGAGTGAAGAGCGAGCGCCTCTTACGGCGGCACGTGCGGGGAGATTAGGTGAGTTTTGCGTAAGCCCGTGACGGCTAGTACAGCTAGTACGGCTAGTACGGCTAGTACGAATAGTATGGATACAGTACAGGGGGTCCTCGTCATATTTTCCACCATCAACAGTGCGTCACCAATAAATTCGCACCGATTTTGCCGAAACCACCATTTTGTACGGTAACCTCGTGTTAGCCGTACTATTCGTACTGTCCGTACCCTAAAAACCCTAAAAGCCCTAAAAACCCTCAAAACCCTCAAAACCCGTACTATTCGTACTAGCCGTACTAGCCGTAATAGCTGTACTAGCCGTTACGGGCTTACGCAAAACTCACGTAATCTCCCCGCACTTGCCACCGTAAGAGGCGCTCGCTCTTCTCCCCTCCTTTTTGGTTCCAAAATATTCGATGATTTCCGATACGGTACTATCCGTACTAGCAGTACGAGCTGGAGTAGCCGATACGGTACGATGCGGTACGATATGATATCAAACGATACGATGTTGGTGTGAGGGGGCAGAAGGAGAGACTAGTGGAAGGATAAAACATGCTTGAGTGAAACTCCAAAACCTCTTCCACTTCTACTTAGTCCACATACCGCTTCCGCCACGATATGCCTTCTCTTCCTCCCCTCACCAGGTGCGCACAGCGGATAACAAAACGCGTCACCTACAAGAACACTTCTTCATCTCCTCCATGGTCTTGGCTCCTTCAGCTCCACGCTCCTCCAATAGTCTCCACGTGTGATGCGACACACCGCCCATACAATGTTCGCCTCCACCCATTCATCACTCCAATCCAACACAAGGACTCACATGTGACAAATGACACAAGTATAAGGAGAAAGCCCTCGGCCCTAAAACTCCTTAACATTCATAGGTGTAATACAAGCTCTCTTAGGAAATCTACATATAACCTTATGCCCGATTCTCCTCCTCTCATGAGCACTACCCTATCCTCTGATAGATAGCTTACACCCCAACTGTAGTAGCTAAGCACTATATGCTTGCTGGAACTTCTCCTCTACCTCAACACGAGAGGGACACATCTCTAACTCTTTCACTAGAGTTAACCATGATGAGAGACAGTTCTTTCACGACCCCCTACACAAGGCCGGACTCCTCAAGGCCTCAGCCTCTGCCTACTCTTCCTAACACGAAGGTTGAGCAGCATAACGTTCAGAGTGAGTATGAGCGAGTAAGTAGGGAGCCAAGCTTGC
>CM074815.1:1336780-1351008 GCA_037447605.1 Zygnema circumcarinatum
TGTGCAATCCTCGCACATCATAATCTCCTTGAGCGTAGTTGACACCTTGTCAACAATGTGGTGGGAACCTTCAACCTCTGAACTCTACAACGAGTCATCCTCCAAGGTGAACCTGAGAAGTCCCATCTTCTCCTCCCAACTCACATATCCATGAAGACAACTTCTCCATATGCCGCTCACCCCCTCATAAACATGAGGTCGTTCATATCTGTCCCATGAATCCTCCTTGTGGTACTCTCGCCACTTGTTGTAGGCCTCCTCCCAAATGAAGTACCGCCTTCACCAACAACTTCCTCTACACGATCCTGGGACCTCACAGTATGAACTCACATGTCCCCCATGGACATTCTCTACTCACATGTCCCCCATGGACAATCTCTCCTCAGCGCTATCTGCCAAGGTCAAATCTGAACACCTTGCCTACCCCCTCTTAAGCTAAACAGCCTATCTGTACAAGGCCTGGTCCTCCAAAGCACAACTCTAGCTTCGACATCTCGGCACCCTCTTCTTGTACTCCACCTTTGGGGTCTCAATTCTGCTCACTTACTCCATCAATGAGCTGGCAAACCGGATGTTCCTCTTCCCCTATCAGGGTCCTACAAACCCTGCTTGACACTTTCTTCATTGCGTGTCAATTTCTCCAAGAGTGTAATGCTTGCACCTTTCATATGCATCTGAAAAACACCTCACTCTAGCTTAGTGACTTTCTAAGGAATACCACGAAGGGAAGTGTACTGCACCATCACCATGATGACATTCTCAACACTTTGCTCGTCACTTGATTCCGTTGACACCAGCCACGCCTTCAAGCGCTCCTTGCCGCCTCTTGATCTCCATGATCACTTGCAGCTCCTCGAACCTTCAAGTTCGTCGCTTCAACTCTTCAAGACTGCTCAGCCGCCTCTATCATAGCACCTTCTTCATGTCTCCAATCCCGGAGAGAAGTCATCTGAAGTCAGCATCACCGGTCCATCGTCTAGCTGCTCCTCCGCTAATGATAAGCATGATTGGGCCTATTGGGCTACCCTTGTAGCATCCTCCTCCAACCAAGTCGCCGAGTCTTACTATCTTCTTCCTTTGAGGGAAACGAAACCTCCCCCTCAAAACTCTATCACACACAAGGTATGCAAGGTTGCGGTACCTTGCTTAAGAGCGCCATCCCCTCATGAGTGCGATCACACTAGCTCCATGTCGGCGTCTCTTCCCTCCTTGTGACTTCGGACCTAGGCACCTCTCAAGATCCTAGTCCTTGCAAGCATCTTCAAGCTCTTCTAGCTTAGGTGTCCGAGTTCCTTGATGCCGAGCTCCACAAGCTATCGTGCAACCGTCCATCGCTGCACCTTCCCCTTTTCGAAGAAGTACAAGCTACTCCGCTCTATCCCATCACGAGGGTCTCCATCTGCATGTGATGTAACTCACAGCAACCTGCATCTAACTCCACCTGCTTGCCTCCGAAATAAATTCACCTTTTAAGGAAAATTTCAAACAAACTTTTGTGGCCTAAAAGTACTTCACCTTGTCTTCCACGACAACTGTACGCCACTTCTCCTTCGAGATCCACCAGCTTCTCTTGACTTCTCTTGAGATCAGCAACTCGGCTCCACCTTCGAATAGGTCACTATCTTGTTCCCGAGTAAACTAGGCGTGCACTCCCAGCAAACTCTTCAAACAAAGATCAAGTCCACGTCTGGACACACTTGAGCCACCATGCCGTCTCCTTGGATCCGAAAGATCCCTCCACAAGATAAGCCCTGCAAGTCCATTAGCAATGTGATCTCCTCGAGCTCACGGCTCCAAAATGTCGACTTGGAGTGGAATCCTCCTTGTCCGACTTCAGCCTTGCCCCTCCTTGAATGGTTGTCAATTCCTTTTGACTCTATCCATTCTACTCCTTTGCTACATCTACTCCTCCGTGAAGTAGACTCCTCATAGGAAGTTGCGACCTTCCTACCTCCGAATTGATCTCCTCCACTACTCCTTGGGGAATTCCCTAAGAAACTCCTCCCTTGAAGTGAGGGTCATGTATACTTAGTGACTATCAATTCCACTAGCTCACCATCCACCAGACTAGTGGGATTTAAGCAATGGTTCTTTGGGCAGCTCTCTCTCCTAGACCCTAGATCTTGGGCCTCCTTCACTACAAACGCATTTGAAGTGAACTCTTTCCATCCGTGGCACTCCTTGCCACCCAGCACCTCTCCTAGCCTCTCCCACAACCTATGTGAAGATTCTAGTTCATTAGTCTCTAACTCCAAAGCTAGTCTCTAATCCCAAGAGTGTGCTTGAAGGGTCATCCCCTCCACATACCATGGCAATCTCGATATGGCACTGGAGCCCCTCTCCACTTCTCGAAGTGCCGTCAAGTTCTCCTCTCGAATCCTTCGATGAAGCAACTTCGCCTTCGACATATCCGAGCATACAAGCTTCCGAAGGGTAAGTCCACCCTTGCTTGTGCGTCCCTCACGCTGCCACCTCCAACTCCGCTGAGTTGGGTCACCTCGAATGTGTGCAACTCAATGCACCACCTCCACGCCGCCGGACCTTGACTCCCTTGAGCCAAGTCTCTCAAAACAGCGCCAATTCCAATGTCGTTAATCTAGCCTTCTTTCGCACTCTTTCCATCGAGCTGTCAAGACTAGAACTCTAAACGCATTCTCTCCTTCCTGTAGCTTCTCCAAGCTGACTATTTCAGCAACTTGCTTGCTACAAACGAAACCATGAACGTGACTAAGAGTTTGACCATATCTATCCTCTTGAGTACCTTTGAGCCAACCATTAGGCTCCCCCAAAGAACTATCCCTTTAGCTCTTTCTCTAGTCAAGGATCTCTCCCTTTGGAACTCATACTCTCAAGGAACTGCATCCCTCACTTCAGTATGCTCCAGGACCCTCACTATCACTTGGCACTCTTCAGGATTTCACCCATAAGCTAGGACTGAACCTTAAGCACCCAAATGCTCCAAGACTTTAACCATAAGCTCTGATACCACTTGTTGGTGTGAGGGGGCAGAAGGAGAGACTAGTGGAAGGATAAAACATGCTTGAGTGAAACTCCAAAACCTCTTCCACTTCTACTTAGTCCACATACCGCTTCCGCCACGATATGCCTTCTCTTCCTCCCCTCACCAGGTGCGCACAGCGGATAACAAAACGCGTCACCTACAAGAACACTTCTTCATCTCCTCCATGGTCTTGGCTCCTTCAGCTCCACGCTCCTCCAATAGTCTCCACGTGTGATGCGACACACCGCCCATACAATGTTCGCCTCCACCCATTCATCACTCCAATCCAACACAAGGACTCACATGTGACAAATGACACAAGTATAAGGAGAAAGCCCTCGGCCCTAAAACTCCTTAACATTCATAGGTGTAATACAAGCTCTCTTAGGAAATCTACATATAACCTTATGCCCGATTCTCCTCCTCTCATGAGCACTACTCTATCCTCTGATAGATAGCTTACACCCCAACTGTAGTAGCTAAGCACTATATGCTTGCTGGAACTTCTCCTCTACCTCAACACGAGAGGGACACATCTCTAACTCTTTCACTAGAGTTAACTATGATGAGAGATGTTCTTCATTTACCCCTACACTGGCCGACTCTCAAGGCTCCTCAGCCTCCCGCCTACTCTTCCTAACACGAAGGTTGAGCAGCATAACGTTCCGAGTGAGTATGAGCGAGTTTGAGTGAGTAAGTAGGGAGCCAAGCTTGCTCCCTCATATACCATGGCGGCCTTTGTCACGTGACTCCGTCATGTCACGGCCACCCATGCAGCGCCTTGCAAGGGCCTTATCCTGGGATCTTAATCGCGGGGTTCGGCCGGATCCCTCTTGGCTCACACCGATCCAGCCTCACTCGGCCGATCCAACCTCAGCCTCATCTGATCCGGCCCCGCACCGCATCTATCTGACTCCCTCACTAACTCAGCTTTCGCATGGGACCCTCGTAGTTTCCACGTGTGGTCGCCACCCACCTAGCCCTAAGCAGGCCTTTACCCCCACGTGACATCGGCGCCTTCCTCGATTCGCCATCGTCCTCCACATGAGACACAATCGGCCATGCACACCACTCCCCGATTCACCGCGTCGCATTATTCCATGTCGCGCCTTGTCACTTTCGAATTCGCCGCGTCGTGCCAGCCACGCCACTTCTGACTCCGCCGCCGCTAAAGCCTCAGCACCGGTCACCTCATAATCCGCATCTCCAAAGTAGTACATACCTAATTATGAGTCATGTCCCGCTTGATTGCGCCGCTGACCGCACTCCGCTACACCAATCATGTCGCTAGTGCAGATCCGGGCCAAGACTAAAGACCCTCCTCGCTGGGTCCTAACATTTCCGCTGCCGCTTGTACAGTCGCGCGCCGTCCGTACAGTCGCGCCTCCGCACTACCCACGCGCATCCAGCGCACTCTTTGGTACGTGTCTCAGCCTAAGCCAGAATCTACGACCCTAGACCTTCCCAAGACCTTTCGTACATTGCCCTAACATTTGGGCATCCCCCATGTTTGGTCCTATACCAAACATGACCATTCATGCATGACATTGTCCCTACATCAACACATGATCTCCCGGACAACATTCATGCGAGGAACTAAGTACCAACACCTTGATGTACCTATACATCAACATACGATACGGTACGTACGAATATACATGAACACTGACATAAATCCGCTCGCCTATTGGTAACACGGACCTTCTATTTGCCAAAAACAATATTTTAAGCCCGGTATTTCTTTGAAACCCGATTTGGAAAATATAGCCCGAAGATCACTGTAGCACAAGATAAGTGGGGTTAAGAAGAAGACTGCCGAAGCTACTTGCGAGGTCTTTATACTGACCCTTTCCTTGGCGTCCGTCTTCGAAACTAATGAAGGGGTTGGGTTGGTCTTTCGTGGAGTGCACTGTGACATAGAGCGAGATCCGGGAGATTCGGAGAATGCCTTACGTATGAAGGCGTAGGGATCGAAGATGTTATATTTGGACTCGATCGCGCAAAGGAGGGCTCTTCCTTGGGGACTCTCCTCCCCTGTCCTCTTCTCGGCTAGTCTCTTAGCTACGCTTCTAGTTATCATTGGTCATTAGGAGGAATGTAAGGCAGGATAGAACAAGATGGTAGCTTGGCATAGTGACAGCAAAGGGAAAACATGACTCAACTTAGATAAAGGTTGTATTTTACGGAAGGAAGTCACCCGGCCAGTGGTTGGTAGGGATAGTCATTCTGATAAGAAAGGATCTTCTCAGCGAAATCTTTGTCTAGGTGGAATTTTGAATGGGACGTCCTAAATGCTATACGGCAAAGAAGACTCTTTCTCTCTCTCTCTCTCTCTCTCTCTATCTATGGCATGGAACTCTCTCTCTCTCTCACATAGCATGCGATTTAACGGGCGAAAGAGGAAAGAAGAGAAGAACAAGACAACAAACCACCACGGCAAATACAAATACTAAGCCCGGCTAAAAGACAAACTAGCATCAGCTGACATCCCATCTACTTCTAAAAGCTGTTATGCAATCTTGAGTCTTAGTAGGGCGGTCTCGATTGGCCAAGCGCTTGTGAGAGGCCTGGCTGACTCGTGGAGACCACGATAGGTCAACAAACGACAATCGGCGGCATTATGCGGCTTCGAGGTGCGCCTTGCTGGATGGTGTCTTGGTTAGGTAGGCGTAGCGCATGGCGCCGCCTTCTCTCAATCTCCGTTAGCGGCTCACGGATTCCGTTGTCAGTGACCGCGGAAGAGGCATATGTCAAGTACAATTGAGCCCAGCCTTGGTCAGGTCAAAAAGCAGCGGCTCGTTCACGCTACATACGTAGCACATGCTTGGGGAAAACAGCGCCTTGCGCCCTGGCGAGCGCAATGAGAAAAAGAACAAGGCATGGAAGGAGCCAATATGATGGCGTGGGCGAGGGGGCAGCGTGAGGCGAGAGTCGGCGGCGATAATGGAAGCTTCGGCGTACATTGCGGCAATGGGGGTGTCGGAGGAACCCGTGTCGGAAGAGGCGGCGGTGGCAATATTGAAGCGAAGGGGCAAAAGTGATGGGCCGGGAAGTGCGAGAATTGGCGCTGAGATAGAAATAGACCAATGAGGGCGTCATGGCCGAGGGGGTGAGGAGGGCAGCGTATCGTCCTTGAGCGAATTGACCATCCGGGGAGGAACGGCGGCGTGGCGCTTGCGAGAATGTCGATCGATTAGAACGCCCGTACCCGAGATTTCCCGCAGAAGAGCCCTCGAAATGATGGCCCATCACAGGATCTCCGGAAGCCGGGGCCAGAGCACAAATGAAGCGGGGCCCAACCACGGAAAAGCCCGCTGAGTCGGTTTGGCTAGATTCCCGAGCCAAATAGAGCCGACACGCGGGCGCCGACTCGATTGGGCGCGGAGGGCACAAGGCCGGCGCCTCCCAAAGTCGGTGAGTTGTCAGCCGCGGGCGCCGCTGCTCGAGGTGGTGGAGGCCAGCTAAAACCAGGCTCTGGAAGCCGGAGGCCAGAGTCGAAGCTGGGCGACCCGATCCGGGGGAGGCGCGTCATCCTGGAAGAGGGGCTCAGCAGAGAGGAGGTCAAGGGGAATGCGGGGCTTACGGCCATAGAGGAGCTCGTAGGGTGTAACAAACCTGCCAACTACAAGGTTTGAACACAAGACCTCCCGGTACCCACACCAGTGCTTTATCATTAAAAGGCAACCGCGGATGTAAGTACTAGGCCATACAACACATGTATAGCGTTTTGCTACATTCCTCCCTACCTAAACGCTCCGCCCTCGAGCCAAAGACTCAAGGGTTTTCACGAAAGCAACCGCTCAAGCTCCTTCCACCATGGACTACGGCCCAGCCCTCAAAATACTAAGAACGGGTTCCGCACTTCATGCTCGTGAGATCACGGTGTTTTTAGGGTGGATTACAAATACCGGGCACTGGCTCTGATACCAATGTAACAAACCTGCCAACTTCAAGGTTTGAACACAAGACCTCCCGGTACCCACACCAGTGCTTTACCATTAAAAGGCAACCACGGATGTAAGTACTAGGCCATACAACACATGTATAGCGTTTCGCTACATAGGGAGAGAAGCCAGTGGAGGAGTGAACGGAGGTGTTGTACGTGAAGACCCGGGAGGGGATGACCTCGCGCCAGTCCGCCTCGAGCTCCGCGCAGCCGCGAACGCACGCGTCTTTGACCGTCTGTATGGTACGTTCTGCAAGCCCATTCTGCCAGGGGGAGTAGGGGCTAGAGGTGTGGTGAATGATGGAAGTCCCATAGCTTAAAATTTCTCCCCTTGTATTCGGTGCCATTGTCAGAGTGGACAGAGTAGGGTAGAGAGTGGCGGTGAATGATGGCCGTCAGGAGGCGAGCATAGTGGATGGAATGTTTAGATTTTGTTGCATGAACATCCACCCACTTGGTGTATCTGTCCACGGCTAGGAAGACCCGAATGTAGCCAGAGGTGGTGCCGAGCTGGGGGATAGAAAAGGTGTCAATGTTCCAATCTTCGGCGACGCCTTGTATGGGGATCTCACCCATCTCCAGGGGTTGGCGGTCGGGGGGAGCAGAGCGCTTGCCGCGTTGGCAACGGGTGCAGGTTTCGATGTAGCGGCTCACCGCGCCATGGAGGCCGGGCCAATAATATCGCTCCTGCAGCAGGGCGACCATCTTCCTCTGGCCAAGGTGGAATCCGCCGGGCTGGGAATCGTGGGCGACATCCAGAATCTCCATGCGTTCATTGGGGAAAGGAACAGAAGGCCAGAGGGAGTACGTAATCAACTGGGCCATCATCAACAGTAGAAGTGCCGAAGCGCGGGGCGGAGCAGCCGTTTCTCCTCTCGGTCTCCGCGAGGCAAAAGCGGCGGTCATGACGCATGCAAGAGAGGAGAGTCAATGGACGCCATTGGCGCCGGGAAATGGGGAGGAAGAAAGGGAGCTTCGCCATCGTCATCCATGAGGAGTTCCCATGGATCCGCATGGGGGTGGCCGTGGGTGAAGTCAGGGTCCTGCCAGCGATGGAGGGTGGTGGCCGTGGCCAGAATATCGATCAGCCCATCTGCGAATATGACATCATGCAAGTCTTGATAGGCGATGAAGATGTCAATAGGAAGATGCTCATTAAAGAGGTGGGTGGAGGATGGGTTCAGGGACGGCCGGATCGTGACAGAGGAGGGGGGCCGAAGGATTGCGACTGAGGCCGTCAGCATTGCCGTGACTGCAGCCGGGACGGTGAGTGACCTTAAGTACATTATACTCCTCCAACTTCATCACCCATCGTGCAAACTTAGGTCGGAGGGTGGCCATGATGTGCAGCCAAGTGAGGGGCATGTGGTCAGTCCGGATGATAACAGGCTGGTATGCCGTGAAGAGCTTGAACTTCTCGAGTGCCTAGAGGATAGCCGGGCCTCACCCTCAGTAGGGCTGTATTTGGTCTCGGTTTCTGAACAAACCCTGCTAGCATAACTGACTGGGTGTTCCCCATCCGAGAATGCTTGACTGGCCACTGCCCCGAAGCCTGTCTGACTCCAGTCAGCGTCAATAATGGTGGGCAGGGTGGGGTCGAATTGATGCAGACAAGGAGCATGAAGGAGGGCACTCTTGAGCGCCTGGAAGGCCAGATTGTTTGCGCTCGGCTCCATTCCGTAGTGGACTCCGTGCTCTTTCCAAGGCTCAGCGGCGGGATGGCAGGGCATAACCCTTAATAAGCCGGATAGAAGGAGGTGAGTCCAAGAAAGGGCTTGACCTGATGAAACTCTCTGGAATGGGCATAAGAGTCAATTGCTTCAATTTCTCGGTGATGGTTCACGCCGTGATGCGAGGGCAGTGCAGGAGTGAGTGATCTCCTGGTGGCCCAGTTTCCTTCTTGGGTGCAATCTTTGAGGACACACCTTGGTAAGATGTTCCTGGACCCAGTGTGTCCAAGGTAGAAAGACCAATCTTTCCTGTGAATAGAAGCATCATCCACGTAAGGTTCGCAGAAGGCACAGCGGGGCCAAACACCTCGTTTCAGGCGCGGCTGAGTAAGTGTCGATTTCGAATTCTTTAAGCCCAAAGGGAAGCACCGTCCACTGCACGAAGCGCGTGGCTGTGCGAAGCCCTGTCTTGCAGCGATCGGCCTGTCGCAGGGGGATCTGCCAGAAGGATTTCTGCATGTCAAGTGCCGAGAACCACCGGTCATCAGGGGAGACGCCGTGGAGAATCAGGTCCACATCCGGTAATGTATAGGGATCCCACTTCGTTATGGCATTCAGTTCCGGGATGGTGTATCCACAGAAGCGTGGTGTGCAGTCCAGGTTGGCGGACGGGCGCTGGCGTTTCTCCAGGTTCCAGTCAAGCCAGCAGAGCCACATTCTCTAGTTCTGGATCTGCGATTTCGACATCGGCCTGTAACGCGGAAAAGTGTTGATGTATAGGTACATCAAGGTGTTGAGCTTCCAGCTCCTTGGCATGGATATTCTGCAAAAATCATGTGTTGATGTAGGACAATGTCATGCGTGAATAGTCATGTTTGGTGTAGGAACAAACATGGGGATGCCCAATTGTTAGGGCAATGTACGGAAGGTCTAGGGAAGATCTAGGGTCGTAGGTTTGCGGCTTAGGCTTAGACCGTACCAAAGGGGGTGCGCTGGATGCGCATTAATTGGTTTGAGACGCAGATGTTACGATCGCACGAGCTGTGACAACGCCGGAAATGTTGCCGGAGCGCGGAGGTCTTTTGGCGCAAAAGGCGGATCTGCGGCTAACGGTCGTGATTGCGTCACGCAATGCAGATAGCCGGACGCAAGTCTCCTTGCGGGACATTTCTCATGATTGATATGTCTTCGAAGTACGGACATTGGGTCGCCAGCCTATGAGGGTACCCGGCACGGCAGAGTCAGAATGACGTGGCGCGACGCGGCAGATTCGAAAGTGACAAGCGCGCCGTCAGATGTTCGGCCGTAAATGCAGAAATAAGGAGGCGCTGCCATCGGCATATCTCATGTGGAGGACGTAGCGAATCAGAAGGCGCCACATGGGCTGGGGTAAGGCCTGTAGGGCCTGCCGTCAGTGGCGACCATAGGCTACAGGGTCCCACATGCAGCTGAGTTAGTGAGAGTTCAAATAGTACATGCAGGACAAGATGGGGTGGGGCTGAGTTGGATCCAACGGGCTAGACTAGAACCATGTGTGCCAAGGAGGATCCGACAGAGCACAATTGAGATCAGGATAGGGCCCTTGCAAGGCGCTGCATGGGTGGCCGTGACATGACGGCGTCACGTGACAATGGCCGCCATAGTATATGAGGGAGCAAGCTTGGCTCCCTACTTACTCGCTCATACTCACTCTGAACGTTATGCTGCTCAACCTTCGTGTTAGGAAGAGCAGGCAGAGGCTGAGGCCTTGAGGAGTCCGGCCTTGTGTAGGGGGTCGTGAAAGAACTGTCTCTCATCATGGTTAGCTCTAGTGAAAGAGTTAGAGTATCTCCTTGGTGTAAGTGGAGGAAGTTCAAGCAAGCATATAGTGCTTGGCTCCTAGGTTAGGGTGTTCAGGCTGCCTGTCAAAGGATCAGGTGCATACTCATAAAGGAAAATCGAGCATAAGGTTATATGTAGATTTCCTGAGAGAGCTTATATCACCTATGAATGTTAAGGAGTTTTAAGCAGAGGAGCTTTCTCCTATACTCTGCTAGTTTGTCTGAATCCTTGTGTTGGATTGGGATGATGGATGAGTGGAGACGGCCATTGTATGGGCGGTGTATCGCATCACACGTGAAGCCATTGGAGGAAACGTGGAGTTAGAGAGCCGGAGACCATGGAGAGAGATGAAGAAGTGTTCTTTGTGGTAGCACGTTTCCTTGTGCGTATGCGCACCTCATGAGGAGGAAGAAGAAGGCATCTGGTGGCGGAAGCGGTATGTGGCCAAAGTAGAAGTTGAAGAAGTTTTGGAGTTGACTAAAGCTTGTTTTTATCCTTCCACTAGGTCTCTCCTTCTGCCCCCTCACACCAACAAGTGGTATCAGAGCTTATGGTTGAAGTCTTGGAGCATTTGGTGCTTAAGGTTCAGTCCTAGCTTATGGGTGAAATCCTGAAGAGTGCCAAGTGATAGTGAGGTCCTGGAGCCTACTAGTGAAGTGAGGGATAGGTCCTTAGCAATGTCAACTTGGAAGAATCCTTGACTAGAGAAAGAGCTGAAGGAATAGTTCTTTGGGGGAGCCTAGTGGTTGGCTCAAAGGTACTCAAGAGGATAGATATGGTCAAACTCCTAGTCACGTTGATGGTTTCGTTTGTAGCAAGCAAGTTGCTGAAATAGTCAGCTTGGAGAAGCTACAGGAAGGAGAGAATGCGTTTAGAGTTCTAGTCTTGACAGCTCGATGGAAAGAGTGCGAAAGAAGGCTAGATTAACGACATTCGAATTGGCGCTGTTTTGAGAGACGTGGCTCAATGGAGTCAAGGTCCAACGGCGTGGAGGTGGTGCACTGAATTGCACACATTCGAGATGACCCAACTCAGCGGAGTTGGAGGTGGCAGCGTGAGGGACGCACAAGCGAAGGTGGGACTCACCTTTGGACGCTTGTATGCTCGGATATGTCGAAGGCGAAGTTGCTTCATCGAAGGATTCGAGAGGAGGACTTGACGGCACTTCGAGAAGTGGAGAGGGCTCCAGTGCCATATCGAGATTGCCATGGTATGTGGAGGGGATGACCCTTCAAGCACACTCTTGGGATTAGAGACTAGCTTTGGAGTTAGAGACTAATGAACTAGAATCTTCACATAGGTTGTGGGAGAGGCTAGGAGAGGTGCTGGGTGGCAAGGGAGTGCAGATGGGAGGAGTTCACTTCAATTCATTTCAGTGGGAGAAAGTTCAAGATGTCAGGGTGTCAAGAAATTGCCCAAGGAACCATTGCTTGAATCCTGACTGGTCTGGTAGGAAGGAGCTAGTGGAATTGATAGTCACTAAGATGTTAGTGATGGACCACTAAGGAGGAGTTACAGAGATTCCAAGGAGTGGCTGAGAGAATCAGTCGGAGGTCAGAAGGCAAACTTCCTATGGAGAGTCTCCTTCACGGAGGATAGATGTAAGAAGATGAGATGGATAGAGTCAAAAGGAATAAACAACCATCAAGGAGGGGCAAGGCTGAAGTGGACGAGGAGGGGTTCCACTGGGTCGACATTATGAAGCGTCAACTCGAGGTCACATGCTAACGGACTTGCGGGCTTCTGCTTGTGGAGAGGATCATTTGGATCCGAGGAGAGGCGCGTGGTGGCTCAAGTGTGTCCAGACGTGGACGGAATCTTTGTTTGAAGAGTTTGCTGGGAGTGCACGCCTAGTTTACTCGGGAACAAGATAGTGACCTATTCGAAGGTGGAGCCGAGTTGCTGATCTCAAGAGAAGTCAAGAGAAGCTGGTGGATCTCGAAGGAGAAGTGGCGTACAGCTGTCGTGGAAGACAAGGTGAAGTACTTTTAGGCCACAAAATTTTGTTTGAATTTTTCCTTAAAAAGGTGCATTTATTTTGGAGGCGGGCAAGGTGGAGTTAGATGCAGGTTTTCTATCGTCATCACATGCGGTGAAACCCTCGTGATGGGATGAGCAAAATAGCTTGTACTTCTCGAAAAGAAGAAGGCTGCAGCGAATGGGTACACGATAGCTTATAAAACTCAGCATAAAGTCTTGGACACACTGGAAGACTGAAGGTGTTGCAAGGGACCAGGATCTTTGAGGGTGCATAGGGTCCAGAAGTCACAAGAGGAAGAGACGCCGACATGGAGCTGGCGAGATCGCACTCATGAGGGGATGGCGCTCTTGAGCAAGGTACCGCAACCTTGCATACCTTGTGTGTGATAGAGTTTTGAGGGGGAGGTTTCGTTTCCCTCAAAGGAAGAAGATAGTAAGACTCGGCGACTTGGTTGGAGGAGGATGCTACAAGGGTAGCCCAATTGGCCCAATCAAGCTTATCATTAGCGGGGGAGCAGCTAGACGATGGACCGGTGATGCTGACTTCAGATGACTTCTCTCCGAGATAGGAGACATGAAGAAGGTGCTGTGATAGAGACGCTAGGATTCTCTTGAAGAGTTGAAAGCAACAAACTTGAAAGTTGTAGAGAAATTGCGGAGTAATCAATGAAAATGACAAGGAGCGCTGAAGGCAGCATCAGCAACAGAATCAGGACGAGCGGTCTGGAGAATGTCATCATGATGATGGTGCAGTACACTTCCCTCGTGGTATTCCTTAGAAAGTCACTAAGCTGAGATGAGGGTGTTTTCAAATGCATATGAAAGGTGCAGAGATTGCACTACTTGGAGAAATTGACATGCAATGAAGAAAGTGTCAACAGATTTGTAGAACCCTGATAAGGAAGAGAACATCCGGTTTGCCAGCTCATTGATGGAGAACAAGCAGGATTGAGACCCCAAGGTCAAGAGTCAAGAGGAGGTGCCAGAGTCAAAAGCTAGAGTGTCTTGGAGGAGCCAGGCCTTGTACAGGTAGGCTGTTTAGCTTAAGAGGGGGTAGGCAAGGTGTTCAGATTTGACCTTGGCAGATGGCGCTGAGGAGAGAATGTCCATGGGAGGACATGTGAGTTCATAGTGCGAGGTCCCAGGATCGTGTAGTGGAAGTTGTTAGAGAAGGCGGCACTTCATTTGGATGGAGGCCTACAACAAGTGGCGAGGTACCACAAGGAGGATTCAAGGGACAGATATGAACGACCTCATGTTTATGAGGGGGTGAGCGGCATATGGAGAAGTTGTCTTCATGGATATGTGAGTTGGGAGGAGAAGATGGGACTTCTCAGGTTCACCTTGGAGGATGACTTTTGAAGAGTTCAGAGGTTGAAGGTTCCCACCACATTGTTGACAAGTGTCAACTACGCTAAGAGATTCTGATGTGCGGGGATTGCACATGAAGTGAAGACACTCTACTGAAGAGGGTGGCCAGAGAAACACAATGGCTGCTGCATTCACGGTGGAATCAATTCAAGGGAATTGATGTGCAAGCGGCAAGGTATGCCTAGTTAGTTGTTGCTAAACTTAGGGTGCCATGCTAGTGTAGCTTGCAAGGAACTTACGTACCAAGAGGGGGATTGTTGATGTATAGGTACATCAAGGTGTTGGTACTTAGTTCCTAGCATGGATGTTGTCCAAGAGATCATGTGTTGATGTAGGGACAATGTCATGCATGAATGGTCATGTTTGGTATAGGACCAAACATGGGGGATGCCCAATTGTTAGGGCAATGTACGGAAGGTCTAGGGAAGATCTAGGGTCG
>CM074815.1:1389302-1402856 GCA_037447605.1 Zygnema circumcarinatum
CTCTCTCTCTCTCTCTCTCTTTCTCTCTCTATCTCTCTCTCTCGCTCTCTCCCTCTCTCTCTCTCTCTCTCCCTCTCTCTCTCTCTCGCTCCTTATGCTGCGTCTTTTCTTTATGATTACCTCTGGTGTAGTGTCACATTCTGCCTGTATCCCGAGCCTGTGCGTGCTTGTTTAGTTCCTCGTGGGCTGTGAAAGGAGTCATGAGCAGTCTTCATTTCTGCAGCTGAGTCGCTCCCTAAGAGAACTGCAGGGTCTCCTTGAGGCGGTGGATCGAAGCCCAGAATGCATGGATGTGGCCCTCAACTTCATGGTCTCTCACCTCTCCGGACTACCCCCACTGCTTGTGTTGGACCCCAGCAAGAGGGCCTTTGATTCTCCCATGGAAGCTGCAAGAGAAGCGAATGGATCCCGCTGTTTGGCAGCCATGGAGTCCTTTTGGGGATACACTCCCATAAAAAACACAAGTGAAGCCGTGGGAGTGTTCCTCAGCAGCCATTCGGTGCGCAGCAAATTGGAGGGTGCACGGGCACGTTCAATGGCTCTGCAGACTGACTGGGCGCCCATCTTTGATTTCAGCGGGAATGTATCTCGCCACATTGACGAGAATCTCAAGTTCATGCCTCTGGTCAGTGAAGGGACAAGTTCAAACCACTTTTTAGATAGGAATCTGTGTAAATGGTGCAGCTCTTTTTCTTAGCCAAGTCGCTTCAGGCATCTTCAATGTCTGCTTCCTTTCCTCCGTTATCGTGCAAAAAACCACCAGTATCTTCAGTTCGATTCTATTCCTCATTGCATTTGCGAAGATGTGCTTAAGGCGTTGCAGGCCGCATCCTTATCGACTCTATCCCTCACAGCAGTTCCTCGTTTTCCTGTCCCCTCTCTTCTCGCTTTGCCTTCTTCTTCTTCTTTGTCGTTTCCATTCTTTCCGTTTCCCCTTCACCTCCAACTCCTCCCTTCCCCCATTCTGCATGATTCTCGCCCCCCATTCTCAAATCATTTACATGAAATGTGGGCTGCTGTACAGGTCGAGATATCGCTGCATTCTCCGGAGCTATCTCTAGTCCCCTCTGAAGCCGCCTCTGGGATGGCTCTGCTTTGTATTTGTGGCAATGACACAAGCAAAGACGTTGATTCTCGAAATCTCTATGCCTTAGTCTCCACCGAAAGCGTTCCACCCAACGCCCTGCGCCTCCCCGGAACAACCTTCGTCGCCATGTCACGTCACGGATTCGCCGACCGTCCTCTACAGCTGCGAGTGCTTCTAGGAAACTTCTTCCACTTCTGCGAGGACTATAAGGGCAGCTGCTTTCCCCCCAACCGTTTGCTTCTCTTCCGCAGAGGGGGGCTTGTCCCCACTCTGACGAAGGTCAGTTTGGGTTCTGCACAGGCCCTTTTGGGGCCCTCCATTCAGCCCATGAAGATGCCGGATGCCTCTACTCCCGTCTGCTTTGATCGCGCTGTAGTGGTTCGCCGAAATCGAGGAGAGCTTGCAGACCGACCAGGCCTCCTTGCTCGCATGAGACGACACGTGTGGAGTTTCTGTGCGGGAGGGAAACTGCCCGCAGTGACACGTGTCACTGTCCTAGGGGATGAGCGAACAGGGGGGCGAGGGCGGCTGCTGAATGCGGTGGAATTGGCGACGGAACTAAGGAATGTTTGTGGGACAAAGTGCCGGCCTCATAGGACAGCGCTCACAATGAATGGAAGCTTCTGTCATCTGGTGGGCTGCCTTACGTTTCGGCAAGCCTTTTTCCTGCTTTAGCGTATGTGGGGGTTTGTTTCACCAGCATGTAGGAAGCTGTGAGGTTTTGAAGATGTCTATCAGAGCTTTTTCGTGCTTATCTAATCGCTTGCAATTGCACTGCAGTAGCCTTTTGCGTCTTCCAGACTTCCAACCTAGTTTCTTTTCCATTTTTCGTTCTCCACTCTGTGACATGCTGGCTAAATCTAATCCCACTCCCCCTTTTATTTCTTCATCTTCACCTCTCGATCAAAATTCCCTTCTTCTTGCCTCTCACTCTCTCCCGCTTGAAGGTATCAAATCAGAGCCCCTGCATGGCTGTTCTGTGCAGGTACGCTCTGTGAAGACGGCTGCCATAGTGGTTGCTGCGCACGGCGAGGCCCTCGCCAGCAGCAGTCTCTTTATGACACCTGGCACACTGGTATTGGAGCTTGCTGCACCCTTGGACGGAGCCCCCAGTGAAGCTGCAATCTTAAAGGACTGTATGGTGGAGAAAGATGCTGCCGCCCTGGGGCTCCGTTGGATGCGCATGGTGATGCCGCCTGAGCTGCCTCGGCCAGAGAGAGGCTCTCGCTATGAAGTCCGGGCCAGCCTGTCTGCTGTGGGGCAGGCGGTTCTGGAGGAGCTGAAGACTCATGGTGGGATAATGAACCGTTCAAAGGATGGCTTGCATGTGGATCATTCTGCGGCTCTTGAAGAGAGGCCTCAGAATGAGAGTAGTACTGTGCAGAATCTGAGTCTGGCGGAGGACATACATGCGGAATCGGATGTTGGAAAGGGGTGGAGGGATGGAGGAGGAGGAAGGGAAGAGAAGGGAGAGCTTCACCGTGGAGAGGGGACAGAAGTGGCGTTGGTATCTGGGCAGGGCTGGCGCAGGAGTCTAAAGGCTGTCAACGCGCAAGACGACCGACGGGGGGCTTCCAAGGGAGGAGGGCGGAATGTGGGGCCGGCTCACGAAGACAACGAGCAGGTACATAGATTTGGAGGAGTTGGTGCTTTTAGAACTGCAGAGGGAGGAGCAGGTTGGAGCAAAGTAAACAATAGAAGTGAAGGTGGCAGAGGAGACTCGAATAGAGCCTCGTCGGGTAGACGGAAGTCGAAAGTTTTTGGAAGCAGGATACGGTTACGGAGACATATGCACACGGAGCACTAGAATGTAGTCTTTTTTCTTCATGTAAATGTTCTTTTTTTAATGTATGTGATTTCCCTTAAAGAGTCTGTAAACTTTGTACTTTGGATGCCCTCTACAATTACAATGCTCCTGTCCGTTTCTTGCCATGTCGTCTGTTCCATTACATAGTTTTGATACAACTTTCACAGCCTTCCTCTTTTCTGCCCTCCAGAAGGAAGTTTCACTCAGCATAGTTTGACGCCTTCGAAATCAGAGCAAGCTTTCCCGCAAAATTAGTTATAGCGCCTTTCAAAACAAATTCCAGTTACGAGCCATACTGAGTCATACAAGGAAAACCTTGGTCTAGATTTGGCAGCGCTTCCATGGAATAAAAAACCAGGAAAGGACAAACAGGTAAAAAACCAGTCACCTTCCAAGGATCTGTTACCCATTGCAAGCCAGCCAGGCAAAATGGATAAAAGGGAAGCCATGACCATGCTGCCATAGCTTGTGTACCCATGGCTTCATACAAGTCCATGCCCACGACTTCATGCATGCCATGGCATGACTTCATGTACAGTACGCCATGCTTCAGACATGCCTGCTTGGCATGCGTGACAGCACAAGGCGTTCACCTCCTGCAGGGATTTCCAGGAGGAAGCCATTCGCACTGCCACCCTTTTTGAGGGGTGCAGAACTATGGCAGACGCAGTAATAACCATAGAAACCCTAATCGAGCAGCAGAACGCCTGTCCAAAGCATGACAGTAAAGCGACCCGCATAGGGAACAAATCGAAAAGGAAGTACAGCAGGAGAGCCATGGGCCAGTGGAAGAGAAATGGAAACCCTGAGAAACACCTGTGAAACGCATGTGGTGCCCGAAGCCACGTTATTCATTACGTACATTAGATCCTTGCAACAAATGCCAAATGCGCGGCAGCCTTGGCATCCAGAGGGGAGACCGCTCACCAAGGGGCACAAGCACCTGAGAGCACTTCTGGTCTCGTCCAGGTTTCAAACAGAGCCGCTAGCCTGCCTATCATGGCTGGTTGGCTGGCTAACCAAGCCAAGACTCGGTTACTATGGCCGAGCAGCGAATCTGAATCGAATCTTCTTGAAGTAGCCGAGAGAGTTTTCTAGAATCCTCAGCACAGACCGCATGACCAAACCTTGGAAATCACCAATTCTAAATTATGAGTCAGAGCCTGAACAGGGAGAGGCCCCCGTTTTAATTATGAGTAACCCTTTCTGAGCTCACAGACAGCTGCTGGCGTACTATCACTGATCAATAAGACATAGTAAAATGGGATCAATTTGGTCCATAAATGGGAACATGTACCAAATGAAGCTTTGTTTGGTGGACATCCTCGCTAGCTTGCTGAGGGCCGTCAAGAGTCAAAGAATAGAACAACCGCCTCCTCCACTCTTCTTCTTCTTCTTCACCTTCTTGGGCGGGGCCATCACAACCTTAATCGCCGCATCAAACACAGCTTTCACATTCTGTGGCATGCAGCAATCACTTGGTAAGCAACATAAATAGGCAGCTATGAGCCATTCCTGAAAAAAAAAATGATTTCAGGATATATGCTTTTTTTTTCACTTTGAATTGCTTTGAGAAAAGCTGGCAAATCTGGAGACGTAGGTGACCAGCAACTTTCATGATGATAAAGGTCTACCTGTTGGGTCTTGGAGCTGCACTCGATGTATGCAGAAGCACCGATACTCTTTTTCAACTCTTCACCCTGTGGCCTCTCGCAATGATTGCAACCAATACACAGAACTGCCGTTTTAGCGCAGACACACTTGTCTACTCCTGCTGTCGACAAAAAAAACATAGCTGCTTGTGGAAGGGAAGCAACTGGTATGACTATAATAATCATAGTTATTCCGGATATACTGGTAAAGCGACAAAGCAAGAACTGCTGAAGACAAGCTGCAGAATGCGATCGAATGAATCAGCAACATCGGTGCAACCGGTACTACTCTACATATATGTATGCCCTACTCCTGACACTGAAGGTAAGCCAAGTAAGAAACCACATAGAATAAATTTTTGCAGAGTATAATCCTAAAATACACTCACGAACGACTCACAGTCACAGAGAACAGATTCTCTGCTGCTTCATGTTGATGCAAGAGAAGCAGAAGAGATAAGGCAGGAACTTCATCAACAATAACCTCAGTGTCACGATCATTACCACACGGTTAGGCGAATTCACAGTAAACTTCTATCTGTAAAACCACTAATGGCCCATGCTACCAGGGGCTGGAGGCATATCTCATATGAAATCCTCTTGCAAAAGGAGAAACACTAACCAATGCACTTGAGATAGGTGTCGATCCAGGGTGATCAGCGAAGTACTGCTTGTCATCGCGAAGGTCTGCATCACACACAAAGAACCAGTCACGCATCCTGAGACAAGCTTAGGTCGGATAACACACCAGGATACTAGCAACGGGGTGTAGGAATTTTGGCAATAGTTCGGAAACCCTAAAGTGACTTACTACAATAACCACATACCGCTGTTCAAACATTCTCTAAGAAACCATTGAGATATGCAAACACACTACAGGATGTTTCCGCCTGTGAAGATTAAAAACGGAGGAATACAAATGCACTCATTCCCGTGGGAAGAATAGTGCACTAACCAAGTTTTGTGCCGACAAGCACAATCGGCACTGTCGGAGCGTAGTGTCTTAACTCAGGAATCCACTGCAGAAAATCTCAGGAAACGGACAGCTATCAGGCAGATACGGTGAGAGGCTGGCAACAACAGCAGATCACTAGGAAGAAGCATTACAGCAGCAGAAGTACATTTTGCGGGCGCTTCCTTGCGAAGGAAATCTTACAACATGATTGATTGCTTTCGTGCATTGACTTTGTTCTGTTTTCCACATTCACATCAAATTTCACGCTCCATGCACAATCCTACCGTAACTGCCCTGGTTTAAGACCATAGACTATTTAATCAAGCAGGTCGTGATTTTTGCAGAACTCTGAAATGGACTAATCCGTGGAAAAAACAACAGAACTCACTTTTTTTGTGATGTTCTCATAGCTGGCCTTGCTAATAAGAGAAAAAGCGAGGAGAAAGACGTCAGCGCCGCGGTAGCTCAGAGGGCGCAACCTATTGTAATCCTCCTGACCTGTAAAGTCACGTAAACTTTTCCATCTTCGGTCTTTGTTCTCCGATAAAAGACCTCAATTTCACAGAATCACTAAACAGAAGATACAAACCATAACTAACTGCACGTTAGACTAATCAGACAAACATGCACCTTCTGTACAACAAACCCTAACTGAGCACTGCAGGCATGCCTTGCCAGCAAGAAACATGAAAAGACAACTTGCAAACAGTAATGTAAATCGGTAAAAAAAAAAGACTCCCTTCTGTCTTGATAGTAGATGCTTGCAACCACTACGG
Source organism: Zygnema circumcarinatum (assembly GCA_037447605.1). Classification (NCBI taxonomy): domain Eukaryota; kingdom Viridiplantae; phylum Streptophyta; class Zygnematophyceae; order Zygnematales; family Zygnemataceae; genus Zygnema; species Zygnema circumcarinatum. The sequence goes on from CM074815.1 coordinate 1,395,580, forward strand.
CAGTTGCACACATAAAGGCCACTGAACTGCCAATGCAGCCTCCAAAGCAACCTGACCGTGCTTGGCTGCAGCGTGGCAGAAGGGACAATGGCAGTGTGTGATCCTAGCCAGTCTGGATGAACACAAACAGGCAACATCCCACAACGAAACAATACCTGCCGTATCCCACAAGCCAAGATTAACTGTGTTTCCATCGACTACGACGTTTGCGCTGAAGTTGTCAAATACCGTAGGAACATAATCCTGCAAGCAGCACCAACTCCACTCTATGCTACATAAAAAAAGACCAAACCGAGCATATCTCAGACAGACATTTCTACTATGTACAGCCAGAGCTGAGAAGAACGCGAAACTTGTAACAGAGGCAAAGACGAGAAACAATGCCCAGAAAACTGCTTTTGTAGAAGAGCAAAAAACGAGTGGAATTTTTTTTCACGTGATACATGTAAACTAGCAAATCAAAGGCCGCATTGTACCGTCGGAAAAGTATTGCTCGTGTACGAGATGAGCATGCAGGTCTTGCCGACAGCACCGTCACCCACAGTCACACACTTTATGAACCGCGACTGACTCATGGCTGCACCAGATATTCCAAGAAATCAACCTATACAACCACCGTTATTCCCTCCTCTACTTCCCGCAGCTCGTCTGGCCCTTCGCCCTCATGCCTATAATCGCGTCCTTTTCCTGCAATAGTGCCCGCCCTAACCGCCACCCTCCAAGACCTTCACTCCAGCAGACGCCCTTCCCTCCCTCCCCTCCTCATTCTCGCTTCATCCTCCCTTCCAGCCTCGCCCCTCCTTGCCCCCGTGCGTCCCCCTAACAAGCACCTATGGCTTCCCTTACCTCCCCTCCCCTCCCCTCCCTTCCTGCTCCTCCTGCAACAGGAGCCGGAGCAGGAAGGCGAGAGGAACGCCTGCCTGCCTGTCTGCCTGCCTGCCTGCAGGCTTCCCAAGGCCCGCCAGTCCTGTGAAATCGGACGGCCAGGACACGCCCTCCGTCCGCTCTACCCCATTATCAGCCGTCCGATCTGCTGGTGCCAAGGCGCTGGCGGGGCAGTTCCTCCAAATTTTCTCCCTCTCCCTCGCGCGCCCTCCGCCAGCTGGCGCGGATTCCGGGCTCCGGCGTGATCGCCGTATGGTACGGCCTCGAGGCATCGCCCAGCGCTGATATTTTTTTCTGACCGAACTTGGGGGAAAAGATTTTCCTGCCGCGGCGTCCGCCAATGGGAGCTCGCGACACAGGAAATTTTCGTTTTCGGAGCGGGCAGCCCGCGCGGGCGGGCGGGTTCCGTACGGCTTTTGCCGGGCGGTTGGCGGCCCGTGGCGCGAGTGCCTTTGGAGGCGTACGAACGGTGGGCGACCGTACGGGGATCAGTACGGCGATGGAACCGGGAAGACTTTCGTAACTGCATTTTTACTACTTTTTTCAGCCAAAAAAAAGGGGAAACGCCCTACGGCTGCTCTGCAGAACGCCAACGGGACTGTAACTGTAGCTGAACGGGGGCGTAACTGAGATGATATGCTCATGGAGCCGGAGTCGTTCTCAGGCCCTCGTCCATGGCCGGGCTGTAGGGCTGAACAGTTTGTAACGAAAACCCACCGACTGCCGCATGATTACAGAGGCTTCAAAACCGGAGGCGGGAGGGGGAGGCAAGGAAGTGATCAACGTGGTAATGCACAGGAGCTTTTGAATGTTCTACTGCGAGATGTGTTGGCCAGCCAACAAGGGCAGGTAGAACTTTCCACCTTCTGCCTCATGCAGAACACAAATTTGGGTGTGGGGCCGGCGTTGCGGTGTGCCATTGGCCACCAAACTGTTGTTTGTTTAGGTACCTTTTTTGCACTCGTACTCGAGCTCGCAATTCATAACCGCAATTCGTAACAGCAATTGTTGCTATGTCGTTAGATTACGCTTGGAAAACGCCAGCAAAACTGAAAGTCATTTGGCCCAGGTTTGAAAAAACCAGCCTCAGCTAGATGAGAACGATATCGGCTGCATTGAAGCTGGTGATGGTGAATGAACTATCTTCTAAAGGTGCAAAAAGTGGCTCTGTACTCCGAAAGCTTCTTGCTTCTTTTTACTGCTGCCTTCCTTTTTGGAAAACCGGGTTGTCCACGTGAGTGGTGATGAGCAGCCAGCAAAACGATAGTTCTGAGCAAATGTACCCAAGCCTCCTTCTGCTAAGCTCCCCAGAGCGATCGTGACGCTTGCTGATTGAAGCCTGTGTTTTGCTCAGACAAATTTTGTAGTCGGTTTTCAAGGTCCGCCGCCTGCAAGGACAACAAAGCACTTTGGTCGGAGACTAGAGTTTGGATACATCAAGGCGTGTTGGGAGGTACTAACGGAAAACAAACCAGTGGTTTCTTCAATACCAAGCAATGGCATGAGCAGCAGCAGCTACACTACACGGTCATTGTCGCATGTAAAAAACCTCCGAAATGAGGCTCGTGAAGCATCAGGTAGGACCACCGAACGCACCTTCTCAACCACGCACATCAATGTTGTGAGCTGATTGTTGAGAATGAGGTGCACTGCCTCCAGAGGACTCGACCCCTCTGACGTGGCACTTTCGCCTCCCTGCACTCATCAAAGACATGTCCTGATTGAAACCTATGTATTTACACCAATGATCACAAAGATGTTTTTAACGGGATGCATGCACTCTCTCTCTCTCTCTCTCTCTCTCTCTCTCTCTCACTCACTCTCTCTCTCTCTCATGTCACCCCACGAACAGAAAGACGCCGTCTAATCGATAGCCCACAGAACACTTCAAAACAAAGCACTAAATGATGGACTGGATGCTCAAGAAACAAAGGAAAAAATACCTGGGGAGCATTGACGAGGCTAATGGCATCTCGAATCTTATTGCTGACTTTTTCCAACTCCTCTTCCACAAGCTGCGCCTGTTCATACCTGCTCCCTTTCAACTCTCCATTAGCATCCCATCGACTGTGGTGGCTGCAATATAAAGAAAATTGAAACAAAAGCGCTTCTACTGCAAACTGCTTATAGATAATGCAAATGGACTAAAATCGTTCCCGATTCAGTTAATCAATAAATCCTATGTCTACCACACGACATTTTACTGCTCAGATGTGGCTCCCTCCTCTTAAGGATTCACTCCTGTGTAGAAAGATTCAATTATTTAGCGAACTGACCACACCATCCTGAACATATGGAAGTGCAGATACAGAAGCAAGCTTACATCATATCACGTGTTGTAGCGGCATCGTCATCCACGAGCCTTTCCTGCTCATCCTGAAAAAGTTTTTCCGCTTCCTGTTCCATTCTCTGCAGGCATACGTCCACCTGGACAGACAAAGGAGGGCACAGAAAAACCCAATGGAAGGCATTGGCAAACACACAAAAATGAAGGGTGCATAATGTAGGGTTGTTAAGTCTAAACAAGTGTTAGCTTCTATAAAAAACCATGCCTAACAACCTTCCTCAAAAGCGACAAAAGCAAACTGAAAGCTCTGTATGAGGTTTTGGAAGCGCACCTCCTGCTGGTGTATATCGATTAGATCCAATTGCTTTTCCAATCCATTCCGTGTTTCAGTCACAATGCCCACGTCCCTCTGTGTTCCTCCCGAGAAGCAACCGGTCAGCCCTTTTGCTACCACACACTAATGCAGTCGACAATGCATGCCCTCCATGCCTTAAGGATAGAGCCATCACAGCCAAGTAGTAATCTTGAGTAGTAATCTTGAGCATACGCGCTGCTTCTCTGTTTAGAACGGGGAAATCTGAAAGGTTTGACTGCCCCAGCAAAGGTCAATACCCACCTGAAGTGCTACAAGTGCACTACGATTGGTCCGAATTCGCTGATCCCACTCTTGAAGTGCTTCAGCTTGCTGTCGGAAGGCGGCACACCGCGCCTCTAGCTCATAGCTCCATTCTCGTATAATCTGGAAAGCGGCATATCAAGCACATACATTTGCATGGAAAGAAATCAGCTCACGCAATCGGCAGCTCTCACTGGTTACATCCTCCTGAACAAGTTTCATCACTTTGCCACCAAAGAATTACATTTTCACTTTCCGATCACAACAGCGGTACAGGAAATGCGGAAGATAACCAAACGACGCAAAAAAAAACAGCACAAAACGATTTGAAACGTTGCGACTCCCCCGTTCATGCATTCAATATTGGCTAACATCTTGGCAGGACGTACCTCCTCAACGGTTTTCCCCTTGATTTCAGACGGAGGTTTAATTGGCTGAGATAATGGAGCTGCGCTTGGAGCCGCAGCCGCCATAGTTCTGTTAAAGACATGCACCTCCCGGTTAGTAGCTTGAAGCTTAATAGCCGAGTGGCACAAGTTGATCTTCCCGGACAAATCCACTTTGAAGTGGGCTTTTGCACGAGGAACTATGGCTCCACAGCTTCGACAAACATGTTAATACTGATTCTTAACACTGGGCCATCTGACTGTATATGCGTACAACCACTACTCACAGCATCCACAAAAAGACCTCGTTAACATACACCCGAAAAGGTGTAGCTTCAGCAGCCCGACTCGCAGCATAGACAATAGTCCAACAGAAAGATTAAAACGGCCAGTAGCACTTCTACTTGCCAGTGACCTTAAACATGGCAGACGAGTCTAAAGCAGCTCAAAGTCTCTCATATGGAGCTGCGAATTTCAAATGTCAAAAGAGGAATGGTTAAAACAGAATTTTCCATACCCAAAAGCTGAACTGGAAGCAACGGCAGACGAAGACCCACTTGCTGTGGCTCCGACCACTCCGAATGAAGATGCCAATGAAGAAGTTCCCGCAGCAGGAGTGGTAGAAGTGAGGGGTGCTGAGACAGTCCCAAATGCAAATGGTGGTCCAGTTGCAAGAGAAGCTGCTGATGCAGAAGTTGGTGATGATGCTCCAGAAATTGCTGGCCAGCTCTGGGCAGCGCCGGCAACGGGACTTGCAGTCAGACTCGGAGTCGAGGCGGTGGCAGCAAAAGTACCAATTGAAAGGGGAGATGCTGAGGTCGGGGTTGATCCAAAGAGGGGAGAGGCTGAGCATAGAGATGAGGAGCTGGTGGGCCCGGTGGTGTTTGGAGTTCCCACAAAACTTAAGCCGGAAGATGCAGCAAGATCTGATCCATCTTGACCTTCGACTGGAGGGGCACTTGCGGCAGGTGTAATGGCGTTGGCCAAAGAGGAGAATAGTGAAAATGTTGTCGCACTTCCGAGCGGAAGCAAAGGCGAGGAAGAAGTCAGGGCACCGAACGGTGAAGAAGCTGGGGACGCTGTTGAGCCGGACGTTGTGGAGACTCCTCCCGTCCCGGGCAGAGAAGTTCCAGAAATTCCACCGGAAGTTGAAGTCCCAGAGGCTGTTCCTTGTGCGGGAGAATCTCCCCCGAAAGCTGGGGTTGTGCCGGGTGCGCCGAATCTGAAAGCAGTGGCTGAATCAGACGAGGTTTGCCCTGGTGGAGGCGCTCCGGACCTGCAACAAAGGAGCGCGAGAAGCAGCAGGAAAGAAAGGTGAGGAAATTGTCAACTCAATTGAATAGCAGCAAAATTTGACAAACGATTCAAGAAAAACCAGGAAGAAAGAGGAAGGAAGAACCGGGACCTCGGCGTGAGCGCCATGGCTGCCGAAAGCGCTCCGTCCACTTCCCGGTCCCCTCTTCAAACGTTCTGGCAAAACGCCTATACCTGACTTCATCCGGGTTGAATTGCAAACGCTTCTTCGGTACTTTATCAAGGGCCAATCGCAAATGTCTATACATTGACTTTATCACTTAAGTCATTTGTAAAACAACAGGCTGCGGATCAAGATCCTCGTGCGTTGCCTTTTTATAGAAATAGGGCGTGTCAGACTTAAAAAATTCTCGTAATACTAAAAATTCGATATTCGTAACATTTCGAGTCAACGTCAGTAAAACTAAAATTCTCGAGCGTAGTTTTTCGCACTCGCGGCGCGGTCCTGTTCGCACTCCGCGATCGCCGTCTTCGCACTTCTCCAAACGCCGTCTTCGCAACTTCGCCCTCGCGCGGGGCCCTCAGACTTAGAAACAGCGCCGGCGCGGCGCGCGGAGACCGCTTGTCGTTGTGTCGTGTTGCGCGTCACGTCGCTGCGCGCCGCCACCATCTCCTCCCCCTCCGCCGCCGCCGCCTCCTCCTCCTCCTCCTCCTCCTCCTCCTCCTGCCGCCCCGACTTAAGCCGAGGGTCTTGTTCATGCTTGCCCGCCGTCCCTTGTCAGCGCCCAACTCGATCAGGCGAACAACTTCTTGTGGCCGCTCCCCAGTCCCCACACGCTCCCTTTGCTCCAGGTACTCCCGCCTGCCCCCCTGCTCCCTGTCCCTGTATGCCTGCCTACTTGCCCGCTTGCCGGCCTGCACCCTTGCCTAGCTACCCCCCCTTGCCCGCTGCCCCCCTCCCTGCCCCCTTGCCCCACTCCCTACCCCTTACCTTGCCCCCTTGCCGGCCTGCCCCCTTTCCTATGTACCCCCCTTTGCCCGCTGCCCCCTTTTCTTTTCTTTTCTTTTCTTCCGTGCTCCCTTGCCCCACTCCCTGCCCCCTTTTCCCACCGCCTGCCCCTTTCCTTGCCCCTTCCCCGCCCCCTTGCCGGCCTGCCCCCTTGTCTGCCTACCATCTTACTACCTTTTTTGTTTCCTTTTCTTTTTTTTTATCCTTTCCTGCAGCATTCAAAGCTGCATTCGAAACATTGCCATCATTATGCCTCGACAGTCAGATAGAAATCGCATACTTGCAGTTATAGAGGGCTTAATTGCATTTGCTTATTTTTATGAGGATGAAGAAGAAGCAGATTCTTCTGACGACGAAACAGAAGCAGAAGAATTGATGGATTTGTATCAGCAAGTAATATCTTCACGCTATTTTTATGAGCGTTTTTTTTATTTAAATGGGTCCAAATGGAGTGAAAAAAGGGGTGCATATGGGGCATACATGGGCTTTAAGGGGGTTGCTATCTGAATATAGCAAGGTGGCTAAATTTTTCCTTTAAATTTGGAATTTTTTCTTAACGTCGTTTTTTATTTCTGCAGGTTTTTGGATCGAGCGTGAAAATGGAAGTGGAGATTCCATCGGACTAAAAGTGTTCAAAATTTCAGGGCAGAAAAATAGTAAAAAAAAACGGTGGCGAAATATTGTTGAACGGGTGAAATAGTTTGTTTTTTTTTAAATTCTTGTAAACCCACCGTCCATCACCTTAGAATTGGGGGGGGGAGGGAGGGAGAGGGCGGGGGGGGGAGGGAGGGAGAGGGTGGGGGGGGGAGGGAGAGTGTGGGGGGAAAGGGAGGGAGTTGG
>CM074815.1:1416758-1440374 GCA_037447605.1 Zygnema circumcarinatum
CTCAGCCGATAACTCGGCTAAGGATCACCGCCACGCGGCGGGCTCTGATTGGGCAGTCCCGCTCCCGGTCCTCCATGCTGGTAGGGGGTTCGAAGGGGGGAGCTTAAGGGGGCTGCGCCCGGATGGGGAGGCCATCCGAGCTCTTTGTACCAGCATTGAGCTCACGCTCTTCTCTCTCTCTCTTCCTCTCCTGACACTTAGACTCTCAGAGCAGCCTGCCAGGGGGCAGGGTGTTACATTGGTATCAGAGCCGAGTTTAGAGCCTCGGGAATTTCTTTTGGGAGGGGGCCAGCACGCGCATCGCAGTGATGCCGAAAGCGCGACCGAAACAGATGGCGTCGCGCCACTCACCTCCCCCTTCTCCAGATTCGGAGGAGGACGTGGACATGGGCGCGAACCAGGGGCGCGACTTCGGCGACCCCATGGACACGGGCTCCCGGCCTCGCCCCACCTCCAGCCGACCCTTCTTCAAGGGACCGAGATCGGGCGACCAGCCGCCGCCAGAGAGCAGCGCCAGCCGCAGCCGCGAAGGAGCGCAGCGCCCCGAGGCGCCCTCGACGGAGGTCGGAGGGGCTACTTCCTCGGCGCAGAGTGACCCGCATCACCCCCGCGAGTATAGTGCTCATCCCCGATGGGGATGAAGTCCTCCACGCAGCCGGAGGCCGCGAGCAAGCGTTTTTCCGCTATTGAGGAGGCGCTGCTCGATGGCGAGCTGTACAGACGCTGCCCGCCAGAACGTGCGCCTCTGGCCAGATCTTTGAGCAGGGCCGGGCAGAACCGAGAGTGACCCTCCCTCCAGCCCCACCGGTAAGCTCATGACAACCCCTCCTCCCGGTAGCATTTGCCGATGAGGAGAGGCTACAGCCTCCTAGGGGGGAAATAGAGAGTCAGCAGCTGGGCCCCAGAGGCACTGTTGTCCGGCTGCCTCGCGCCGGGCGCGGTCCACGGGGCGCTTCCCAAACCACGAGGGCCGGGTTCGCCGGGCGCCATCTCTACTCCGAGTACGCCGCCTTTTGAAGGAGGGCGACCGCCAGCAAAGAATCCACCTTCGGGCGTGCCGGGCTGGCGACGGGCGACCCCATCGGGGGGTCCGCCCCGGCTTTGCAGGACCCTCCCCGAGAAATCGGGCGAAGGTCCCTCCGATCTCCTTATGGGGGGATCGGCCGCATGCCGACTGCCCAATTGATCATTGGCTGGGGCAGGTGCGTGGGTACCTTTGTGCTACCCAATGCCCTCCCGATCAATGGGTGAACTTTGCTTCACCCGCTTTGAGGGGCGTGGCATGGAGCGTCTATGCCGGCCGCAAGGCGTTAATCGGCAAAGACTTTGAGAAGTTCGAGTCGGAACTTCTCAAACACTTTGGCATCCTGGACCCCAGTGCTGTTGCACGGGACAGGTTCCAGTCGCTCATGCAGACTGGAAGCGAGGCTGAATTCCTACGGACGCGCATGCCAATAATTACCGCTCCCCACCGACCCGAAGAGTTCTTCTTCCCGTCAGCCCATGGATTGAAGCCGCGACGCTCAAACAGCTTCGCCGAATCCTCGCACTTTGGAACCCTGGGGACCTATGGATGATGAGTCGAGCGTTTGCAACAAGAACCAAACCGACGTTGCGCTCTACGTGATGGTGCAGTAGCTCCCCGGCCCGTCATAGCGGACACGTCGCAATCGTACCACAAGAAAACTGAAGCGCCAGCGTCGACCTAAGGAAATGGGCAAGAGGAAATTTCCTTCCTCCTCACCAAAGAAGAAATAATCTCAACGGCCACGTGCTCGCGTAAAACTTGCCCACGTGAGACGGAGGTGCTTGCGCGCGGAAAACAAGTGTTTCGCGCAGAAAGCGGGCATGTCTATGACCGCCATCTTCAAGAAGGATAGAAGGGAAAATGCAAGGAGTCGACTCCCCACCGCCAGCCTTAGGAGTTCTCGGCCGTGGGCTTGATAAGCAGGGGGGCAAATGCGATACCGCCATCACTTTCAAGGTAGAATGTTATCTAAGGGCGATTCTTAAAGTGATCGTGGAGTTTCAAATGAATGTTGTTGGTGTGCCATGCATTCTCACATTATTCATTGCCACCGCTATGCTTAGATCTAACAAAGATTTCCGAATGCCGCTCTTGATGAAAGAATGCATGTCATCATCTCAATGCCAGCGCGCTGATGCCTTAGTGCAATGTGTGCATTTGATGCCCGCGCTGTCGCGTCGAAAACCATGTACCTCGCCATTTAGCACGCTTCCCACAACACGCGGCGTTGAAGGCATATCCACGACCGAGTGGAAAGTGGTAAAGCTGAAGAAGCTGGCCTTTCTGTGGGTGGACGCTCCTACCACCGGCCGGGAAGTCTCCTCATCCCCAGTGGCGCTAGTCGCCCCCACGCAATCAATGTGCTACGTCCATTTTCCACTTGTCTCTCATCGCGCTATGACCTTCCGTGGTTCGCCGATGGACACCTCACAGCGGTTTTGCCGACACCGCGACGCCAAATTCTCATATGCGTACTTTGGCCGATCAAGGGCTCATAGCCCGTACTCTCATTCCGGATAAGGTAACTGTGGATGGACGACGGGCCGATTTCGCGCCGCTGGAAATTGAAGATTCAGCCTTACTCCGGTGGCCAACCTGTCAATGCTATTAGCCCCAGAAATGCATTCTGATCTGGGAGCAAATGGCCGACGCTATGGGCGCTCGCTAGATTTTTGTTGTCCTAATTGCGTCCTCCGCAGTGAAGGAAGACGCATGACTCTGCAACCAGGCACTCCTTCGGGACCAGCCTCGTCGCGGTCATCTTTGTCGTTTTTGTGCTCTGCCATGCAATTGGGCAAAGCATTAAAAACGAGTAGCATCTTGTTTATGGTGCAAGTCATGACGGCAACCGAGGACGCTCATGACGGGGACCAGGAGTGGCAACCCACGGCGGGTGAAACAATGCCACTTGTCCTAAATCGTTTCAACCCCTTGCCGGTGCGTTTCGAGGATGTATTCCTTGCACGATTCGGCTAAGGTCTGCCTACCGCAGGGGTGGGGCATACCACCCCCTTGAGCCGCACGTAAACCTCCTCTGAGGCCTATCTATAGGCTTAACCGGGCGAGACCGCAGGAGATGTAAAGCACCCGGCAGTGGAGAAGGCCGGATCAGCCCAAATGCCTGTGAAAGCCCTGGGGCTCCCCATCCTCTTCGTTGGTAAGAAGGATGGGTCTTTGAGAATGTGCATCGATTATCGAGCACTCAATAAGATCACGGTAAAGAACAGGTTCGCTTTACCGCGCATAGATGATCTTCTGGACCGTCTGCAAGGGGCGAAGGTATTCACCTCGCTCGACCTTGGGCAGGGGTATCATCAGATCCGTGTCACGGATGCTGATGTTCCTAAGACGGCATTTCGGACGCCAATTGGTCACTTCCAGTACAAGGTGCTACCTTTTGGACTGACCAACGCTCCGGCTACATTCCAAGCTGTGATGAACGAAATGTTCGTCGGCATGGATGAGTTTGTCCTTGTCTACCTGGATGATATCCTGGTATTCAGCAAGACGGACGCTGAACATCTTGTGCACGTACGCAAAGTGTTCGAGGTGTTGCGAAAACACACGTTTTATGCCAAGCGAAAGAAGTGTAACTTCATGCAACGAGAGTGGTCGTATCTTGGGCATATCTTGAACGATCAGGGACTGAAACCTGATCCAGCCAAGGTGTCTGCTGTAAAGACATGGGCTGTACCAGCTGATCTTCATCAGTTGCGGTCTTTTCTTGGATTTGCGAATTATTTTCGTAGTTTATCCGCGCTGCGAAGTTGGTAACACCTCTACCAATTTGACACGCTCCTGTCGCTGCATGCATGGACACCGTGAGTGCCGCATTTGGCATTTGATGGTGTGAGACATGCGCTTGTGACAGCACCTACGTTGAGGTTGGCTGATCCGCGGTTGCCATATGAAGTGGTATGTGACGCTTCGGGGTTCGCTTTGGGTGCGGTCTTGTTCCAAGACGACCAACTTGCTTACGCGAAGATGAACCCAAATTTCAGCTTAAACTACTCACCAATGCAGCGGTGAGAGCTCGTCGGCTGTTCACGCCCCGGTGACACGGCAAGTTGCTATTTGAGGGGCGGTGGCAGCCACGCCGGGTCACGTACTCACCGTCCATCGGACGTTCCTCTCCACGCAGCAAACTCTTTCGAGGCGGCAAACACGCTGGTCTGAGTTCCTCCAACGGTTCGACTGCAAGTGGGTATACCGGCCTGGACGGCTGAATGTAGCGGACCCACTTAGCAGGCAACCCATCCATCTAGCCTGGATGATGCGCTCGTCGACTCGAGTGTTGGTGGTACGAGATGGTGGAGACGAAGGGCCGGCCAACCCAGCGTTTACATCTCCAGTATGTTTTGTCATAAACCCCTCCACCAGTGACGCAGTCAACCCTCCTGCTCTCTCTGATTTCAGACAGATGATTCAGGAGGGGTACACTGGTGATCCTTTGTTCCTGGACGGCCAAGGCAATGGCTATAAGAACAAGCTCGCAGTTTCGACCGCTTTTGGTACCACTTATGCTAAAGTAGTTGTACCCAAGGCCGATCTCTGGGCAGTTTCATAATGAGCGAGATGCACGACCGCATGTGGCCATAAGTATGGGGAGCTGCCAAAACCCGCGGAAGCACCGCCTGAGAATTCCCAGGCCCGAATTACAACCGACGCGGAGGCGCATTTACTCGCATGCCCAACTTGTCAACGGGATAAGCCCCGCACAGGAAAAGTGACGGGCTTGCTTCAGCCGCTCACGCCTCCTTACAAGAAGTGGGAGAGTGTAGGCATGGACTTGATCACAGATTTACATGTGACAGCTCGGGGTTTTGACTCCATCCTCGTGTTTGTCGACCGCCTGAGCAAAATGGTGAATTTTGCAGCCACTGCTAAGACGGCGGGTGCCGACGAAATAGCAAGGCCATATGTTGACAAGGTCCGGAGTCAAGATTGACTCAATCCGAGATCATCCTATCGCGGATACCTTCCCATTCACCGCCATTTTCGAAAGAAATCCTCCGATTATCTGGACGGCAAAGTTATGAGTACGTACCTTCCACCGCATGCATGGCCAAACCCGAGCGGTGAACCTGGATTCGAAGACTATTTGAGGCATTATGTGGGACCCATCCCGGATGGATGGGATGAACTGCTCCCGGTGGCTGAGTATGCCATTAATAATGCATTCCAAGAATCAATCGGTACCACTCCTTTCTTCTTGAACTTTGGTCAGCATCCTCTAAATCCCCTGCAGCCAAGAGATCAGCAGCCAGATGTGTGGAACATGGATGTTCACAGGCTCCCAGATCCTTGGGGCATGAGAGGAGCTGGCGGGAGTCAACCTCCCGCCGTTAGTGCTTTCACTCGGAAAATGTCCGAGGCGTTACAGAGGGCAAGGCAGACCCTGTTAGCAGCCCAGTCGCGGCAGAAAGCCTATGCTGATCGTCGTCGTGCTGCATTAACCTTCGCTGTAGGCGATCAGGTACTGCTGAGCACGTCGAACTTGCGCCTGAAGACTTACGGCGGAACCCGTAAGTTGTGGCCTCGCTTCATGGGACCTTTTTCGGTCGTGAAGCGAATCGGTGAGGTCGCTTACCGGTTGGCTTTACCGGCTCATATGAAGAAGTGCATCGGTCTTTCCGCGTGGGTCTTCTTGGGCATACGCGTGATGGGGAGGTCAACCACCTCCCCTCCGGTGGAAGTTGAGGGTGACCTCGAGTATGAGGTAGAGACCATCCAAACCCACAGGACTGTGAGTAGAGGTCAGACTTCCCGCCACGAATATCTCGTGAAATGGTTGGGCTATGGGGTTGAACATAGCACGTGGGAACGTGAGAGCAATCTGACAAATTGCACGGAGCTCCTGAGATTGTACTGGGAGGCGCAGACCGCTGGTGAGCGGGCGAGGGCGGCTAGGGGGGTTCCCGAACCGTCCACGCGCTACTCGGAAAGGGACTTGACCGGGATTAACGCTGAGCCCTCCCGTACACCCCGCAGACAGAGACGAATACCTCTTAAACTGCGGGCTGCCAAGATTACTTTTCCCCAGTGAACGAGGGCGTTCACATACTCACAGGGGGGAGTAATGTAGCGTAACGCTACAGCGTGACCCTGGAGGCGTACTCATAGTGATACTATGACTATCCCTTCATCTCAGCGCCTAGCGGATAGGTTAGGACGCTGCCAAGACCGCAGGAGGTCTTGGGCTCGATCCTTGTGGCGTGCAAAGGATCTCTTTTGGATCGTACTGGTCGTCCGTACAGATGTACGGACGCACCGACATACGGATCCCGCGGCCAGAGATCGGCGGCGCGCATGCGTCGGCGGCGCCGCGGCGGCGCGACCCACGAAGATCTTGGCGGCATCTTTCTGACAAGTACCCGTCGGTACTATGCGGACGAGGCTGGTAGTCTGACTCTGTCGAACCAGCAAATCTTGCCCGCTGCACGGCGGCGCGCGGCGGCGCGCCCGTGGGGAATCTTGGCGGGACCTGAGCTTGTCCTCAGCGATATTTCGGCTGGATCACCGCCCTTGGCGGCCGGGCTCTGATTGAGCAGTCCAGCTCCGGTCCTCCATGCTGGTAGGGGGTTCGAAGGGGGGAGCTTAAGGGGGCTGCGCCCGGATGGGGAGGCCATCCGAGCTCTTTGTACCAGCATTGAGCTCACGCTCTTCTCTCTCTCTCTTCCTCTCCTGACACTTAGAATCTCAGAGCAGCCTGCCAGGGGGCAGGGTGTTACACAACCTCATACTCAAGGTCGCCTTCAATCTCCACTGGTGTAGGAGGTGGTTGGATCCTCCCGTCGTGTCGGTAAGCCTTTAGCAGACTCACATGAAAGACCGGATGCACTTTCATATGGGCTGGTAAATCCAACCTGTAAGCCACTTCTCCAATGCGCTTCACGACTTTAAAAGGCCCCACATAACGTGGCCACAGCTTACGGGTGCCGCCATAAGCTTTGAGTTTAAGATGAGCGGTACTCAACAAAACTTCATCTCCCTCAATAAAGGTAAGTGGAGTCCGCTTGCGATCAGCATACGACTTCTGTCGGGAGTTGGCCGCTTGCAGGGTCTGCCGCGCCCGCTGCAAGGACTCAGACATCAATCGGACAAAAGAAGTAACGGCAGGAGGTTGAGTCCCACCAGCTCCTCTCGTACACCAAGGATCGGGATTTCGGTGGACACCCATGTGCCACTCAGAAGGGGATTGATCCTTCGGCTGCAGGGGATTTAGAGGATGCTGACCAAAATTCAAAAAGAATGGAGTAGTACCGATAGATTCCTGGTACGCATTATTAATGGCATATTCAGCCACCGGGAGCAACTGATCCCACACATCCGGTGTAGGTCCCACATAATGCCGAAGATAATCTTCCAGGATTCGGTTCACCCGCTCCGTCTGGCCGTCAGTTTGCGGGTGGAAGGCTGTACTCATAGCCTGCTTGGTACCCACGATTCGTAGCACTTCTTTCCAGAAATGTCCAGTGAATCTGGGATCTCGATCAGAAATAATCTCTGATTGAAGCCCATGCAGACTCCACACTTTGTCAACATATATCCGTGCCATCTCATCGGCCCCAGCTGTCTTAGTAGTTGGTGCAAAATGCACCATCTTGCTGAGCCTATCGACGAACACTAAGATGGAGTCAAAACCCCGTGGTGTGACAGGAAGATCAGTGATCAAATCCATGCCAACACTCTCCCACTTCCGAAAAGGAGGTGTTAAAGGTTGCAACTGATTAGGAATTCGGCCAGTACGTGCCTTATCGTTGACAAGTGGGACAGGCGAGTACATACGCCTTTACATCCCTCGTGAGCCCGGCCACCAGAACTCACGGAGCAGTGCCTCACGAGTCTTGGCAATTCCCATATGACCTCTGTACGGCGGATCATGCAACTCACTCAGAATGAGTTGCCGTACAACCCCGGTCTTGGGCACGACCAATTGCGTCCCGTGATACCAAAACCCATCTGTTGAGAGCACCACTTTGTCCTTATAGCCACTACCCTGGCCATCCAAGAACAAGGGATCACCAGTATAGCCCTCTTGAATCATCCGTCTGAGATCAGAGAGAGCAGGAGGGTCGACTGTCCTACTGGTGCGGTGGTTTATGGCTAGGCATACCGGAAAGGGAAAATCAGGGTTGGCCGGCCCTTCATCTCGACCGCTTCGTTCCTCCATCACCCGAGTCGACGAATGCACCATCCAGGCTAGATGTCGCGACTGCCTGCTCAATGGGTCCGCCACATTCAACCTCCCTGGTCGATAGACCCACTGACAGTCAAATCGTTGAAGGAACTCGGACCAGCGTGCCTGCCGCCTAGTCAATGTCTGTTGAGAGGAAAGAAATGTCAACGGCCGATGATCCGTGACAAGCGTAACCGCTTTCGCCCCCTCTAAATAACACCGCCATGTCCTCAAGGCGTGGATTACTGCAAGGAGCTCTTGCTCAGTTGCAGAATAATTGCGTTCGGCTGGGGTCATCTTACGACTTTCGTACGCAAGAGGTCGCCCATCCTGAAATAGGACGGCTCCCAGAGCAAATCCGGACGCATCACAAACCACCTCATATGGTTTGGTAGGGTCTGCCAACACCAATGTAGGTGCGGTGACTAAGGCATGTTTAACACCCTCAAAAGCCCTCTGGCATTCAGGCGTCCAAATGTAAGTGACACCGGCACGTGTCAAATCTGTCAAGGGAGTAACAAGTTTGCTAAACCCTTGAATAAATTTACGAAAATAATTCGCAAATCCGAGGAAAGACCGCAACTGATGTAAATCAGCCGGTACTTCCCATGTCTCAACCGCAACCACCTTAGCCGGGTCCGGTCGAATGCCCTGATCATTCAGGATATGCCCAAGGTAAAGCAGCTCACGCTGCATGAAGTGACACTTCTTCCACTTGGCATAAAAATGATGCTTCCTCAGAACTTCAAACACCCTTCTCACGTGTTGAAGATGGTCCTCAACTGTCTTACTAAAGACGAGGATATCATCGAGGTACACCAAAACAAAGTCATCCATGCCAATGAACATTTCGTTCATGACGGCTTGGAAAGTTGCTGGAGCATTAGTCAATCCAAAAGGTAAAACCTTATACTGGAAATGACCGATAGGCGTACGAAACGCCGTCTTAGGTACATCAGCATCCGTCACACGAATCTGATGATAACCTTGTGCAAGATCGAGTGATGTGAATACTCGAGCACCTTGCAATCTGTCCAGCAAGTCATCAATACGCGGTAACGCATACCGATTCTTGACAGTTATCTTGTTAAGTGCCCGATAGTCAATGCACATTCGCAAAGAACCATCTTTCTTCCCCACAAAGAGGATTGGAGCACCGAAAGGACTCTGGCTGGGTTCAATCCAACCTTTGTCTCTCAAGTTTGAGAGTTGCTTACGCATCTCTTCGGTCTCCTTGGGACTTAACCGATAAATCGGCCGCCACGGCGGCTTATGCCCAGGTTCCAAGGGAATAGTATGCCCGACACCTCGTGACGGAGGCAATCCCCGAGGTAAGTCATCAGGAAAAATATCCCTGAATTCATCCAACAACGGTTGGATCCGAGATGGAACAGGTGACAACACATCCGTAGGTGTGACATGCCACTCTTGTTCCTCGTCATGAACATCTTCCGTGGTATCCATGACTTGTACCAAAAACAAGGTACATCCTGCCTTAACAGCTTTAGCCAACTGCATGGCTGAACACTGAAAAGGTGTATCAGACTGCTCAGCAGCATCTGAAGTCGTAATGCCTGGGCGCAGAGTTATTCGTCGTGCGCCACAACGCAAAACACAAGTGGGTATGGAAAAATCCATCTGAGCCTTGACCATGGTTAACCACTGACTTCCCAGAATAACATCTAGGCCAGGCGCCAGATTAGTGACCAAACACCGAATCTGCCCTGAGTAAGTCTGAATCTTCAGACGTGTGGTTATGGTGCCAAGGATTTGACCCTGTCTTCCATCACCAAAAGTCACGACTTCGGTGAGAGGGGAGACAGACAAGTCAACAAGCTTAACAAGTACAGCACTAATGAAATTAGAATCAGCACCTGAATCAAGTAAAACTACTACAGATCTGCCGCCAATGAATCCTTGAAAGGTCATTGCACGGTGTGCAAGGTGGAAGAGTGACCGCAATACATACGATGATGGAGAACATGAAGTCCGCCAGATCAAAGGGTACGGCGATCCAACCAGCAAACTGGTAGAAGTATCCACCCAATGTAGCATGGGATGGCCTTTTCGCCACATCTTGACCAACTTCCAGTTAGTATGGCTAAAAGTCCCAATAGAAGCATGCAAAGGCATCAATACATGCAAACTTGAAACATGATTAGTGGTGCGCTGTAAACGTAAAGCAACAAATAGGCAATCAATAAGAGACACATTACCTGAAGGATTCAAAATCCAAACAGTCAATTGTTCTCCATTCATCACAACATTCATGAAAGAGTCAGGAGTCACGATTAAGGAAATCGAGAATGGAATCACATTCAGATGCTCAGGACACAAAGTCACAAAGACATCATGGTCATCCGGCTGTCTGCCCATCACATTCAGAATGTCAAGAGGTTGTGGTACAAGCAAGCCTCTAGAACTGATAGCAGCAGCTGCAATCCTTAATCCATCTTCTCCACCCGCAGCGACTCCTACACTGCTGGTGGTGTGCCGTTTTCCGGCCCTTTTCCCTTCTTGTCCTTGATGCTTTGCGGACAGTCCTTCGCCATATGGCCAGACTGCCGGCATCGGAAACATCGTCCTTCCTTCTTCATCTTCTCCATTTCCTGTGGAGTAAGCTTCTGCACCTTCGCAGAAGGCTGTGGGGCAGAGGTTGCACTCGGCTTCCTCTTCTGCGGATTTGCCCCCTTAAGCTTTGGAAATGAAGGGAAGAGCTTCCGGTCTGCCTCTGGAGGTGGTGGACGTGAAGGCCCGGCGCTGCCGCCAGGAAAGGAATCAGCTTGCAAAGCCGCCGCATAGAAGAATTCTGCATCCACGGGCTCCCACGGTTGAGATGTACGTGGATTTAATCGCAATTCCTTCTTCAAATGCGGCTTCAGGCCCATCCAAAAGTGATAAAACACTGCTTCATCAGTAGGACGATGTGTCTTAATGAGTGACACCGTCATACGCAGATCTCGCAGGAACTTCTTGGCACTACCAGTCTGTACCATACTGTGGTACCTTTGACGCGCTTCCATTCCAGGATCCAAGACCCCAAAATGACGCTCAAGTTCCTTGCGGAATTTCTCCCAATCACTTCCAATCTTAGTGGCTAAGCTCTCGTATACACGATAGGCATCGCCGCGAAGTGATGGATAGGAAAAATTCACCCACTCCTTCTGTGGGCAATTCGTGGCGTGAAGGTAACCCTTCACTTGGCCCAACCACTGTTCAATAGAACAGTCGGTTGCAGGGTGTTCTCCCCAAGGAGAAATGGGGGTAACCTTGGCCCTGTTACCAATCTTGAGGAGGGACCAAGGGGCCGGATCCTGTTCCAGGAAGTCCCCCATCACCAGAGGGCGATCCCGAAGGGGATCCACCACCACTGGAAGGTGCGCCACCCCCGTTAGGATGACTCCCCCCTGTAGAAGAGGCAGGGGGTCCAGACGACCGTCTGCTGCTTGAGGCAACAGGTTGGGTCGCAGTTCTCGTGGCAATTGATGGTGCTACCCCATCAGCTACCCCAGGAAGATCTTTCTCTGCCTCAACGGCTTCGGCCTGGGGAATGTTGGACGTACCTTTTGCTGCCGTCAAGTTCTTCATGGCGAGGGCCAAATCCCCTCGTAGGTCCGCACGAAGCTTGTCCATCTTCTTCTGAACGTTGCGCTCCATCGAACAAACAATCTTGGAAAGAGAAACACAGGCTCTGATACCAAAATGTAACAAGCCTTGAGCACAACACCCAAAGCCTGCTAGAGACTAAGTCACTTAAACGTAATGCTGGTTTATGGAACGATTGCAAGTGCCCCCTTCCAAGGACCCCCTCTTGCATTCATCCACGCCCTTATATCACACGCTCCCCGTCGAACCCTTTACCAAGCGTAAGGGACGGGAGCAGGGCCCCAGCATAATGTGATACTTCGTAGCCAATCGAAAGCAGTCCAATACCAGTTGTATGAGAGGCGGTCACGGTCACCAGCATTCCCAGTGTGTGACCGTGACACGTCACTCCGTATAGCGACCGGCGGTCGTGGTCGCGTTCCGATCTCGAACGCGACGCGCGACGCCGCAGAATCGCCGTCAGTCCGTACCGCCCGTACGGGTGGTACGGATCCGTACGGCTACACCGTACGACTGTACGGGCGGCTTGTACGGCCAAACCGTACGGAGATCCTCAGGATGCCGGCGGCACCGTGGTGTCTGTAGCGTTCCGTTCGCTACACCATCTATTGGAAGAGGTGGCCCGGGGGAGAGTGCAATGGCTGTTGCATTCACGGCGGAATCAATTCAAGGGAATTGATGTGCAAGCGGCAAGGTATGCCTAGTTAGTTGTTGCTAAGCTTAGGGTGCCATGTTAGTATAGCTTGCAAGGAACTTACGTACCAAGAGGGGGATTGTTGATGTATAGGTACATCAAGGTGTTGGTACTTAGTTCCTCGCATGAATGTTGTCCGGGAGATCATGTGTTGATGTAGGGACAATGTCATGCATGAATGGTCATGTTTGGTATAGGACCAAACATGGGGGGATGCAAGTGTTGGGGCAATGCGGCAGGAGTCTAGGGAAGGTCTAGAGATGCGTGGGTTTTTGCGGCTTAGGCTTGGAGCCGTACCAAAGGGGAGTGCGCTGGATGCGCGTGTGGTGGTTTGGAGCGCGACTGTACGGATGGCGCGCGACTGTACTGTTTGACGCGGAAATGTTGGACGCAGAGGTCTTTACAGCCTTGAAGAAGCGGATCTGCACTAGCGACATGATTGAATTGGCGCCAGAGTGCAGATCGCGGCGCAATCTCCCTTCGCGGGACATTTGCATGATTAGGTATGTACTGGCACGGATTTTTGGTCGTGCCGAGGCACACGCATCGGGAGTCGGCGACGGGCACGGCGCGCAGGATTCGAAAGTGATGTAGGCAGCGCCGTAATGCTCCGCTAGCGGAATCGAGTGAGGAGTAGCGCCGCGACGCCAGCGTTCTGCGTGGAGGACAGTGGCGTAATCGGAAGGCGCCACTGTCGACATTCGGGTGGTGCCTGTAGGGCTCAGGGTCGGTGGCCACCATAGCTTCACGGGTCCCGCCATGCCTGAGTTAGTGGTGAGCCCGACTTACCTGGCAGACGAGGATCAAGATGAGGCTGAGTTGGATCCGACGGGCTGAGGAGCTGGATCCGTGTGAGCCAAGGAGGATCCGACGGAGCACGATTGAGATCAGGATAGGGCCCTTGCAAGGCGCTGCATGGGTGGCCGTGACATGACGGCGTCACGTGACAATGGCCGCCATAGTATATGAGGGAGCAAGCTTGGCTCCCTACTTACTCGCTCATACTCACTCGGAACGTTATGCTGCTCAACCTTCGTGTTAGGAAGAGTAGGCAGAGGCTGAGGCCTTGAGGAGTCCGGCCTTGTGTAGGGGGTCGTGAAAGAACTGTCTCTCATCATGGTTAACTCTAGTGAAAGAGTTAGTGTAGCGAACTGAACGCTACAGACACCACGGTGCCGCCGGCATCCTGAGGATCTCCGTACGGTTCGGCCGTACAAGCCGTCCGTACAGTCGTACGGCCCCAGCTGTACGGGTCCGACGACCCGTACGGATGCGCGACGACGGCGACTCTGCGCGTCGCGCGTTGCGTTCGAGATCGGAACGCGACCACGACCGCCGGTCACTACACGGAGTCACGTGTCACGGCTCACATTGCATGGCTGTGACGATTGCCTCTCAGACAACTGGCATTGGACCAGCCATTGCCACGTGGCACAGCGCCATTGGCTAGCCCTGTCTTTGGTCCCTTACGTGGAGCATTCTACCTGGAGCGGCATAAGGGGCGTGGATGAATGCAAGAGGGGGTCCCTTGAAAGGGGACTGCAATTGTTTTCCAGAAACCACATTACATTTAAGTGACTTAGTCTCTAGCAGGCTTTGGGTGTTGTGCTCAAGGCTTGTTACATTTTGGTATCAGAGCCTGTGTTTCTCTTTCCAAGATTGTTTGTTCGATGGAGCGCAACGTTCAGAAGAAGATGGACAAGCTTCGTGCGGACCTACGAGGGGATTTGACCCCTCGCCACTAAGAACTTGACGGAGGCAAGGGACGCTCACATTCCCTAGGCTGAGCGCCCAGGCAGCAGAAAGACCCTCCTGGGGTAGCTGATGGGTAGCACCATCAAATGCCACGGAAGGCTGCGATCAACTGTTGCTCTACAGGGAATACCTGCCGCCCGGATCCGCCTTCTCACAGGGGGAGTCATCCCTGAACGGGGTGGCGCACCTTCCAGTGGTGGTGGATCCCCTTCGGGATCGCCCTCTGGTGATGGGGGACTTCCTGGAACAGGATCCGGCCCTTTGGTCCCTCCTCAAGATTGGTCTTCGAGGAACAGGGCCAAGGTAACCCCCATTTCTCCTTGGGGAGAACACCCTGCAACTGACTGTTCTATTGAACAGTGGCCCGGGGCCAAGTGAAGGGTTACCTTCACGCCATGGAATTGCCCACAGCAGGGGCAGTGGGTGAATTTCTCATATCATTGCGGATGCCTATCAGATACGAGAGCCTGTAGCCACTAAGATCGGAGTGCACTGGTGGTTGGAAGGAGTGAGCGTCATTTTGGGGTTTTGGATCCTGAATGGAAGTTGTCAAGGTACCACATAGTGGTAGATAACTTGTAGTGCCAAGGGATTTTGCCAGATCTGCGCATGACGGTGTCAACTTAGAGATAAAGAGTATATTCGTCCTGTACTGATGAATAGCGTTTTTATCACTTCTTGGACTGGCCTGAAAGCCGCATTTGAAGAAGGAATTGCGATGAAATCCATGACATCTCAACCGCGGGAGCCCGTGGATGGCAGAATTCTTTTAATGCGGTGGCTCTGCAGGCCATTCCTTTCCTGGCTAGATGCGGGCACTTTCACGTCCCACCACCTCCAGGAGACGGGAGCTCTCCTCCTTTCACTCCCAAGCTTCAGAGGTCCGCAAAAGAGGAAGCTGAGCCTCTACCTCTGCCTGCAACACTTGTCCTTTGAAGGTGCAGAAGCTCACTCATAGGAAATGGGGAGAAGATGAAGAAGGAAGGACGATGTTTCCGATGCCGGCAGTCTGGCCATTTGGAGAAGGACTGTCCGCAAAGCATCAAGGACAAGAAGGGAAAAGGGCCGGAAAACGGCACACCACCAGCAGTGTAAGAGTCGCGGCGGGGGGAGAAGATGGATTAAGGGATCTGGAGTTGCCGGTTGGTCCAGCCCAGGCTGCTGCACCAGGTAACCCTCGAGACTCTGAGTTGATGGGGAGAGAGCCGGATGACTCATGTATGTATTTGTGACTTTGTGTCTGGCATCTAAATGTGATTCCATTCTCATCTCCTAATCGTGATTTCTTGACTCTTTCATGAATGTTGTGATGAATGGAGAACAAATTGATGTCCATTCAATCCTTCATGTAATGTGTCCTTAATCCATTTACATTTACTTTACGGTTAACGCAGCTCACTAATCATGTTTCAAGTTTGCATGTATTGATGCCTTTACATGCTTCGATTGGGACTTTTAGCCATACTAACTGGAAGTTGGTCAAGATCTGGCGAAAAGGACATCCCATGCTACATTGGGTGGATACTTCTACCAGTTTGCTGGTTGGATCGCCGTACCCTTTGATCTGGCGGACTTCATGTTCTCCATCATCGTATGTATTGCGGTCACTCTTCCACCTTGCACACCGTGCAATGACCTTTCAAGGATTCATTGGCGGCAGATCTGTAGTAGTTTTACTTGATTCAGGTGCTGATTCTAATTTCATTAGCTGTTGCACTTGTTAAGCTTGTTGACTTGTTTGTTCTCCCCCTTTATTGAAGTCGTGACTTTTGGTGGATGAAGAGAGGGCTACCCTTGGCACCATAATTATACGTTGAAGATTCAGAACTTATCGAGGCAGATTTGGTGTTTCGTCACCACCCGGGTCTGCCCTTGCTGAGATGTTATCTGGAAGTCAGCGGTTAACCATGGTCAAGGCTCATGATTTTTCCATACCACTCGCGTTTTGCGTTGCGGTTGCATCAATTGAGTAACTTGCGACCCAGGCATCGAATGATTCCAAGACGTGGCATCTGATACACCTTTTCAGTGTTCAGCCACGAATCGCCGCAAGCTGCCAGGAACGCGCATCGCTTTGGTACAAGTCATGGATACCATGCAGGTTATCATGTTGAGGAACAAGAGTGGCATGTCACATGCACGATGCGTTGTCACCTGTTCATTCCAAAATTCGATGCTGTCTGATGAATTCAGGATATTTTCCCTGACGACTTACCTTGGGATTTGTCTGCCACGAGGTGTCGGGCATACGATTCCTTGGAACCTTGATAAAAGCCGCCGTGCGCCGATCATTGGTTAAATCCTAAGCACCGAAGATACGGCAACAGCCACTCTCACAGATAAAGGATGGGATTGAACCCAGCCAAGCTCCTTTCGGTGTCTCAACTCTTTGTGGGGAAGAAAGATGGTCTTCGCGCATGTGTTGCTCACTATCGGTACTTAAGAGTACAAAGCTCTGCCGAGGTTCGATGCGTTACGTGCATCGATGACTTGCTGACAGATTGCAAGGTGCTCGAGTATTCACATCACTCGATCTTGCACAAGGTTATCATCAGATTCGTGTGACGGATGCTGATGTACCTAAGACGGCGTTTCGTACGCCTATCGGTCATTTCCAGTATAAGGTTTTACCTTCTGGAATCACTGGAATGTTCAATAACCTTCTAGCTTGCCACTATCGGGAACGTTCATTGGCATGGATGACTTGCGTTTCGGTGCTTTTATGATATCCTCGCCTTTATAACACAGCTAGGACCATCTTCAACATTGCGAGAAAGGTGTTTGAAGTTTTGAGGGAGCATCATTTTTATGCCAAGTGGAAGAGAGCGTCACTTCACGGCAGCGAGCTGCCCTCATTGGCAGATTAATGATCAGGGCATCTTGATTGGTATTGGCTAAGGCGGTCGTTGGCTCAGACATGGGAGTACTTGGCCATTCACATCAAATTGGCCTTCTTCATTGCGAATTATTTTTGTAAATTTATTCAAGGGTTTAGCAAACTTGTTACTCCTCTGCACAAGCACTGGGTGTATGTGGTTGGTGTCACCTACATCCTGATTGCCTGAACGTTGGGTAAGGGCCTTTGAGGGTGTCAACAGACCTTGTCAGTGGGATTACATTGGTGTTGGCAGTAAGTTGCTAAACCATATGAGGTGGTTTGTATGCGTTGGATTTGTCGGGAGCCGTCCTATTTCAGCATGGTCACCTCTGTGGACGTAAGGCCGAAGACCATTAAATTCTACGCAATTAATTTAACCGAGCAAGAGCTCTCTAGCAATCCATGCCTTGAGGACATGGCGGGGTCATTTAGAGGGGATAAAGCCGCTCACCGCTGTCACGGCATCATCGCCGTCGACATTTCTTTCCTCTCAACAGACATTGACTAGGCGGCAGGCACGCTGGTCCGAGTTCCTTCAACGATTTGACTGTCAGTGGGTCTATCGACCAGGGAGGTTGAATGTGGCGGACCCATTGAGCAGGCAGTCGCGACATCTAGCCTGGATGGTGCATTCGTCGACTCGGGTGATGGAGGAACGAAGCGGTCGAGATGAAGGGCCGGCCAACCCTGATTTTCCCTTTCCGGTATGCCTAGCCATAAACCACCGCACCAGTAGGACAGTCGACCCTCCTGCTCTCTCTGATCTCAGACGGATGATTCAAGAGGGCTATACTGGTGATCCCTTGTTCTTGGATGGCCAAGGTAGTGGCTATAAGGACAAAGTGGTGCTCTCAACAGATGGGTTTTGCATTCACCTGACGCAATCGTTGTGTCCCCAGACCGGATATCGCCACGTCAACTCATTCTGAGTGAATTATCCGCCGGATAGAGGTCATATAATGGCGAGATGAGACTGCTCGTGAGTTCTGGTGGCCGGGGCTCACGAGGGATGTGAAGGCGTATGTACTCGCCTGTCCCACTTGTCAACGTGATAAGGCACGCACTGGCAGGATTCCTGGCCAGCTGCAACCCTTGACACCTCCTTTTCGGAAATGGGAGAGTGTTGGCATGGATTTGATCACTGATCTACCTGTCACACCACGGGGTTTTGACTCCATCTTAGTGTTCGTCGATAGGCTCAGCAAGATGGTGCATTTTGCACCAACTACTAAGACAGCTGGGGCCGATGAGATGGCACGGATATATGTTGACAAAGTATGGAGTTTGCATGGGCTTCAATCAGAGATTATTTCTGATCGAGATCCCAGATTCACTGGACATTTCTGGAAAGAAGTGCTACGAATCGTGGGTACCAAGCAGGCTATGAGTACAGCCTTCCACCCGCAAACTGACGGCCAGACGGAGCGGGTGAACCGAATCCTGGAAGATTATCTTCGGCATTATGTGGGACCTACACCGGATGTGTGGGATTAGTTGCTCCCGGTGGCTGAATATGCCATTAATAATGCGTACCAGGAATCTATCGGTACTACTCCATTTCTTTTTGAATTTTGGTCAGCATCCTCTAAATCCCCTGCAGCCGAAGGATCAATCCCCTTCTGAGTGGCACATGGGTGTCCACCGAAATCCCGATCCTTGGTGTACGAGAGGAGCTGGTGGGACTCAACCTCCTGCCGTTACTTCTTTTGTCCGATTGATGTCTGAGTCCTTGCAGCGGGCGCGGCAGACCCTGCAAGCGGCCAACTCCCGACAGAAGTCGTATGCTGATCGCAAGCGGACTCCACTTACCTTTATTGAGGGAGATGAAGTTTTGTTGAGTACCGCTCATCTTAAACTCAAAGCTTATGGCGGCACCCGTAAGCTGTGGCCACGTTATGTGGGGCCTTTTAAAGTCGTGAAGCGCATTGGAGAAGTGGCTTACAGTACCGTATCACCAGCCCATATGAAGTGGTATCTGGTTTTTCATGTGAGCTCGCCAAAGGCTTATGAACACCATGGGGATCCAACCACCTCCTACACCATTGGAGATTGAAGGCGATCTAGAGAATGAGGTAGAAGCCATTCAAACCCACCGAACAGTGCGAAAGGGTCGCAGATCCCATCACGAGTATCTCGTGAAATGGTTGGGCTATGGGGTTGAACATAGTACTTGGGAGAAAGAAGGCAACTTGACCAATTGCCAGGAGCTCCTTGCTTTGTATTGGGCGGCGCGGGCCGCCGGAGCGCGGGCGAGGGCTGAACGGGGGGTTCCTGGGCAGTCTTCGCGCAACTCGGACGGGGACTTGACCGGGATTATCGCTGAGCCCTCCCGTACGTCATGCAGAGTTCGACGCGTGTCGTCAAAACTGCGAGCTACTTTGACTTGATTTACCCTCGTGAACGAGGACGTTCACACTTCGCATTGGGGGGGGGAGTAATGTAGCGAACTGAACGTTAACAGACATTACGGTGCTGCTGCATCTTAGCAATTCCGACGGTTTGCTGTACAAGCTGTCTGCGAAGAACTTGTGCGTCAGCTGTACGGGTCCGTACTACCGGTACGGGACGGTACGGACTGACGGCGACTCTGCGGCGTTGGCGCGTCGCGTTCGAGATCGAACGTATGACCATTGGTCGCTATACAGGTAGTTTATGGTTACACATTGGGAATGCTGGTGACCGCTGACCGGCCTCTCATACAACTGGCATTGGACCAGCCGATTGGCCACGTGGCATAGCGCCATTGGCTAGCCCTGCTCCCGGTCCCTTACGCTGGTAAAGGGTTCGACGGGGGGAGCGTATAAGGGGCGTGGGATGAATGCAAGAGGGGGTCCTTGAAGGGGGCACTTGCAATCGTTCCAGAAACCAGCATTACATTTAAGTGACTTAGTCTCTAGCAGGCTTTGGGTGTTGTGCTCAAGGCTTGTTACAGTTAGAGATGTGTCCCTCTCGTGTTGAGGTAGAGGAGAAGTTCCAGCAAGCATATAGTGCTTAGCTACTGCAGTTGGGGTGTAAGCTGCCTATCAGTGGATAGAATAGTGCTCATGAGAGGAGGAGAATCGGGCATAAGGTTATATGTAGATTTCCTAAGAGAGCTTGTATTACACCTTTGAATGTTAAGGAGTTTTAGGCCGTAGGGCTTTCCCTATACTTGTGTCATCTGGCCACATGTGAGTCCTTGTGTTGATTGGAGGATGAAATGGGTGGAGGCGAACATTGTATGGGCGGTGTGTCGTGATCACACGCGGAGACCATTGGAGGAGCTACTAAAGGAGCCGAGACTCATGGAGGAGATGAAGAAGTGTTCTTGTAGGTGGCGCGTTTTGTTTTCCGCTGTGCGCACCTGGTGAGGGGAGGAAGAGAAGGCATACTGTGGCGGATGCGGTATGTGGCCTAAGTAGATGTGGAAGAAGTTTTGGAGTGTTCACTCAAGCATGTTTTTGTTGGTGGAGGGACTCCTCCACTGCTGCCGGCTTCTCCACTCGCATCACCTTCCATCGGAGTTCGCGTTCCAATCGATGATGACATTTCCCAAACTCTCACATTCACTCATAGCCCATTTTACTCACAGAGTGAACCTCTCAGAATATGCACAGCGGAATAACAGAGAGAAAAGGATAGGAGAAAGCTCTCGGCTCTAAAACTCCTTAATAATGATCTTAACACCACAATTGAGAGACCCCCTCTCAACTAGCCCAATAAACTCAAAAGCCCACTACCTCGCAGCACAAGCAAGTGTAGTGTTACAACACGCAGCAACAGCTTCCTCAGAGTCTACAATAGCTACGCCAGGATCCAGAAGTTAAAGATTACTACCAACCAAACAAAACAACACACTATATAATTTTATGTCACAACATCCGCGTGGACACTACAATACAACGGCTCACAACATCGGCTAAGGCCCGCAGGGCCCTATCCCCGACCCCCTCATCCTGGCACACTGTGATCCCCTGCCTGGGCCACACGGATCCCGTGACAAGCCTCTCCGCTGGCCAGGATCCTCAATTCTCTAAGCTAATCCACTTCTTGGCGCCAGAGGATCTGACCTCAGCCCAAGATTGATGACGCCATTAAACTCCGCTGCCGCACGCCACCGGCTATCTGACGCCCGCATATGATGAATCGCGCGACCTATTATTTTGCAGTGGACGCCGTGACGCTGGGCCAAGTCCGACCGCTCAATCCAGGCAGCGCCAGCGCTGCCACACTTCGACTCGCTACAAGTAGGATTCAAGGCTGCCACAAGGCTGGGCCGGGGCCATTATTTCACTGGCTCAAAGGCCGTCTCATACACGTCATTTCTGATCTGTCGCTGGCCGCTGCTTCTGTCACTTCCCCGGGACTGGCCGCCACGCCTCTTCCACCCACCGTCCGGCATCACTTACTAACTTAGCGACCGCCAAAGGAAACACACAACACAAACACACAAAACTAATGTTCCAACAAAACATGCTAACTATCATACACTAACAAACCCCCTCTTTGGAACTTTTAGTTTTGCGCGGGCCCCAGCCCGATCAACCTCCCGTTGACTAATAGTGTTTCCCCACTAACTCCCTTTGTTAGTAAGCATATCTCAAGGCCTGCCCTTGGTGCCCAATTTAACTTCACCTTGGAACAAGCCCTCCTCGAAAGTACCTCCCGGGAACTCCCCTGCACATAATGGTACTTCGCACCCTAATGTGCTTGGTCCTCTTGTGGAAATACTGTGGTTTCCCTAGAATTGTAAGTAATCGACGCATTGATTGTCGGTAAAACAAGGTAACGTCGTTATCCCCTTGCATTTCCTTTCAAAGAACTGCATGAAACCACACTCCTTCCTTCGGCATGACAAGCACTCCATGTAATTCTCCGCGGCTCGACATATAACGCCACCGAAGTCCCGCAACTTGGAACCTACCTAAATCAGCCTCCCTCCTCCATTCAGGTAAACGAAACCCGAGGTCGAGCGTGACGTATCGACATCTCCTCCCCAATCTGAGTCTGTATAGCCAATCACTCTGGTTGGCCCCCTCTCATACCTGATTCCATAATCGAGCGTCCCCTTCACATATCTGAAAATCCTCTTCACTGCCTCCCAATGCTCGAGGCCCGGATTCTCCATGAATCGCTGGGTCGGTGCCCACCGCCAAGTCCGGACACGCCAAGCCCGACAATAAGCATATTAGACTCCCCAATCGTAAAGGATCTCAGATGGCGCACCTCAACATCTTTTGTGCCTCCTCGCGATCCTAATTTTAAGGTGACATCTCCTTCAGTTCTAGTGCCGCACTCCATGGGGCTGGAACACGCCTAGCATCCTCCATTCGAAAACGGCAAGCACATCCTAAGCATACCTTGACATAGAAACAAGCCTATCCCCGCCTCTTCGCCTGCATTCCCGCCAGAGCCGCCTCCCGTGACCATATATTTTGAAATTTGCCTCGTAGCGCCCCTTCAAAGATCTGATTCTTTCAAGGGAGAGGCTCACCATGATCAGGTCGTCCACATAGATTCCTACGAACATGATGTCTGCCCCCTCTCCTTGACGGTACACTGAATGATCTGTCTCAAACCGAGCAAAGTCATTCCTCCTCAAAAGATCGTCAATCTTTTCGTACCACACTCTCGGCGCCTGCTTCAAGCCGTACAGGCTCTTCACCAGTCGACAGACTAGGTGCTCCTTCCCGGGGACGACCTTCCCCTCCGGCTGCTCCATGTAAATCTCTTCCGTGAGATCACCATACAGAAATGCCGTCTTGATGTCCAATTGATGGACGTGCATTCCTTCAGCCGCTGCAATGGAAATCAAGGCTCTCAAGGAATTGAACTTTACCACTGGAGCGAACGTCTCCATGTAGTCAATCCCATACTGCTGGCCGTATCCTTTCGCCACTAACCGCGCCTTGTACCTATCCACGCTTCCGTCTGCCTTCCTCTTGACTTTGAAGACCCATTTGCAGCCGATAGCTCGCCTCCCTTGAGGCAGCTCCTCCAATCTCCACGTGCCGTTCTCGATCAGGCTGTCCCATTCGCTATCAATCGCAACCCGCCACTTATCGCCATCGACTCCGTCGTGCGCCTCCTCAAAGGTCTGTGGCTCGGTAATCATGAAACAGTGTGCAACTCCCACAAGGTCAGCTGAATCTGATGGCACTCTCTCTTGGATCAGATTGGTACCAGGCGAAAACCGATCTGGTCGCCTCGTGTCTCGGCCGCTCCTCCGGACTGTCTTCGCACTTCGTCCTCTCGGGTAGAAGTAGAGTCCAGGAACAAAACCTGGGGGCATGTTCGCTAACATTGTGTAGCGTAACGCTACAGCGTGACCCTGGAGGCGTACTCATAGTGATACTATGACTATCCCTTCATCTCAGCGCCTAGCGGATAGGTTAGGACGCTGCCAAGACCGCAGGAGGTCTTGGGCTCGATCCTTGTGGCGTGCAAAGGATCTCTTTTGGATCGTACTGGTCGTCCGTACAGGTGTACGGACGCAC
>CM074815.1:1444407-1456907 GCA_037447605.1 Zygnema circumcarinatum
CAGGGACTAGCGGTATAGTCTGACCTTCCACCCTGGTGAATGGCTATTGCGGCGGGTAGGCAGGATTAAGGCTATTTGAGGCATTATGTGGGACCTATCCCGAATGGATGGGATGAACTGCTCCCGGTGGCTGAGTACGCCATTAATAATGCATTCCAGGAATCAATCGGTACCACTCCTTTCTTCTTGAACTTTGGTCAGCATCCTCTAAATCCCCTGCAGCCAAGAGATCAGCAGCCAGATGTGTGGAACATGGATGTTCACGGGCTCCCAGATCCTTGGGGCATGAGAGAGGAGGCCCCGGTGAGGTGGCCTCGCCGTTAGTCTTTCACTCGGGGAAAATGTCCGAGATTCTGAGGAGAGGGCAGGCGGGACACATTGGCGGTCCTTGGCTGTGACCCGTGATCGTCTTGCACATTAACCTTCATTTGTGAAGCGATCGGAATGTGACACGCGTCGAACTTCGCGCCCCGAAGACTACGGCGGAACGTGGTTGTGGCACCAGCTTCATGGGACCTTTCGGTGGGTAGGCGAATGGGGTGAATTAAACACCGGTTGGCTTTACCGGCTCATATGAAAGTGCATCCGGTCTTTCACGTGGGTCTTCTTAAGGCATACCGCAGCGATGGGAGAGTCCAACCACCTCCCCCTCCAGTGGAAGTTGAGGGTGACCTCGAGTATGAGGTAGGGAACCCGTCCAAACCCACCGGGGCTGAGTAAGAGGTGGAACTTCCGCCACACGAGAATATCTGCGTGGTAAGTTTGGGCTATGGGGGTTGAACTATAGCGTGGGAGCGATGAGAGCAATCGACAAATTGCAGGGCTCCTGGGGTGTGGGAGGCATGAACCCCATTTGGTGGCTAGGAGGTTCACAGAGACCATCCACCTTGTACTTTTCCGGAAAGGGACGGCCGGGATGAGCCCTCAGGTACACCCGCATGAGAGCAGAGCGAGCTACCTCTTAAGTACTTGTTTGCCAAGATTACTTTTCCCGGTGACGAGGCGTTCCGCGTACTCTGAGGGGAAGTAATGTAGCGTAACCTTCAGCGTGACCTGGCGTACTCATAGTATCTGTATTTACCCTTCATCTCGGCGCTGGCGGATAGGTTAGAGGCACTGCCAAGACGCTGAGGGTCTTGGGCTCGATCTGTGGCGTGCAAGGATCTCTTTTGGACCCGTCTTTGGTCGTCCGTACGGGTACGGACGCACCGTATAGATCCCGCGGCCAGAGATTTGGCCCTTGGCGGCCTGCGTGGCGCCGCCCCGACAGCCCGACGCGCTTGAATGCGGCGGCAAATCCTGACAAATACCGTCAAGATGCTATGCGGACGAGGCTGGCCAGTCGACTCTGTCGGTGGCGATGCCCATTTACCGCGGCTTGGCGCGCACCCGTGAGAATCTTGGCCGAGACCGCGAAACTGTCCTTAGCGAATAACTTCGGCTGGGATCACCGCCGTGGCGGGCTTTCTGATTAGGCGATCCGGCTCGGTCCTCCGTCTTTGGTAGGGGGTTCGAGGGGGCTTAAAGGGCGCGCAGGATGGGAGACCATCGAGCTCTTTGGCTGCGGCATTGAATAAACCTCTCTCTCTCTCTCTCTTCCTCTCTTGACACTTAGACTCTCGAGCAGCTTTGCGAGGCATGTTGTTACCACATTGCCTCCCTCTCGGCGCTTCAGATCCTCGAGATCTTGCTGGCGTGGGCGGGACCGTCTCCCGCGAGTTCTCTACCCGCTTTGGGTAGGTGTGAAAGGGGTATTCTCCGGCTGGCTGTGCGGCTCCTCGCTATGCGCCTCCCCGCGAGGCGTCTCTCCATCATCAGCCGGCTCACTTGTCGCTGCCGCTGGCTCGGCTCCTTCATTTGCCGACGTGCTGGCACCCTGCACAGCACCACCCTTCTCTCCAACTGTTTCTCCCTCCTGCGTACACGATCGAGGTGGGTCTTCGTGAGGTAAAGATGATGCGGCAGCTCCAGCAGCCTTATCTTCATCAGCTGTAATGTCTCGTCACGGAGAACTTCCAGCGGTCCGAGGTTCCAAACTCTAGCCAAGTCGCATTGCTTTGGCGGTGTTGTGGCGAGCTGCGTAGCCCTCCGCGGCTTCGAGGGGTCAGATTTCTTCTTCACGTCGCGCCTTAGGCGTCGCGGCCGGCGTAGCGCCAAGGTCTCGGTGGGAAGCTGTGGGCTTCCTCCCCTCCACATCTGCTTTCGGGGACCTGGTCTTCCCGAGCAGAAAGGCGGACATCATTCTAATGTAGCGGCGTAGAAAGCGCTTTACTCTCTCCCCAAAAAGGCCGGAAGGGGGAATCAATCAACATGGTCCTGGCCATGTCCCCCAATGTCCTATTCACACGTTCAGCTGCTCCATTACTCTGTGGGGAATAGGGGGCTGAGAATTCATGCCTTATACCGCGGTTCTTCAGAAACGCTGCGAATTCCTTCGATTTGAACTCGCCACCATTGTCCAAACGAAAAGCCTTCAGCTTCAGTCCCGTCTCTGTCTCCGCCTGGTTNCAGCCAGTCTCGAAAGGCTCCGAAAGCCTCTGACTTGTTCTTCAGGAGTGTAATCCAAATCTTCCTCGAATAGTCGTCGAGAGGTGAAGTACCTCGCTCATGCTTGGTCGCCCGATTATGGCCCGGGCCACACAAGTCGAGAATGTACCAATTCAACTTCTGCCAGCTCGATGGGACTCGTCTCCACTCTCAGTGGTCTCTGTGCGCCTTGCCCTCCACATTCTCGGCAAACGCAACTCCTTCTCCGCTACACACGGGTCTAGCCTACGGACTAGCCCCCTCTCAGCCAAAATCTTCATCCCTCTGTGGTGTAAGTGACCAAGTCTACGATGCCATACATCTACGGCATTCTCTGAAACTGCATTCACCTCCTCATGATTCTCCCTCTTATAGTAAGATCATCTGTGACCCTCACTTTCTCATAACCTGAGCAATTTTGTCTCGGTTTAGAGGTGGATAGCCAGCATGACTTCTCCTCAAACAGAAAACAGTATCCCTTCTTGCACACTTGGCTCACAGACATGAAATTCTGCATGAGGCCAGGGGTGTGAAGAACATCACCAATGTGCAGTTTCTCCTGAACATCGTCTTCATTGATGACTGAGCCGTCTCCGAGGACCATCCTCACGGCTCCACCTCTCGTCACGGTGACTCCTTCACCGGTTGCTGAATGAACTGAGCGAGCCTTCTCCAAGTTGTCGAGCTTGGAGAACATCGATCTCCGCACATATGCGTGGAAGCGCCGGAGTCAATCAGCCACGGCCGCTTCAGGTCCTCTGCCTGAATCCTTCCCACAAAATCGTGCTCAGTATTCTCTGCCAGCATGAGGTTGCTCTCAACTGCTACCTTGCAGTCTGAACTCTTGTGACCTCTCTTCTTGCACTTGAAACAAGTGCCGCTGAACGCCTTCTTCTCCTTCTTGCCGGATGAAGTCGCGTTTCCTCCCTTCTCTGGACTGCTTTTGTTCTTGAAACAGTCGCTGGAGTAGTGGCCGGTCTTGCCACATGTGAAGCATGTCACATTCGAGCGTTCTCCTCGGGCTGACTTCGGGGCGCCTCCTCCTCTTCGATTCGGTCGAGTGTGCAACGCGAGCACCTTCTCTTCTTGACGTGGAGCATCACGGGTCGAGATCCTCCTCCTTTATCTCGGCTTAACTTGTTCAGTCATAGAGTATTGGTCGAGAGCGTCCTCAAGGCTGCCAAGAGCTTCGAATCTCTAGGAACCCGAAACCCACTAGAAACTGGCTTATCTTGTAGTGCATCCTACTTGGTTTCCCTAAGGTACATGAACCTCTCCGTAATGCATCAAATCTGACCATATAAGCACGTTTCTCCTCACGAAGTCATCTCCAAATCTTGCCTAGGTGTAAGTATTTATGAGATGCATTGTCTTTCACATCATACATCTCTTCTAGACACTTCCACATAGCATGAGAGGTTTTCAGATCATACAGCATAGAGGATGGACTTCCTCTTACGCTCATAACGTCTGCGTCGAGGGCTTTGTTGTCGCGGCCTTCATCGTCGCGAGCGCCATTACGTGCTCGACTGCGCCATTTGAGGCTCAACCGGTAGCGCTCCGAGCGCCTTGATCTTTTGCCATCAGCATTACCCAAGCAACCCTTTGCCCACAAGCAAAGGCACCAACCTCCATCTCCACGCTTTGTAATCCTGCCCATCGAACGCCGGTATGCTGAACTTGACGTGGTCCTCCGAGTCTCCATGAGCTCTGATACCACTTGTTGGTGGAGAGGACTCCTCCCTTCTTGCCCAGAAACTACTCCACTCGCATCACCTTCCGCCGGAGTTAAGTTCCCGATCGATGATGACATTTCCCAAACTCTCACATTCACTCATAGCCCATTTTACTCACGAGTGAACCTCTCGGGGAATATGCCGGAATAACGAGAGAGAAAGGATAGGAAAGCTCGGCCTCTAAACTCCTTAATAATGATCTTAACACCACAATTGAGAGACCCTCTCAACTAGCCCAATAAACTCAAAGCCCACTACACCAGCGGCTGCAAGCAAGTGTAGTGTTAAGCAACACGAACACACTTGACTTCTCGAGTCTACAATAGCTTCTATTTGGTGATCCGAAGTTAAGATTATCGGCAAACAAAGCAACACACTATCACGATGTCACAACATCAGGTGACACTACCAGCACGAAGCTCACAGCATCGGCTAGCGGCGCAAGATATCCGATCCTCATCTAGCGCCGTCCGGATCCTGCGTCGGCTCACACGGATCCCGTCACGTTTCCTCTGTCGGTCAGGCTCGGCCTCCCCAAGCTAATCCGTCGCTGCGGCGTGAGATCTGACCAGCCTCCAAGATTGATGGCGCGTCAAACTCAGCGTCGTCGCACGCCACCGACATCGGCGCTCCGTTACAATGATGAATCGCCTTGAGCATTTTGGCGGCATGGCGTCGAAATCCGTCGTTGATCAAAAGGTTGGCCTTGCAGCGTCCGCCGGTCAGCGGGGTGGCGCGTCCCGCCACATCTTCAATTAAGCTCGCGTAAAGCGTCAGCGCCGTCACTTTCCGATTCGTCACGTCGCGCCTCGTCACTTCTGACTCCGCCGCGCCGCGCCTCTTCCACCGACCAAATGTCCGTACCGCCGCCTACTAACTTAGGCGCGCACCGCCGCCAAGGAAACACACAACACAAACACACAAAACTAATGTTCCAACAAAACATGCTAACTATCATACACTAACAGTTTTATCCTTCCACTAGTCTCTTCTGCCCCCTCACACCAACAGTTCGCATTCTTCATCATTTTCTTCATCATTTTCTGAATTGTTTTTTTTTTTTTTCATTTTTTGTGCGTGTGTGTGTGTGTGTGTGTGTGAGAGAGAGTGTGTGTGTGGGTGGGTGTGTGTGTGTGTGTGTGTGTGTGTGTATGTGTGAGTGAGTATTTTCGTGTGTGACTTTTACAAACAAAAAAAAAAAACAAAAAATCAAACTAATAAATACAACATGAGGCCACATGTTTGTAATATTTAGATGATTATGTTTTCTTTGTGAGGTGTGTAGCGAAACCTTCTGAGTCACCCGCGGGAGGGAGATACTTAGGGGCGCACTCCGTCGAGTACTCTCTCACACCAGGAGCCTTGAGCCGAAGTGGCCAGGCGTCGGGGTTCCTAGGACGGGGAAGGGTCACGGGATCCGAGCACTGCAGTTTGGGGTTAGATGCAGCGGTATCGAGACATATATGCTGTCGCGTCGCCCGTGTGGTCGAGGATCCCCGGAATCCCGACCACATCTTCCTTACGTTTTGGAACGTAACCGTCGTCCGTACAATTACGGTTCACGTTGAGTGCGGACGGTGGCACGATCGAACCGGCGCCGCCTTGGGGATCAACCGTTACGCGGCGCTCTTGGTGGCGTCGCGGCAGCAGCGCCAGCGAATCACGGTGTGAGCGTTAATGCGTTGGCACACCTCGACCCGTTCGGGTCCGGAGGACACGTGGCGGTCTGCGTTGGGCCGACCACGCTTCCAATCCTCCATGCTTGTAAGAGGTTGGCCGAGTAAAGGGGCGTGGTGGTTTATCCGTCACCCAACAGCGATACCGACATTCGGTTGCACCTGTAGAGTGCGCCACCCACTGAAGTTCTTGCTCCTCTCTCTCTCTCTTGCTCTCTCTCGTGAACTTCGAGGTCTTTGGTGTGTGATTCAGCCTTGAGGCGAAGAGGAAGTTTTAGGTCGTTACATTGATATCGAGCGGCGTTAGCGACGCTTCTCTTCAGCCAAGGGAGCACGCGGTCATGGTGACCACTTTCGCCCAGGGCGGAGGGACCCGAGGGCCTCGGGGCCGCCACCCCTCCACCACATCCCCGGGGCGAGGTGATGGAGGCTCGAGCTGGCAGTAGTCCCCATCAGGAGGGGGCCCGGGTCAGGAGCCTGACCAAGGTCATCTTGTATTCTTGCCCACTTTCAGCGCCAGGAGCGGCGGATTCCGGCGAGAATCGATCCCGTGATCGGGGCCCGCATCCGCAGTGGCGGCCTTAAAGATGAAGAAGAGGATAGAGGATGCAGGGAAGGATATTGTCAATACTCCAAAAATATGTAGGTTAGGAGGCCTTTCGGACGGACTCAGAAAGGTCGAGGAAGGTATGCACGAACCCCCTCGGTACAGCGTAGAAGCGTGAATCACGGCGAGGTCACAGGGGAAGGGGTTAAGGCAAACCCCTCGGTAGCGTTATGCGTCAGCGCTGACCCATTTCGCAGGAAGCGGCCGGTGAAGTCAGGGACCCACAGTTTTTTCCGCGAGGATTCACCGGGGGTGGCGAACCACCGGCGTGGGGACCCCCGTGCAGAGGCGTTCTTTGAGGAGGAGAATCCGATCCTCGGTGCTCCTCACGCAACCCTAGTGAAAGGATGCGGCAGAATCGGGCCAAGGTAGCCCGCTTTCCCTTTAGGGCGAACACACATCACCGCTCAATTGAAGCATTGAGGATTTGGAATCAAGCGAAGGGGCTACTACGGCGATAGCGGCATCCCCTCCCGATTGGGTAAGCTTTGCTTACCCGGCACTTTCAGAAGGAGCCGCGCCACCGTGTGTATGAGGGCGCACTCCCCGATGAATTGGGGACGATTGGGTTTGATTCGAGGAGATGAACTTATCAAACACACTTTGGGGCCTTGGATCGGCTTGGAGAGCCGGGATAAGGATTCGAGCACATGGTTGAGCCGGCGTCAAGCGTTTCTGCGAGACACTGCGACAGAGTACCACTCCCACAAGCTTTGGTGGTGAGTTCATTTTCCACGCCGGGAATGGCTTGAAGCCACACGAGGCGACTAAGAACTAACCCACGGACTCACGAGAGCAGGTGGGACCCTGTGGCTACGAGGCGTACTTTGATGCGGCCATTGATTGGACACACGCCCTGCGGGCGTCACGAGCCCTTCGACGGCGGAGGTGGGGCGGCGTGTTTGAGGGCGGTACGGAGGCGGGACCCTGGCTCTACCAAAGCGGCGGGGAAAGAACAGCGAAGCGGCGGGCGTGGCCCCGCGCCCACCTTGCGACGCGGTGCCCGGTGACTCGGAAGAAATGGAGAAGATCACGGCCCGGAGAACAAGTGTTCAGATTCGCGCCAAGGAGGCATAAGGCCCGGGGATTCTTTGTAACGAGCGGTATACATTGGGTGTATGACCTACCAATGCTTACATCTGCGGTTGCCTTTTAATGGTAAAACACTTAGGTGAATGCAAGGGAGGTCGAGTTCGAACCTGCTTTGGGCGGGTTTATTACATTGTTAATTATCGAGCCTAAGGGGCGTACGATCCACCCTAAAAACACCGTGATCGCTGAGCATGGTACAGATTGGTTGAGCTGGAGCAGCCAAGTCTGTAGGTCCATGTGATGAAGGGGCTTGAACGCGCTCGTGAAAACCCTTGAGCATGGTGCTCGAGGACGAGCACGGTTCAGTTGGGGAGGAATGCAACGAACGGTATACATTGAGTGTATGACCTAGTACTTACATCCGCGGTTGCCTTGTAATGGGAAAGCACTTAGGTGAATCTTAGGGAGGTCGAGTTCGAACCTGCTGGGCGGGTTTGTTACATTATCGAGCCTAGGGGCGGTATTTGCAATCCACCTAAAAACACCGTGATCTCACGAGCATGTGCAGTTGGTTATTTGGGCGACCAAGTCTGTGAGTCGTGTGATGAAGGAATGAGCGGCCTTCGTGAAAACCCTTGAGCGTGGTGCTGAGGGGCGGTACCAGTTTAGGTGGGGAGGAATGTAGCGAGCGATTACATTGAGTGTATGACACAGTACTTACAGCCATGATTTGCCCAATAGTAAAGCACTTGGGTGAATCTTAGGGAGGGTCGAGGATTCGAACCACAACTTTGGGCGGGTTTTATTCTGATTACTTTCTCAACACCAAGGACAAGAAGGGCAAGGGGCCGGAAAACCCCAACCCACCAGCAGCTTAGGGGTCGTTGCTGGTGGACATGCTAGGCTAGGGGGAGGGAATGGGGCTGCCATCAAGGATAGGAGACTATTGTTTCTTAGAACCTTGGACATTCTTAACTTGGTGGGCAGGCCTTTGGGAGTGCAAGATCTCTTTGTGTTTGATGTACTCCCTTCTTCCATTTCTCTTTCCCCTGCCACTGTAGTGACTCCTCCTGGGTTTATGGATGTGGTGATGCATGGTCAATGGAATGTGTTTATCCTCAATGTCATGGGTAATGATGTCTTGGTGAATTGTGCCATGAATGCCATGCATGTCATGCGGGACACATCTTATATATCGCTACTTGTTGCATGTCTTTGGTTCCTTATACGTAGCGAGTTCACTTACAACACCCGGCTTGGCGGTTGGTGGCACCGATTGAGAAGGGCACTGCGTTGAGTGCCGAGAAATGGAAGGATCACCGGCCTGGCACGGTTGGCTCACCTTACACACATTGGTGTGGAGGGGCGGCTCGTCCTCACCCCGCCCCGCACATAGTCACGTCTATGTTCCCACCTTGCCCATCGTGCCATGACCTTCATCGGGTTCAGCCAATGGCCACCCAGCAGTTCTACTGCTAGATACTGGGGCAGATGCTAACTTTGTTAGTTCTACATTCACCCAGAGATTTGGGTTGACCACAGATCCCCATTGAGAAAGTGTTACTTTTCGAGGATGAGCCTTGAAAGGGCGGATCTCGGTAGCGTCACGCTCAAGATCCAGAAGCAGATACACTCCGAGGTCAAGAGTGTCTTACAACACAAGCTGGCCCCGAAATGCTTGATGTTATTTTGGAGAGTGCTTGGTTAACCATGGTCAAGGCACGATGGACTTTACGTCCCGCATTGCATTCTTCACCCGGTGGTGACGGACACCGCACCTGGCGGGCACATCCCTTGTATCAAGCGACTTCCAGCACTCCTTATCTATGCTTTCGCAATTTATGCAATTGGCCATGAGTTAAGGAGGATGCACCTTGTTCATGGTGCATGTCATGGCGGCCGCGAGATGTTCATGGCCGAAGATCGGGGAGTGGAAGATCACATCGCGGCGTGCTCTCCCTAACTTTCCCTCGATTCAACCTCTGTTGGTTTGAATTGAGGATGTCTTCCGGTGACTTCAAGAGGGTTGCCCCCAGCCGAAGAGGGTGCGGGCACACAATCCCTCTTGAGCTTCGAGCACAAAAACGCCTTGGCTGACGATCTATCGATTAAGCACGAAAGAAATGTCGAGGAGATCTTGGCGGTTAGCGCTTTTACGTGACAAAGTGGATGGGAACCGATCAAAGCCCCTTTGGGGCGCCCATCTTGTTTGTTGGGAAGAAAGATGGTTCGTTGAGGATGTGCATTGATTATCGCGCACTCAACAAGATCACTGTAAAGAACCGTTTGGCTTTACCACGTATTGATGATTTGTTGGATCGTCTTCACGGCGCCAGAGTGTTTACTTCACTCGATCTTGCTCAGGGGTACCATCAGATCCGCGTCACGGAAGCTGATGTGCCAAAAACTGCATTCCGGACGCCGATTGGTCATTTTCAATATAAGGTGTTGCCCTTTGGATTGACTAATGCTCCGGCGACTTT
The DNA here is from genome assembly GCA_037447605.1 of Zygnema circumcarinatum. Taxonomy (NCBI): domain Eukaryota; kingdom Viridiplantae; phylum Streptophyta; class Zygnematophyceae; order Zygnematales; family Zygnemataceae; genus Zygnema; species Zygnema circumcarinatum. Next base: position 1,454,468 of record CM074815.1, read on the forward strand.
CTAGGCTGTCATGAACGAGATGTTCATCGGCATGGACGAGTTTGTTTTGGTTTACCTGCGTGACCTCAGCCTTCTCTTGATGAGCCGAGAGGGAGGAACATCGCTGAAACAGCGTTAGAAAAGTGTTTGAGACCACGAGGAAACACCAATTTTATGCCAAGGAGAGAGAGTAGCCGCTTCATGCGGTAGCGAGTTGCTTTATCTTGGGCATATTCTCAATGATCAGGGCCTTCGGCCAGACCCTGCCAAAGTTTCAGCGGTAGAAACTTGGGCACCACCGACTGACTTGCATCAGTTGAGGTCTTTCTTGGGATTTGCGAACTATTTTCGTAAGTGCATCCAAGGGTTTAGTAAGTTGGTTACTCCCTTGACTAATTTGACACGTTCCGGTGTCCCCTTTACATGGACCCCTGAATGCCAGGAAGCATTCGAGGGCGTGCGCCATGCACTTGTTACCGCGCCCACTCTCCGTTTAGCGGACCCGTCCAAGCCTTATGAAGTGGTTTGTGATGCTTCGGGATTCGCCTTGGGTGCCGTCTTGTTTCAAGATGGTCAACCTCTGGCGTATGAAAGTCGCAAAATGAATCCCGCTGAGCGCAACTATTCTGCAACAGAACAGGAACTGCTTGCAGTGGTCCACGCCCTGAGGACATGGCGGTGCTATTTAGAGGGGCCCGGCGATCCACGGCCAGTCGCGACCACCGCCCGTGACGTTCCTCCAGCCGCCGGACCTGTCTGGGCGTGGGGCACTGGCCAGTGCGAGTTCCGTCCGAGGTTTATTTGCCGGTGGTATCGGCTGGAAGAGGCGGATAGCAGCAGAACCAGCGGCCGGGCAGCCACAGGCATCTTCTGGATGGTCGCTGCGTCGACTCTACCAGTGTTGGTGGAACGAGAGGGCCGGTGAGGGCCGGCCAACCCAGTCTCCGTCTCCGGTATGCTTTGTGTAGATCCCTCCACCCGGTGGCCTTGATCAACCCTCTGCTTTCTCTGCGATCTCCGGGCAGAGATGATCGAGGGGCCCTCTTGGTGATCTTTGTTCTGGATGGCCCAGGTAATGGCTATAAGGACAAAAGTAAATTGTCTAGAGCCGGATTTTTGGTACCGGCCAGCGGTTAGAAGAAGGTCGTGCCCAAAGTAGGGGCGTCTGGCCGACTCGTGCAGGTGAGCTTCATGATCCTCAGGTACCCGAGGTCACATGGGGTTACCCAAAACCCGTGAGCCTTTCCGAGAGTTACGGTGGCACGGACTCGGGGATGTGGCGTATGTCTTTAAGCTTGTCAACTTGTCATGAAACAAACCCCGCCTTGGCGGGGATCCTGGCGGTTAGCGACCCTCACACCTCCTTTTCGAAAATGGGGCCGGTGTGGGTATGGACTTGATCCGCAGTCTTCTGTGTGACACCTGGGGGAGCATGACTCCGTCCCTGCGTCTTTGTCGATAGAAACCGGCAAGATGGTGCACTTTGCACCAACTACTAAAACGGTTTGGGGCCAGGCAGAGATTACTGCGGTTGTATGGCGACAAAGTGTGGAGCGGCATGGTGCCGATCGAGAAATTGTGTCGACCCGTGATCCACGATTCACCGGCCATTTTTGGACGGAAGTGCTCAAAATCGTTGGGACCAAGCAGGCGTTGAGTACAGCTTTCCACCCGCAAACCGATGGCCAGACGGAACGGGTGAACATGATCTTGGAGGATTACCTCGGCATTATGTGGAACCTACCGGATGGGTGGGGACGGCTTGCTTCGGTAGGTATGCCATCAATAAAATGCTTTCCGAGTCCATTGGTACCACCTTTCTTGCTTCCCGAGAACTTTGGTCGGCATCCCACTAAATCCCGCAGCAAGGGATCCGGGTCCCACGATCCAGCGGGCATGGGCGTCCACAGGGAACCCCGATCCTTGGAAGGCGAGAGGGGGCTGATAAAGGACTCAACCTCACTTTGATCAAATCTTTGTCCAGAGCTAATATGCAGCTGACTGCGGGGGCGCGGCCGGACCACTGTAGCGGCCCGGTCGCGACAAAGGCCTATCTTTGACGTCAGTACTTGCTCACATAGCGAGGCGGTGAGATATTCTTGAAATGCGACAACTTGAGACTCAAAGCTTATGGCCGGGTTTCTGCGTAAGATTGTAGCCCGTTTCGCCACAGGACGCAGGTGCGTGAAGCGAATCGATGATGTAAAAACGGGTTGGATTTACCATCCCGTGGGGGTGCGCATCCGGTCTTTTCGTGTGGGTTTGCTAAAGAGACTCTGCGAAGTAGCGATGGGAGGATCAACCACCTCCCCGCGGTGGAACTTGAAGGTGAACTTAGTATGAAGTTGGAAACCATTTCCAGCCCGCAGTATTGTGAGAAAGGGTCGCTCTTCCCGTCACGAATACCTCGTGAAGTGGTTGGGCTATGGGGTTGAACATAGCACATGGGAAGCCGAGGGCA
>CM074815.1:1459407-1496907 GCA_037447605.1 Zygnema circumcarinatum
TTGGAATCGATACCCACCCTCCATCGGCTGATTTTATTTTTGCGAAACAAGGAAAATGATAACCCGTCACCCCATTTTGAATATCTCGCTTACCTGAATTTCTTTTCACGCGTGCGGTCAATCGCAGCCGTCGATTCCATCGCAAATCGCAACACGGCAGATCACTATTTGATCTGCAGCCAGGCTCGGTCACAGCGAATGGCACGTGCCCACGTATCCCGCCAAAGTCGCCTCAAAAGTTGTTTCGTACAAATGTCGTACGGTCGCTACTTTGAAGAACCCAAAATTTCGTACATTGAGAGCTTGGACCAATCAAAATTTTCCACGTTAAAAATGTAACACGTGGCACCTGTTGATTGGCTGGGAGCTAACAATGACGAGATCTCGGGCCGATCGACGCGCGCACTCGCAGGTGCGATTCGGCTTTGACGGGACTCGTGGGCGCTTTCCATTCGCTAAGATCGAGCCCGGCTGCAGATCGAACGGTGACCTGCAGTGATGCGATCTGCGAGGGAATCGACAGCTGCGATTGACACACACGTGTGAAGGACGGACACAGGCGAACAATCTCGTGGCGGACGGATCTTCCACTTCGAGCGGATTCGGGCTGGCAGATATTTCTTTCCCTCAAAAAAAAATTTCAGCTAGGCGGGATACAGTATTCAAAATGCAGTGACGGGGTATCATTTTCCTTGGTTAGCAAAAATAAAATCAGCCGACGGAAGAAGGTGGGTATCGATTCCAAAAAGGTGTGAAAAAAGCATTTTCCGTTTTTAATCCCTTTTGAAATCTGCCCGGCCGGGAAGGGGTGTTTGGATCCAAAAAAGGGGTGGAAATATCACTACCCTTTTTTTTTGAGGGAAAGAAATATCTGCCAGCCCGAATCCGCTCGAAGTGGAAGATCCGTCCGCCACGAGATTGTTCGCCTGTGTCCGTCCTTCACACGTGTGTGTCAATCGCAGCTGTCGATTCCCTCGCAGATCGCATCACTGCAGGTCACCGTTCGATCTGCAGCCGGGCTCGATCTTAGCGAATGGAAAGCGCCCACGAGTCCCGTCAAAGCCGAATCGCACCTGCGAGTGCGCGCGTCGATCGGCCCGAGATCTCGTCATTGTTAGCTCCCAGCCAATCAACAGGTGCCACGTGTTACATTTTTAACGTGGAAAATTTTGATTGGTCCAAGCTCTCAATGTACGAAATTTTGGGTTCTTCAAAGTAGCGACCGTACGACATTTGTACGAAACAACTTTTGAGGCGACTTTGGCGGGATACGTGGGCACGTATCCATTCGCTGTGACCGAGCCTGGCTGCAGATCAAATAGTGATCTGCCGTGTTGCGATTTGCGATGGAATCGACGGCTGCGATTGACCGCACGCGTGAAAAGAAATTCAGGTAAGCGAGATATTCAAAATGGGGTGACGGGTTATCATTTTCCTTGTTTCGCAAAAATAAAATCAGCCGATGGAGGGTGGGTATCGATTCCAAAAGGTGTGAAAAAAGCATTTTCCGTTTTTAATCCTTTTTGAAATCTGCCCGGCCGGGAAGGGGTGTTTGGATCCAAAAAAGGGGTGGAAATATCACTACCCAAAAATAATTTAACTTTCCAGACGTTTCTACTTTACCTTTATCGCGGGTCACTTTTCTGGGCGGCGACCTCGGACTTACCGTACCGTACCAGTACGGTATGGAAAAGTTTCGGTCGGAACTCGATTTCAGTAAAACACCGTTATCCAATCTCCAAAACCAATTCCGTATTACGTACTTTTTTATACTGTACGGTAAGTCTGAAGTCTGAAGTCTGAAGTCTGGAGTTTGTGGACTCTGAAGTTACCGTACTGGTATGCCTTTTTCTTAAAATCTTTCCTTGTTCAAAAATTTGAATTCGATCCCTACGGATTTTTACGGATTCGCCTCTTTTCAGAGTCGAAATCCGTAGTGAGAAAATTCTGCAACCGGAAACTGAAAACATGACATCAACATACGTCATTCAGTTTACAAACCTCCCCTACTATGAAAGGGAGGCCAGTGGAGAGATCTGTGTGGTGAATGCCATGGCCGGCCCCGAGGCTGGCCGGGCGCCTCTCCCCTGCGGAGACCTTCCTCTTCTCCAACTATGGCGACGGGAGCTTTTACTCAGTGCTTCTTCCGCGTACCTCTCTCTCCTGGTGGGTGTAAAGCTTTGGGAATGCCTAATCTTCATACAGTATTCGTTGGTGCTCCATACCTTGTGGGAATATGCAGAGGCGTAGAGCTGGTGGGCGGTGAAGGAGAGAGAATGAATGTTATTCTCTTGGTTTTGAACAAGGAGGCCGCCTTCTGTGCAGGGCGCTGCCGAGGTGGCGGAGGTTCCAGTTTCGAGGATGGCTCGCTCTGTTCGGAGGATGTTAGGCGCACTGCGTGAGGTGAGAGGAGCATACGACGAAACCAGATGTCGTCGTGCGTGCTTTGGAATAGGGATGATGTTTTGTTTGCGGAGATTGTTCAATTTTATTTTCAGCGTTACTGGAATTGTCAGTTAGTATTGGAAGTATCTTGCATTTCAGAGTGCAATCACTTGAAACACGGGCAATTTTTTGAACGTCAGCATTGGTTGTTACTACGAACGTCATGAATTACGGCCTACTCGCATTCTCGGATAAGTTTGTTGAATTTATAAGTAGCTGAATAACTCACGTTGGCAATGCCATCAAACGGACAAAGGCAACTTCAGTGCATCAGCTTGATATACAGATGCTGAAATAATCGTCCTATATTTGTGAAAAAAACTAAATATTTCCGTAGAAACAAATTCTTCTACCTTCAAGTGAAGGACTTCTGAAGAGAACATCTTCACTTTATAGTAACTCTAGTCCTTTTGAACCTTGGCCTCCGTAGTGTGGCTTGCGGGCAATGGGGCGGGTAATCCTGCTCGAAAAAGGTTCACACAATAAATGAAGGTTCACCAGCTTCCCAGTAATGGGGTCTTTTCATATTTTTGTTTAAGAAGCGCAATTTTATTGCTCCTGCTACGTTTGATCACACAAAATTGGAGGCCATGTGACGCCATTTGGTTATTGAAACGTAATGAAATTGAGTCTTTGGAGATACTTCTGGTGGTCAAACGTCTCTTCATAACACCAAAACATCAGCAGCATGCTGATAGCCTTTAGTATGTTTAATGCCTTTTGGTAAGTTGCGCAGGGGAGCTTATCATCCAATAGGCAAAGCGAAGAAAAGTGTATGTTTGAACGGCAGGAGAAATTGGAGGGAAGAGTGTGTATTGTAACGGGCGGAAATGCTGGTCTCGGCCTTGCAACAGCCATGGAACTCGCAGCAGCAGGAGCTCATGTGGTTATCGCCTGCAGGTGCGGACGTTTCCGTCTGAATTGAGTGCAACCAAACTGAATGAAGAACAAACGATTAAGTTAGAGGCAATTGAGAGAGGACGTAGAGCCTGTATATCAGTACTTCAGGAATTTCACAGGGTGAAGTTCCTTGAACGTTGAGAACTCTGGAAGTATTAAAACAAACTCAGAATACGTGCAGGTCGCACAAGAAAGGACTGGCGGCAGTGGAGCACATTTTGAAGAATCCAAAAGTGAATTCAAACAGAGTTGAACTGATGGAGCTTGACCTGGCCTCTCTGCGGAGCGTTCGAAACTTCAGCATGCAAGTGGCCAACATGGGACTGCATCCGCAGCGTGAGTTCCATTGCCTATCTTCATATTGGATAAAGCTTATCCCAAACTTGGAATTCAAAACTATTTGAAGACTACGAAATGCTTTCACAAGAGACGGTCTTCGAGGCTTCGAGAAAATGAAACTTACAAATGTCATCAGCCTCCCGATATCTTCTATCTCTTTATTTTTCTGTGGAAACAGTGAGAGTATAAGGCATGGTGGGAGGGTATGGTAGGGTGTTTTAGTGCTTGTCAATAATGCGGGCATCATGGCACCACTCAAGCATACAATCACCCGTGATGGCTTTGAAAGTCAATGGCAGGTGAGCATCTGTGTTTGGTGAGCTGTTCCTTATCTCTGCTGGAGAGAATGATGGAGAGTCCCTTATTGTTACAATAAATTTTCAAAGTAGTGGGAATCTCTTTGATAATTCACATTTGCAATAACCAAGCAAGCAGGTCGCGAGTAATTATGTGGAAAAGTTGGTGGGCTCCCCTAGGTGAAACTTTTAGCACACTTTCTGCTCACTCAGCTTCTTGCAGACCTTCATGCGAGCCGGCTGACCAGCCGTAAAGAGGGTGGGTCTGCTATGCTTTGACCAGAATGGTGAAGTTGACGATCAGTCATTACTACATGTGTGCTTTGCCCCAGGAGTGGAATCAGCAGGCGATGCTGCCTCACTTGTAACAGAACTAGCCGCTTCCAGGAACTTTTCACTTCCTGATCACCCCTTAGGGAGTTTTGACTTTGGCTTTGGTATGCATGTAGATGGACCGTTGCGGGTCGTGAATCTGACATCCATGACGCACCATGGTGGCCATCTTTTCTTTGACGATTTAAATTTTCAGAGGAAGTACCGTCCTTTTGCAGCCTACGCTCAGGTGATTTGATTGTTTTCTTGTTGACATGCATTTCAATACGATTGTTTGTTGCTGATCTTGGCTGCTATAAAATACGAAGTCGTTGTTTACCTGTGAGTATACATAAGTCTTGATCTTGACGTTGGTACATGACTTTTCTGCCGTTTTTGATGCAGTCTAAGTTTGCAATTGTTGTGGCAACTCGAGAGCTGCAGCGACGGAGAGGCAATGTTGTTGCGGTATGTTTTTAATCTACGCCTTTTGTTGTCTTTTGTTCCAGGAAGCCTTCCTTGTAACTTCTCCATGCGACTATTTGCTTTGAAGAATATTCTTACACTGGGGCTTGTCTGCAGGTTAGCGTTCACCCAGGACTGGTAAATACGGAATTGGCCAGGTGCTCCCTCTCAAAGGAGGCCATTTAGGGTACAGGACCTTGATAGAACCAAACCAGAGTGCCCTGCAAAGTTCAGCGGGCCGAGATGAAGGGCGTGAAGGGAATTTCGGACTCAAACTTACTGATTCTTTTGACATTCTGGCCCGTCTCTTGCAGGAGCTTTTTTGACAGCTGCGTTCCTGCTATAATGCAACCGCTCCTTCGTCCTCTCTTTCCTGTGCTTCTCAAGACGCCGAGTGAGGTAAATACTTCTGAACATCCTTCTTGTGCGAGGTAGATGCGGGAAGCGTAGAAGAATTCTACGAGTCAAGTGGCCTTCTGCAAAAATTGAATCGTATTGGCCAGTAAGAGGCAGGAGAGCTTGAAGAGCTTGCGGTAGCAACTTCACACGGTAGTGGAAGGCTTTGCATAGAGAAGTCATTGTTATTGCATGTCATTGCGGGGGATGTTGTGCAGGCATTGCAGACTGTGATGTGTGCCATCACCGCTCCCCCGGAAGCCGTGTCGGGAAGGTTAGCTAACTCTCTTCCCTTCAAAGCCGGCGAACCCCTAGTCTTACGATCTGTGGCGTCTCTGTTTACTGCCGTCGACATGCCTTTCCCTACCTTCTATGTGAAGCTTTCTCAATCAGTAGGAGATCCCCGTGCTTGTGCTTGAATATGCTCAGATACATGGCAGACGGGAGAGTGCAAAGGTGCTCCCGGAGAGCTGAAGACGAGCGCTTGGGAGAACGCCTGTGGGAAGTTGCTCTTGCCTCTGTGAGAGCTTAAAACAAGCAATAAACTTGTTAGTGTTCATATAGATTTTGAGATCTTTAGTCATTGAAATGGTTACTGTTTGGTCTGGTTAGTGCATTTTTGTATGCGTGACTAAGAAAATCATATTACTTTGATTGGAACGTAGTTTTATTCTGTACCTAAAACAGAAGAAGCACTACTTTGTATATATAGGTCGAGGTGGTGAGAAGTACTTCCTGTTTTCCATTTCTGTTGCAGCATCAATTTTAAGAAATAAAAAACCCAGGACGAAATCTTGTTAGAATCAACTCATCAACTTTCATGTAATTGGTGACACGTTTTTAATCTTTCACACAATCAACTTCGGACTGTCGGTTTGGATTAGTTAGTACAGGTTTCTCTCTGGTCCCCAAGAAAGCCCTACTCTTAAACCCCACTTGATGGATGAGTGCAAGAGCTGGCAAAAATCGAAACATGAACTTTTTGGCACGGGTCATTCGTTTCCTATACAGTACGGGTTCTAATTTCATTTCTGAATCCAAATACGTTTCACTACGAAATACGAAATCAATACATGCTTGTCAGCGAAATAAGTGACAGTGAACTAAAGAGCACTTCTTTGAAACAAATTTCATGTCAATGTCTTCAAGTTTGAAACACTCTACTGGCTCCAACCTCCTATTGGCCTACCCATGTGTTCGCTTCGTTATGACTCAATAGTGGAGCTGACTTCAACACAACACACAGTTAGGGGTTTTATGGACTGAGCAACTTTTTCTTCCATTTTTAGACTCATGACTGAGCCAAAAGATAATTTGATCATTGTTCGACATGGAAATTCAATCAAGTTCAAGAAACTAGATTTTCATCCAAAGTAAGTTTTTGGAGGCATTCAGGGTTTTTAAGGAATGGCATTATAAGCATCAAGTTGGTCTACAAACATCCGCCGGTTCTCACAGAGACACGTGGACTAATCAATCTGCTTGTGTTCAAACTCAACCTTCCTCAGCTCGCCCAAACCACACCGCGAACATTGAACTGCTGCAAAACTGCCAGCTTGGCACCAAAAGGTTTTCAATTACATTAGAAGTAGCCATCCTTTTTTTTATCCATGTCAGCAATAACCACAGAGGAACTCAAGATGAACATGAGCAGGAGTCCCACCTGCTTCCTCAGCCTGAGCGACGTCACGCCTTGGCTTCTCCCACTCCCACTCACATTCCCTCTCCCTCTCTTCACCTGGCAGGCATTAAGCCCAACAGACAATGGGGAATGGAAATGGAAATCATGCATTCCATGGAAATCATTCCAAAAGCAGCCCCAACGGAAGCCCAGCCAAGGGCCTGGCTGGGGAAACTGCCAAATGCAGAACTGCCAGGAGTGGGGCACCAAACTGCATGGAGCGCAGGTGTCTTATTTCGGAATTTACTCCTTCTGCAGCACCAACGAACAGAGGCTTAGAAGGCGAATATTTGAGGCTTGAGCCTGAGCGAATCAGCATGTGTGTCCAATATGCACTTTTTTCTCACGTTGCACGTTGCTGGTTCATAGAGATTTTTTTTTCCCCTTCCTCGTGCATGGAACAGTGAGGCTGTTTTAAAAAAGCAAAAGGCTCCATAGCCACGTAGCTTACACGTATGTGACATGGAGAGAGGCGCAGCTTGAACAGAGTGCAGAACTGTCGTATCGCATCATCGCCTGAACATGCAACCAACTGAAACGGTTTTACTCATAGATACGCTGATGAGTGTCGGTTCATCAACAGTAAAAGGATAAGTACAAGGATGGCCTCCTACAAACTGCTACCTCGGTACACCTCGCTCTCCCCTCGTACTGCGGGGCCCTTCTGACAATCCTGTTCTGTCTGGACAGTATGAAAGCCCTAAACGCTCAGACGATATGCTCTGCTCGTGAAGTGAGTCGAAGCAGCAGCTCCATGCCCTCTGGAGAACAACCTCCGCTGGCATTATAAACAGCTCCGCGGCAAACGACCGCTGAAAGCAGCATAGAGTCACTTTGTTCAGCAACATCACGAGCATTTGGCAGTCGAAACGTCCATTATTTTCACTCTAAACGCGAAAGCAGCCTAACTTCAGCGCAAAACTGTTCAAGTGGGTACCCATTTATTTCAGGAGCAAAGTCATGGGAAGTGAATGTTTTGCGTGAAGTTTTAGGAGGTCAGAAGCACGACGCCAGTTTTTTCAAGGAGATAATAGCTATAGCTCCACTTGCTTTGAAAAGACATGCTCATTTCCAGAAGTCAACATCCATCAGCAGATGTGTGTTATAGCACTTACCATCGGAAAGCATGAAACGTCTTCTCATGTAGAAGAATAGAATAGACCTCACCCTTCATCCTCAGCACTTTCAGTTCATTGTGCCTCTACATCTGCACAAACCGCTCCCCAGCTTTCATGTGAACGGGCGTGCCTTGAAAGCAAGTTGTTGTGAAGAAGACTTGCAAGCTAACAAATCCAACATCCAAGCTGCTCAGACAGCTCCTATAGGTGGACTCGCCCTCATGCAAAGGGAGGAATGGTGCCTGCAGTCGGCTTTGTTAGGGACAAAGGCAGAAAACTCGCACACCTTTCAGCCCCACAATGGCACGGAATCTTGCACTCTTCCAGTGGGAACTTGTAGTCATATGTGAGCTCCTCACCCGGCTGAATGGCTCGCTTGGAGTAAATGACCACACGCTTGTGACCATCTGCAGCGATGATCTTTGTGTAGCAGTTGGGCTACATAACCCCCAGGAAATCCAAACCATCCCAGCCCTGAGTTCAATCCTCCATATGAGAGGGGAAAGGGAAGAGGGGGGGGGGAGGGAGAGAGAGAGAAAAAGAGAGAATGGGGAAATCGGAACGAGGAAGGGAGAGTAAAGGCAACTTGCGAAGAGCTCACTTCACAAGAGTGATTGATGAAGCGTGCGAGGCCGCCCTTCATCGTTGCGTCGACCTGCAGCATCCCAAAGGCCCGGCTTCTCGATCAGAAAAGGGAAAAAAACACAAACACACGGATTAGCTGCTATTGCAGGAGGAGGGGGCAATGCGTACCACCACTTCATCATCAATCCGAAAGAGGTAGCTGCTCCCAAGGCCTAGCTTCTCGTACCGCCGCTCCCGCATGTCAGACACCTGCAAGAGAATGGACGAAGGTGGAGAGCGGCACAACAAGAACTATCACTCCTTTGAATGTCAATGTCTGACGACGTCTGCATGCAGACATAAGATCTTGGCAGTTCAGGACTGCAAACCCCACAGGAGGAAGCAGGAAGCAAAACATACCGGCCGCCTTATCAGTTCCCCCGTGTATTCTATGATGAACTCATCCGGTTCCACACATTCCACTGCGAGTAATCCCCATCCATGGATACGACTCCGTTCAAACTTGAGTCGCTTCTTTCGAGCCTGCGAGCATGTTCAAAAAACACCACTCACTTCAATCATCAGTATAGCAAAGAAAAAGCATCAGGCAGAGTCAACGTGTCCTTGTTCCCAACGAAGAATGCCAAGGCTATCATTTACGGAGGATGCAAAAGGATGGCTGTTGGCGTTCCCAGCTTGACCTGATAGGAGAGAACCGTACCTTGAGCACACTCAATTTGAGCAGGTCAGAGCCCTCCATAGCAACCGCCAACTGGCGATGCAGAGCACGGTGAGTGCGTGCAATCTGCAGCCCTCTCCCCTCACTCCTGTTGCCCCCTTCCCCCATCTCTGCAGACTCTTTTCCAAGAGGAGCATCCATTGTAACCTGACTGAGATGCAGTGCTGCCTGAACCTGCTCCTTCATCTTCTCCCGCCAAACCCACCCGTCGGAGGAGGAGCGAGCACATGAGCCCCCCATGTCCGCTTTGCCGGCAGATTTATTTTTACGCTTTGAAAGGGCTTTGCGTGAAGGAGGATACCGTTGGGAGGCTGGAAGGGAGGGTTGTACGGCAGCGGGAGTGAAAGATTCTGGGTTTTCCTTTGGGCCAGCAGCAGGCAAAAATCTCGACTGCGCTTCTTTTTCTACTAAGCGTGCAGCTTTCAGGGATTCAACTACATCGCCGAAAATGGATTCCAATCGGAACTTCGGCTGCTTGTTGGGCCGAATACTGACAATTCGAATCTCCTTCCAGAGCTTCTTCTGAAGAAGCTGTCAGAGAATGACAGCATGGCTAGGTGTCAGCTTGACAGAAGCTACAAAAATAAATTCTAAGTAGTCAGCAAACACAGATGATGTAGAGTCTGCAGAGGTTACAATGCAAGTACTAGCAATTTCATAAAGACTGATAGTAGAGTCTCTTACCTCTTGGAGACGTTTCTCCAGTTCCATCGTATCCGTTAGGCCACTCCACCATCCTTTAGCTGGTTGCGAAATGTCTGGCAGTTGCTCCACTTTGCTTGCAGCACTTGTTTCAGGACTGTCAGTATGAGCTCTGAGTTTGCTATCAGGCACTTTGAATTCGTCCATATTGCTCTTAAGAGAACGATGATCCAAAAAGTTGGAGCAGCTTCTTGTCATTCTCCTTTGTATGGGCCGTTCAAAAAGAGTAGATTTGGGACCTTTCCGTGCTACCCCTTCCAGCAACTCCCCTTGGAGACGGTCATTGTCTACCTCCCCAGACAGAACAACATTCTCAACTCCTGCGTCTGAGGCCTCTGCACAAAAGACCTTCACAAACTCTTTCTGACTTCTGACATGAGAGGAGTCAAAGCCTTGTACATGCACGTCCACAAGCCCCACTGCCTGCTCCGACTCATCCGACGCATTTAGTCCGCTAGTCACCACCGACTCCAACACAAGACCATCCGTTACAGTGAGTTCAAATCTAACGGCATCTCCTTTCGCCTGTAACTCTGTCTCATCTTGATCATCCGACGCTGCAGAAACGATGATGCATGGCTGCAGGGGAGCCTCCCATGGTGTAACTTTGAGATTATGCATAGTCATGTCGGGGACCACTTCTTTGCCATCAGTCTGCTGATTCACTTCTCTGACAATTTCATCCACATGTACTGAAATGGAGGGTCTGGATTCCTCTTGGGGCGTCTCGTAATCCATATCCCTACCGACTTCCTCATCATCGCTAGTTATCAGATTGACAGCAGAACCGTTTCGTTCATCCAATGTGCCCAACCCCTGCCTGCCGGATGGGCTTGGAAGAGGGTCCACCGTCGGGACTGTCACCTCCTGAGGGTCGACTTCATCCACCTCTGCACGCACTGCTAGTACAAGGGCTGCTTGAATGGAAATGCCTCTCTTCCCAGGTTCAAGGGGCTCCATCTGCATGCCTTCAGCAATGCATGGAAACCCACATTCTTCATGGGATGCGCTCAGGGTGTCTCCATTCGTTTCTACGTCCTGCAGAGCATCTGTGTGAGCACTTGCATCTTTCTCAGGTTCATTGATGGGAAGAATCTGGTAGTCAGATTCCGTTTCTGAGTCCTCCCGTTCCGGTGTGTACGACGCCGGACTTTGAGGGCATTCAACAGGAGGGCGTGAAACTTCACAAGGAAACTCCTCATGATGGAATCCTGGTGGGAAAGCAAGTCCAATTCGTACGGGTTCAGTTCTCAATGATGATGAACCATTGGGAGCTGTGGCGAAGGGCTGGGGGGTATCGATATGAGGGAAGGGAGAATTTTCGGCTAGCCCAGCAAGCATCATTTCTGCTTGCTGGAGAATGAGCTCATGATGCAGGCGCCTTGATTCGTCCTCCTCAACAACTGCTGTAGAAATAGGGCTCGCCTCAGGACAATGTTGGACGGCATCATCTTGTTGATTTCGGACCTGCTCGTCCTTCTTGACTCGAAACTTGGGCAGCTTCATAAGTACTTCCTGCATTCACATTTACTGTCAGTCTACCATCTGCCGCCAAAATAGCACTCACAAAAGAAACAGAAAGACCGAAGGGTTACTGAGTACTAACCGGTTGCCAGGCGATAACATCCTCTTCTAAGCTCGGCCTCTCCACTGTGGGGGGGGCAGTGGCAGGAGAACACACTCCGGTCTGTGAGGGAGCAGAAGAAGCTCTCGATTTTGCCTGAAGTTGAGCTGCTATGGAGGGGTCTAGTAGGGCCTTCAAAAGGTCTGCCCGGACGGCCTCTAGGAGTTCCATTTGCAGAACTTCTAAAACAGATAGAGGGGCCGGCTGGCTAAACCCTCCTCCTACAAGCTGCTCCAAGGCAACTGGAGGATAACCTAAGGTGTGAATGTTGTGAATCTGCAACAGTCAATGCCAAGATGAAGCCACATCAGAACAAACGATAGAATAAGTTACAAACGCAGAGAATCACATGCAAGAAACATGAAGGTTATTTTGTTGAATGATTGCAACATTTCACTGTCAATATCATGATCAAGCCACACGCACCTCTAAGGACCCGTGCAGCTGACCCTCTTGCAGCCATTGGCGCAAATACATCAGAGGAAAAGGGCCTTTGAACGTGTCATCTGCACCCTCGTAAAGCCACTCTGCGGCATTCCAGCGGTGCCAATCGTTCTCCTGCGCTGCCTGCAGGCATCCCATTAGCAAAACTATAAAAATGAACATGAAAGCCTTCAATAGTGCCCAAAACAGCATACACCTATCACGTAAGAACTTTGAAATGCAACCACCCATCCGCCACCACCACACCGCTGTAAGTCATCTCCTCACCTCCTGTACAGCCTGGGACTGTTCGACGGAAGCATGGAATCCCTCAGTTGCCCATTCTGCACTGCCTGTAAGGGACATGCCTTTGAGACTGTTCAGTGGCAATTCAGTAGGTGCAGAGAAACCCGCTTGGCGAAGCCTGGAGAGAGCCAATGCCAACTTCAACAGCATGGGAGGCTGCCTTATTCCGGCAAGCAGCCGCTGTACCGGCAGGTCTTCAGGGGCTTCTCCATTAGCCAGAGCTTTGCGGAGCTCTGAAAGACTAAGGGGGCCCACAATAATCCCTTCATTTTCATAGACCCACTCTGGGGCATTTTCATCATCAGGAAAATCTTCGGTACGACTATTGAGGCAAGTGCTCGTCTCTTCGCATGAAGAAGGGGTTTTTTTCGTGGGATCGATGCCCGGTGAAGCGAATGATGCGGCAACTGGAGAATCACTGGATATGAGGTTCATGCTTGGCTGCTCGCAGACTGTAGAATTCGCCACACCAACCCTCGACGCACTCCTGCAAATACATGGAAGTGGCATAATGAATATGAGTCAACCATACAAATATGAATATGCCAAGACTCAACCATATGTTGATGGATGTTGTCCATCTCGTCGTAAAAAGGATTGATCCCGAAAGGAGTAGGCAGTCCACAGATATGTGCTACGCTGCGAAAAAGGCGAACTTTGCGAGTCCTACATTTAGAGTAGATGTTCGCTATCCCCCAACTAAATGGACATCTAGCGAACATTTTACTCACCAGAATAGAGGGATAGAGTTAAACTGGAAACACCAAGCTGCCTCAGGACAGCAGGGTTTTACTCAAGAGACCTTGTCAATGCAACTACCTAATAGTTCATCCGTATGCAACTTAGCATGACAACAATAGCATAATGGCAAAACGAAGCACAATGAAAGCTACGCCTACAATAGAAATGACCAAGAAGTGACCTTAACAAAAATCCCGTTCTAACGTGACCTGTCTAGGCAAAACCTGGCAGCGATGGAGAACGACAAAGCGGACAAGGTCCAAGGACATTATCCATGTGTCTTATGGAAGATTAAGCGACTAGCCATTCCTTTTTCTAGCATGAAGCAAATGTGAACAAGCTCAAGAGTTTTGGATTGTCCCCAGTCATTCAATTGTCCAACAATTACACAAGCAACTCTAAATTTTTCTAACCCTACATAACGAACAACAGTAGCCAGGGAATCGCTGCAGACAATATGCAGTACTTGAAGGATTTAGTTTTGATAGTTCTACGTGCCCAGAATTCTTACATTTTGCAACGATGCTGCAGAGTTCCACGTTGGCTGACAGAATGGGACGGCGCATGCGTAAACACGGAACGGACTTGGTCACTCGCACTGTGGAATAAACTGTGTCTCTCAGCAGTTCCATGAGCGTCGCTTGACACAAGAAGTGGACCTTCGTCAGCCCAAAATGGATCGCTAGCCTTGGGATCACCTGTGGGAGGTGAAAGGCGTTGCAACTCCCTCCTTGCTTCCCCTCTTGAATGTGTCTCCACACCCCTGAGAACATACGTGTTGTCTTCTCGAGCCTGACAGCTCTCGTGCAGCATAGGAGAGTCTAAGAAACCATTGCTTCTTCCAGCTTCTAACCCAGCTACTCCTCCTGTGATACTTTCTAGCGCAACCAGGTTGCTATTACTGGGCCCCATATCACTGTCACCACAATTAGATTCCGTTACAGCATCAATAGGGCTTGTGCCTTCACATTTAACGTCAGAGCCATGTTTACACTGTACATCTACAGAATGTCCTCCATGCATATCCATGGATGGAACATCCAATGATTGTCCGTTTTCTTCACGCGGTCTATCAGATAGCGATTTTTGCTTTGCCTCCTGCTCAGGAGCAAGCAATCTTTGACTTACTTCATCAGTTTCTTTTCTCCCCCGTACCAACTCAGAGTCCATATCACCGTTCATATCACCGTTCATGGGAAAATCCTGTTCCGCCAAAGCATGATAGAGGCCTGTTAGCTTAAAGCATGCGATCATCTGCATATAACTTAAGTATGACACACTGCAAAGATTCTCTCATGAAGTAAATATTTCCATTGAAGGCAGTCTCCGAAAGAGGGAAAAATGAAATCAAATTCGTCCCCTGCCAGATTCTGGGCGCTGATTGACCATTTCAAGGTATAGGGCAGGCAAACTGATAAAACATTTCTTATACCCGAGGAACGATGCGTGAATATGCCCACTAACGCATAATCAAGCAAGCCAACAGTGGTACAAGAGAGTGAAGATGAGAAACACTACGGCAGCAGAGACAAGCTCTCCTGAATGTTACCTCAAAGTGCGGGGTCACCAGCGACGACGTGGACTCCGAGGTAGCTACTGAAGATGACGAAAGTGAAGAGGTGGAGGAACGAGTTACAGGTTTTGATGACTCAACCGGAAGCCCTTTTTCTTGTGAAACTGAGGCTAGGCTTTCTTGTGGGATCGAATGCTTTGCTGGCTCCCCTTGTACAAGAACTTCAGCAATATAGCGAAATCGCTTACCCAGCCTTTCACTGCTACCTGCTCCCAAACGGTGTTTCCGGATCACGTCGCCCCGTGTCCGAGCACAACTACTTTCATTCACCTGATTTCCAGATTCGCGAGAATGCCGTTTACTGACTGTTCTCAGCTTAACCAGAGGTGGACCTTCTTGGCAAAGTTTTGCTTCGCTAACAATAGTTTGAAGTCCATCCTTGACACTGCTTTGCTTCCACCACCTATCCTTTGAAGAAGCGTTGTCGTACTCTGACCCCAGACGTGCAGAGCGGTGGTGAATTTCACTCCGTCCTGTAACACTTCGAAGCCGCTTTTCATAACTTGAAACTGCAGTGTCATGAGGACGTTCGTCTGCCCTCCGTCGAGAAACTGGCTGCAGCAGGAACACGAGCAATGGCACAAGCGGGGTATAAACAAAGAGAACTAAGGAAAGAAATTTCCGCAAGCACAAAGGAATCACTCTCATAGCCACGAATATTCGATAATTGCAGAATAATCTTGAAAAGAGTTTGGAACACACCTTGGGAGAGTGAGACCTGGCGTCCGCTCGCCGCTCCTCTAAGTCTTCGGCCCTCGAAACTGCAAAAGAAGCAAAAACACTTGACTCAAGCATCTTCTGACTGTGCATAACAAAGCAAAAAGTTGCAGCTTCCCCCTTCATTACTCGCTATGATCTCAATCCCTAAATACCTCACGACTGCAGTCTCCGCCCAACATTGAACTCAGCTTCCAAGAAAACCACAAAAAACTGAAAGCCTACAGAACAGCACAAAACGACCTTCAATGATAATGAGGAAACGACCATGATCTCAAATACCTTGATGAAATGCACGCCGTGTATCGTGGCCGCTTCTCTTGCCCTCAGCCAAGACATCCCTGCAAACCCGAGAAACTGTGTCATAGTTCTAGAGCCTAAAAAATCATGCAATGCAGACTAAAATTACAAGATTGAAGTTTATTGTCTTCATTACAGGGATACCAAGCTGATCTTTCCTCGAGCGGAGCAGCAGCGACTCGAACGCCTTCATTGTCGTTTACAACAGTTAGTTTGGAGAGTGAAGGAGCAAATGTTAAGTTCTTGCCTGCCATGGCCCACATTCTGCACATGACAAAGTACCACACGAACTTAACTCATAAGCAGGCTATGATCATAAAAACTTTAAAAAAAACTCAGCACTGGAGAAACCTGTTCTTCGCTTCACTCATACATATGCAGCATGCAACGGCCAAAAACTTGCAGCAGAAAAAGCTGTCTAACATAGAAAAGCACCTTCACATCCTGTCACGTTCATGGAAAGGTGCTACTCTTTATCCTTTTCCTCACTCCGAATCTCTTCAAACCAGAATCAGAAAACCTAATTCCGGAATAGGATAAAGAACTCAGTTCTCACTCCAGAATACTCCAGCCGCAGGTTGCCAGCTGTCGGTTCTCCATGCTGCCTCCTCTGCCACAGAGCATCCGCGTCGAAAGCAGGGCCGCCCACCCGAGCTCTGGAAGATCTTCCCCGCTCTCGCTCCTCTTCATCCGAGCAGTATTTCTGACCATATCCGCTCCCATGCAGACGAAGCCGAACACGCTTGGGAGAGCTCCCTGCAGGGCTCCCGCTTCTGGAGCGCCTGCGGCCCCCGCCATGGCGGTAGGCCCAGCTCGGCGAGCGCGGGCTGGGCGAGCGAGCCCTATCGCTCCAGCGCCTGCCTCCGCCTCTGGTGCGGCAGCTGCTGTCCTCCGCCATGGCCCCCCATCCCGCGCTGCCCGCCACCATGGTCTGCCGCCTCCTTCCCTCCCCTCCCGGGGCCGCCCGCCAGTCAGGGAGCGCCCGCCGTGGACCTTCCATGCTGGAACAGGGCCTCCGGCCGTTCAACTGCTGGAAGGGTCGGGTCACACGAGGACTTGGACATGCACGGGAGAGGAGGGGGCCAATTGATGAGATGGGATGGGATGGGATGGGATGGGATGGGATGGGATGGGACATGGTGGCTTGTCAACGACGGCGACGCCATCATATACCGTACACGGACAAAGGAGGGACCGATGGGAACTCGTCCTTGCCATATGCTCATGAATCGAGAGGGTTGGATAGCCCAGAGAGAGATACAGGTCATCCACCGTTGGATATGGCACGCATGACTATCGTGGGATGGTGAGCGTTGGATAGCCGCGTGCGACGTTTCTGGTCCTCACCGTTGGCGTGCGTGGGATGTAGGCCGTTGGATCTGCCACGTGTCGCTTGTCAAGTGCTGCTTTTGCGTCGTAGAAGAAGAAAATGGCATTTTGCGTCGTCTTTTCTTTGTCATTTTTTTTGCGTCTTTTGTATCGCGTTGTCATGAGCATGCCAATATGTTGTTGAAAGCATACGCACAGCAAAATGCGTGTGCAATGAGATCATAACATTAGCATCAATGCCATCTCATGTGCGCGGTACTGCAAACTTGAGAGGGCATGCAGCAACAATGCTGCCCCCATGTCACATGCATTTTTCCACGACGGCACTTCATGATGGGGATATACCGATGATGCAGCACCATGTACCGCACAGATCGAACCGTTGATTCAGAAAATGGAATGGTTGCAACCATTGGATCAGCAACCATTGGCAAACATTGGACTGGCCAATGGTTGCCGACCCAATGGTTCGACCTATGCAGTAGGTGTTTGCATGTGCCGCACAGTGACTGTAACATGACGGCAGCTCTATGTGACGCAGTAGTTAGGCAGGCGGTGAAACTGGAGCAAAGAACGGCTGCGAGCCGGCGGGAACAGGACGGCGCTTCGCAGTGCGGTGCTGGCAGAGGAGAAGCGGAGAGGACGTTGTTAGGGTTGCCTGCTTGCGGGAAGCTCTGCAGCACTCCCACAGGGCGCCATGGGGAACGCAGCCACTGTGGCTTATGCGGAGGAGAAGGAAGAGGTGCCTTCGAGTTGCCTTTGACTGGCGTCTCTCGGGCTTTATGAGAATCTGTTAGCGGGAGCGTGTTGCATGGCCTACAGGCAGCTGTGGCTGGTCAGGCAGCATGCTGTGTGGTTGCGAAATAGTGGCAGGCATCTGAATGGCTGATGTTTTTTTTTTTTTGTGCAGGATGAGGTGACCGCAGTGCCTGAAGAAGAGTCTGAAGAAACGGAGGAAGGGGAGAAGAAAATATCGGTATTTTCGAGAAACCTGGCTTTTCTTTGCCTTAAGCAGCGCCTTGTGTTCGTAGGCCATTGCTGTTTCAGGCTTGAATTGGGTGGATATGCACGTCGTGGCATGCAGGTCGATGACGTAAAGACTGCTCCCATGGATTTCCGGTTCCCAACCACGAATCAAGCAAGGCACTGCTTTACACGATACAATGAATATCACAAGTGAGTTGTGCCATCGTTAGTGATCAAGGCCGCACAATGTCCTTTGCTTGCCTATTTATGCGTTTCCCCCGTCGCGGTTTTATTTGGTTCTTGCATAGCTGATTACGAAACTTCTTGTTTACTAGCTGGCTATTTGGTTTGATATGAAGTTCTTTCCTTGATGCAGATGCATAGCCGAAAAGGGAGAGGATTCCAGTGACTGTACGAAATACGCCAAATACTATCGCTCTCTGTGCCCCGGAGAATGGGTGAGCATCAGTATTCCGTATCAAGTTTTGTTATTTGAATCTAAATTCACTATGGAAAGGGTCTTCTCTTGTTTTGTGCTTGCAAGCGGACTTCGCCCTTCCTGAATCTGATCAGGTTTAGGGGCATTCTCTTTATTCACTTTCCAGTCAGATTTCTCTGATTTTGTCTATCTATTGTGGCGAAAGTCGGCGTTTTCTTGATTGCGTAATGGAAGTGCTTAGAGGTGGCCTAGAGCCAGCTATTATTTTGAAAAAGACGAAGAGATCATGGCTTTTGAAACATCACTTATTTCTGTAGGCTGCAAAGAGACATGCATGCGTGAATGGCCGTTTAGTTTATTATCAAAGTATTCTTTGTTGCTCAGCTTTGTGTTTAAACTATTGACGGGGCTTTGCATTTGCATGCCTCTTTGCTTAGTCGGGAATGTTCCTTCTTCCTTATGAACCATGCTTGCATACCCGTTCGCGGTTTCGTGTCCATAATCTTGCTCTATGTTAGCTATGGAGTCGCATTGGTTCCTTCTCACTGCACTGTTTCACATTTTGAGAGGGCATCTGTATGCTGGGCAGGTTGAAAAATGGAACGAACAGCGGGAGAACGGAGCCTTTGTTGGCCGATATTAGGCTGCTCTCTGGCACAGGTGTAATGTTAATCAATCTCGTACTAGTGACCACATGGCAGGAGGCTTTGGTTCTGGATCCCGTTGTGGATATCCCTTGAGTGCACCAATTGAAGAATTCATTGGAAAGAAGCATCAAACGCTCATCTGCTCTCTCTTCTCGGCAGTTTATGGCTAGGATTAGCAGATGTTTGTACCGGCAAATGCCATCAAGCATCTGCTGCGCAGTGGTTGATCCATTTTGCAAGCCTTGCTCTGTCAATGGCAACTGTTGCACTCGTAGATAATGCTACACCTCGACTTTGTATGTCTGATTGGTGATGATGTAGAAATAACATGAAAGCTTTCTTGCTGAGGTGGGCTCCTTTTGATTTACCTCAAAAGCCGGCAAATGAGCTTGGAATCGGGTACATCAAATTTTCCAATGTCTGACTAATGCTTGTCATCAAGGGGAAAAAAACGTAAAGCGTGTTCCCAATCCCTAGTGGATTCAGTTTGACTTGGATAAACTTTGAGTTTTTTTTATTTCTTGGCTTACTTTCCAATGGCGTTACTGGTACATTGTGCTCGGACTTGGAATCGAAACTCTCTGCCAGTGCGTTATGCCATGTGCCACGTTTGCCAGCCAAGTTGTTGGTATGGAGACACTTACTCTGCTACCAATGTCTTCTAGCACTGTCGAATTCACCTCTGCCATGTTTCATGTGGCAAAGGACGATGCATTGTTACATCTTTTGCCATACACATGGTTAGGGAAAATGGTGGCAATTTGGCACCATCGAAATCATGCACTATCAACACATCGTATATCACATCAACATAGCATCGACAACAAGATGGGAGATAACGTGGAGGAAATGTGCAGTCGTGGCAAACCCTAATTGGCCCCCACTTAAGGCGTGTTCTAATGGAGGGCCAACTCGATGACAAGTGGGCGGAGGCAAAGGAAGTGGCATTGATCTCACGATGGCGATGCCATCAAATGTACATGGACAAAATCAGCATGGGGAACCACGAGGAACTGGTCGCAAAGGACCTAAGGTCAAAAGAAAAAAGCTAAGAGCAAAAAGCTACGCAAAGGTACGCAAGCTACCCTCCCTAGAAGCAACCGCAAAGGTCGCCAATGTGCGGCACATCACATCGCGCGGAGGGAAAGAGGGAGGGAGCGGCGGATGGCCACCGACACGGTCACCAACAACCAACCGCGGCTTCACGCCGAAGGAGCGGAGTAGCGCGGACGAAGGCAACGTTGAAGGGCGACGGAAATGCGCTGTCGATCAAAAGTAGCGAGGGTCGTTGGAGGAGGAGAGGAGGGCTTCCGAAGCCGTGCGCGCATCTCGAAGGAGCAGTGGGCGCACGCACGCACGCACGCACTGGCGAAGGAAGGCGAGGCGACCACAAATCTCAACAGCCATAGGAACGAACTCGTCGGCCGCGTCACGTCACGGCGGGCATACGCGCGGTCCTTGAGAGGGCCGCCTCGCCTTCACGGTGCGCGGGAGACGGGGCGGATCGGCCCACAACACAACCTCCCCAAACATGCGCCGAGCAACACCGCCCGTGAGGGAGGGAGGGAGGGAGGGCCGAATCAGGCCGAACTCCGCGCTCGCCACGAACAGACGGTCGAGGGCAATGCAGCAATCACATCGCGCACAACATGTTGAGCCAAAATGTATTCGCCGCCGACGAAGATGGACGCCGTGCACATCGATCGAATCACCACAAAGAGAACGAGGAAAACTCTACAATGGAGGGTGGGGAAGCCCGAGATGAAGTCGCGCTACAAGCTGCTACAAGCTTAAACTGGCTCGGGATCAAACGAAAGGTGGAAAATATCGGGGTAACAACCAACCAAGCCCCAGTTCCAAGACCAACACAAGACTGAAGCCTAGCACGCGCAACATCAAAAGGAAGAGTCGCAATAAGGGTAGAAGACTCAGCAGCAACAACCTCAGTCAAAGTGGGCTGGACACGCGTGACAGACTCAAACCATGGGCATCACGCAATGCAATTTGGAACGGAAGAGCACCATCTTCAACATTTTCAACATGAGCAACAACAGACAAGCAACGGACGATCAGCCACAAGAAAACGCGAAGCCAAAATAGGAGCAACAAGAGCCCAAAGCGAAGCTTGCGTACGTGCAATCGGGCCCTCCGGCCGATCGAAAATACCAAGACTCCCATTGTGAAGCCCTAAAAACCCCAATGTCTAAACCTGACCAATCGCAGTCTGCCACGTGACAAAGTATGCCTCCGTGGCACGCCCTGATTGGCCTGTACTTAGCCGGGGCAGCTTGAATGGAGGAGACCAGCAGCCCCGCTCCTCCAAGAAGGTGCTGCAGTCAGGCGCTGGTCTGCCAATGCGGGCGCGCTGGACGGGAGGGGGGAGCAGCGGGGCTATGGAGGGCAGCAAGCGGGCGGAGGGCGACGAGGCGGAGCAGGAGGAGGAGGACAAGCCGCGCCCGCTCGCTGCAGAGGCGGACTGCAGCTTGCCGCCCGTGAAGAAGTAAGCAGCCAGGCATCATATTGATCTTCAGGCGGAATATTGCATTCTCTTGCGCATGAGGCGTGCTTGGTTGCGGGCATGGCTGTGACGGGCTGGTGACAGTCAAAGTTTTAGGGTTAGGTCACGCGAATCTGTAGGGACCTTAGGTCATGTATTTTACGAACTTAACTAAGAAATGATGGTTATACAGCTGTACTTTTTTCGATTTATGCAGAAGCTATTGATCTTATCATATTATGTAATATATTCATGAAGTAAGCCACTGACCGCATTCATATCTGGATTCCAAACGTTAAACCGGATTGGAAGTTGAAGGCACGGACCAATGAACTTCCAAACTTTGGACACATGAGCTTCCAATCTTTGATCATATGAGCGTCCAAACTCTGGTCACACCTTTTAAGTCATACCGCCTTGTTAGACAAAGCTTTGGGTTTCAACACTGCTGTGTGGGAGGGAGGGGATGCTTTGTTCTCCTTTCGCTTCGGACAGATTGTGAAGCTGTCCTCCTGAATCGATGGACAGAATTGAAGACTGTGTTGCCATCCTGTTGAATTGTATAATGAATGTTTTTCCTTGTCGCAATACCTTTGCAGATATGGATTCGGCCTAGGAAGGCCTTATGCTCCCAAAGGATGGACCTGGAAGATTGTTTCAGCTGCAGCCACAGTAGGCGGTTGGTGGGCCGATGTCTGCTATACGGAAATTGGCACAAGTGAGGATTTTCCAATGCTTTCCTCCTCTCCTTTTTCCATCTCCTCCTCTTCTCCATTCAGTCTCCTTCTCTCCCTCGCCCTCTCCATTCCCTCTGTTCCCCTCTCGCGTCCTTTTTTTATCTTTGTCGCGACATCTTTCTCTACCCACTGCTCACCCCTTCCCTCCGTAACTTAGAGGTTTCGAACTGCTGTAGGTGAAGAATTTCAGAGGCGGGAAGTGCGCATGATGAGCAGAAGTTTTGATTGCCAGCAAAGAGTTTTGAATTTCTTTCGCTTTTCCACTATTCCTTCATTGCTCTCCTCCCTTTTGTTTCTCCTGTTCCTCGTCCTCTCTGCTTCCCTCTATGCTTTTTTTCTTGTTTATTTAAATTGGAATTATTTTTTGGTCCATCAATTGAACTTGTTACGCGCGATGATTTTTGCGATTTTTTCCGAGCATCATATCTCGATTGTGAAAATGCGATTCTGTCACTTGCTGTTGAATTAACCCTGTCCACTTCAATGCGTGCTTTGCAAGTAATGTTTGTTTAGTCGAATTTGTGCGACACAACATCAAGTAAACTGGGCGGAAAGGCATGTACTGGGGTTATTTAGGCAATGTTTTCCGCAGGAGGAAGCCGTTGCGTGATTATTTAGCACGGAAGATGGGCATGACTTTAAGCGAAAGCGAGCAATATGTGGAGATTAACTTCCCAAGAGTTCGAACGTGGCGAGGGCACAGTGAAGGAAAGAGGAAACAACCAGAGGAGGGGCGCAGAGCCAAAAGGCAGAGGATCGAGCTGTGTGAAGTGGGGCAATGCGAGGAAAGCAAGGAGACAGAGGGAAGCAATGGAGTCGGCTCACACGATGCTCAGGTTGAGTCTGACAATGCTCGCATGAGTGAGAGGTTAAAAACCGTGTTGCAAAGTCGTGGAGCGTGGAAGGGCTTAGAAGCTAATCAACGAGCTTTCAAGCCCTATTTGGAGCATTTATGGAGAAACGATCCCGATAAACTTAAGGTGGGTAGATTTGCTCGTCTCTGCCGTGTGTTGGGGAGGAAAGAATGGTTGAGAATGGTTGATTCGATTCAGATGTCTATGTGTGGACCACCCACAACCCCTCTCATCCAATTCCATCATGTGCGCTGACAGGTGTTCCAAGAACTCGTGATTTCTCAAATGAAAGAGCAGCAGGTAGAAGACCAAAAGGTGGTCGTTTTGCAGGTCTTGGTGACCATTCTTTCCGGTCCACCACTGCACCAGCTCACCGACAAGCAGAGTCTATGTGCTGCTATCTTCAACTCCATACCTTGGCAACAACACAAATCGTCGAAGGTGCAGGAGACTCTTGAAAGATGTACCTCCCACACCTCTGAGCCTCGACATAAGGAGCTCTCTCGTCTAGACTCTTTGCCGCATACTCCTTCCTGCCACGGCATCATCCCCATGGACCGTTCGTTTCCAACACCACCATCACAATCTTCCATGGAGACTTCAAGAGATGGACCTGAGGAGATCAAGATCCTTGAGAACAAGGCTATCGAGAAATGTATTCAGCATGGCGGCAAGGCGAGGGAGAGGAAGGAGCTACTGCGCGAAATCCTGAATGAGCGCCAAGTTGAATTTGCAGAACTAGAGAGGCTCCGAGAAGCCAAGCGGATGGAAGTTATCGAGTTGGCACGAGAGCTGGCAGCTGCTTCAAATGCATCCATTCAAGTGGATATGGAGGTTGAGAATATTCAAAAGACTGCAAAGGAGTGCTGTGAGGCATGGAGGAGAAGTATGGAGAAGGCAAAAATCCTTGAAAGCAAGCGCTTGGATTTGGTGGGATTTGGTGAATGGGAGAAGGATTGTGAGGAAACTCTGGAAGCCTGCAGACAGTATAGGTCGAAACTGGAGCAATTGAAGAATGATGCACAGTAGTGGTGAAGGGTACTTTCACTTAAGAGCTGGGAAAGTTTTCAAAATGGATGCTACTTTTCTGAAGGGTTGATCACTCAACAGGCACTTGAACATCACCATATTCAGTCATAGCAAATAACATTTGCTGACTTATTAGAAGAGAAATCCGGTGGACTCCCTCAGTCCGCTGACGGCAGTAGATTCGGAGAAGCTACCTTTACTTGAGGGTTGGGTTTGGAGGCTTGGAGGGTTTGGAGGTTTTGAAGGGTTTGAAGGCCTCTTATCTCACCTACCCTTGGTGGCCTCTGCAAACCCCAATTGCCGCCATCGCAGTGCGATCATAGCAGCAGAGGGGAACCACGAAATTGTTGACCCTAAAGGAGTTTTGACAATTTCTTACCCTCT
This sequence comes from Zygnema circumcarinatum, assembly GCA_037447605.1. NCBI lineage: Eukaryota > Viridiplantae > Streptophyta > Zygnematophyceae > Zygnematales > Zygnemataceae > Zygnema > Zygnema circumcarinatum. Next base: position 1,483,931 of record CM074815.1, read on the forward strand.
GACTCTATAAGGGGACGCACGTTGCTGGATGTTTCGCTAAGAAGAGATCTCAATGTTGCAGCAAAAATATGTGAATGTCAATATGCTGAATCTGCAAGAGCTTTCAGTTGCGGGATCTCTTATTGTGTATTTGCCACCTCTCCTCACTGCATCCTTCACATACTCCAGCCAATTTTTGGCTGTGTACGAAAACAGAAAGGTCAGGCAGCAGAAATACGCCGCCTTCATCAGTTGGCAACTTTTAGGCAGATTGAAGACCCGTTTCAAAACGGAGTCTTTGTGGCCGGATACTAGGCTGCTCTATAGTAGAAGTGCAAGTTTAATCAATTGTCATTTTAAGACCACATCAGGCTCTGGCAGTGGATCTGGGGAGGAGGAGGAGAATTGAGGAGTTCAGAAGAAGTAGGCATCAAGCTCCTGTCTGTTCTCTTTTATCGACAGTCTATGACTAGAAGAGCAGTTTTGCCTGCAACTGCCACCAGAAGGATGGCCGGCCTCATTCAGACATGCTGGAATCAGCGCAGCTTCTGGGACTGTCCGCAAAGGTTTTGTTGGAATTCGTCACGCTGAAAAATGTTATGATGGCAACACAAGCGTTGGGGAACTAGCGCATGAGTTAGGAGGTACTAGTCTGCCTACCTGCTCGCATCATGGGAAGCTGTCTCTTCGATCTTCCTTAACCATTTTGACAAGGTTTACTTTAGCAATTAGCAAGTGCATCTGCCGCTGATGTTGACATCCTGTAGGCTTTTCGAGTTTTCGAGCATTGGTGCCATTATAGGACCTAATTTATGCTTTGACCTATTGCAGGTTGATGCAACGTATGATGTGCTGCTTTTGCAAAGTTTGGCAAAGAGAAGAGCAGGACACGTAGATATCAGCGTGAAATTTGCAAATGCTCGGAAATGCCGACCAGCTCCCTCGCAGAGGCTACATGGGAACCGTTGAATCACCTCCGGCGACCGTAGCAACTCCCATCTTCAATGGTCGAGCGGGACAGGGTGCTCGTTTCGGAGCTCTTGGAGCTTTGCTGGAGAGCTATCGCAGCTTAACTATTCGAGCACAAATGGATCGGTACTAGGAGTTGGATTTGGAGTGTCACCTACAATTTCACCCCCTGAGGCAACAACAAGTATAGCGAGGTGAGTGAAGTACAGTTGGTTGGACTTCTCATGCTCCATTTTCAAATTTTCTGGAGCTGAATTTGCAGGAGATTTTAAAAATGGTGAAGTAATGCATGGTGGAGAAGTTGCCAGGTATGGATGTAACCTGTATGGATGTTGCGCCGACTCGATGATAGTCAGAGCTGTGTCTTTATGCTAACTCACAGCTAGTAGAAAAAGGGATTCAGATGAGTTGAATGGGCTGAATACGGATAGCGTGGGGAAACTAGCAGAGCTGCAAGCACACCTTTGTGTATATTCCTTCCTAAAAGGTCCCTTTGTTGATTTTTCTTGGTTTATAATCTGTCCTGGATAGCCGTGAAAGTCGGATGTCGCTGGAAATTCGGGACGATATCGTGTTGTAGTGGGGTTAGAACACTCGAAGCCTCGAGGAAGGCGCCCGGAATATATACCTAGGTTTTGCCCATTGCATGATGGTGGAATTGAAACTGAAACTGAGACTATATGCGCTTTACCTCCGCAAAGGAAGGTTGTTGTGATCTCCGAGGCAACATGGATATCATCATCATCAATCTCATTCTTTATTTCCACCCTTCTCACACGAAGGCTGAGCTGTCTGTTCATTGTCTGCTGCAGGTAAGGCCTGCGTGATCAGTGATCACTGTTGGCGGTGTGGTGATTGAAGCTTTGGTGGGAAGCATTGTGGAGAGCTGGTTGACTGTTGGTATATTTCTCGTGTTAGCGATCAACGCTCCCGCTGTCTCTGTAACCTGATTCACGTTTTCCCTCTCTCTGGATAACTTCATCCTATTTGAGGTGACTGCTTCTCCCCCTCCAAGGCATTTGGATATGTGACTTCCTTGGAGTTGTGGAGCCGTGCAACGTTAGGTGTGCAACGGACAGAACACAAGCAATGATTAGGAACGATGTCGTACATGCCTGTTTCTGCTTCTGTGCACCATGTTGCAATGTTCGTGTATATGTGTCTGCTGGTTGCTGTTCTTGCATCCTATCTGCATCTACGCTGTATAAGATAAAGCCTCTACACGCAGCATGCATAGCAATGAAACATGTGGATGCGGTAATGACAACAATACGTACTAAGAGTCCGCACCGACTACAATGCAGATGTGTTCACATAGTCGTTGTGGCGAATTGTTGTTGTTGCATGAACCATCCATGTACTCTTGCATCTAGCAACAAAAGGAATAACGCCACAGTGTGCGCCGTCGTGCGGCCCTTCGCATCCACATAGCCGAGTGCCGCCGCGCCAGCATTGGCGCTTCCTTACGCCGTCTCGCGCCGTCTGGAAGCTCTGGAGGCTTCCACAGGTCGGTCCATTATGGTCGGAATCATTGGATTCAATGCTTGCCAACGGTTCCAACCATTGGCGCCAGATCTAGCCAAACATTGCCAATGGTGCCAAGTTGGAACCATCCAAGATTTTTGCTAATGTAATGTTACCTTTTTCGGAATTGGCGGGTCGTGTGATGCGTACACTCGAACAAATCATCATCATCACATCGTTTTTTTCGGTTGTCCTTTGGACCTTTGCCCCCAGTTCTTCGTGGTTCCCCTTGCTGACTTTGTCCATGCACATATGATGGCATCATCGCCATGCGCGAGATCAATGCGACATCCTCATCATCATCATCGCGTAAAAAACCATTGGACATGCGCGCATAGAAATCGTTCGTTTCTTTTGTTCCTCGTGGTTCCCCACGCTGATTGTGTCCATGTACATTTGATGGCCTTGCCATCGTTAGTCAAACAAACATCTTTTTCTCTTATCGAACACGGAATTATACAAAAAGATTCACACGAGTCACATTGCGCAAGTATAAGAAGAAGTTTTCGAACAAGTCGCTACGAAAAGAAAAGTAGCAGTTTTAAAGAAGGTTAGGTGTGAACTTTGCGCGTTGTGTTGTGCTTCTTTGTAGTCTTATGTCACGTGCCTTGTGTTCGTGTTCGTGTTCGTGTTTATGTTCATGTTGCAGCGCAGTGCAATACTCCGGAGTGATGCGCCATGTGGTGTTAGTAAGCCGTCATTTGAGTTATGCGAAGGTTTTTGAAAAAGAAGCACCTCATCTGGCGTGGTTGATCAAACGGAAACAGAAAAGCTTCCAGTATAACACCAACAGGTTCTGTAGAAGTGTTAGTTAAGTGCCAATGCCAAAATGTATTTTGTACAAAAAAAAAAATTGACCGACTCCCTCAATAGAGTCTGCTCGCAAGCTCGCGGCTCTGAGGAACAATGGTGACCGTTCCCTCTCTTCTAAGCCAAGCTCTGTCTGCTTAGGAGAGTACACTTCGTCGCATCGATGAACCCTACAGCCGCCTTGGCAGTCCCTGCAGTGCACCTCGCAGAGCCATAAGAGCAAAGCAATGAAAGGGCTCGCCCTCCTCCCGCGGTGTGGCCTCCCTCGCTCTCATAAACTCCAATTCCATGGGGGAATGTGCCTGCTATCTCTGGTGCAGCAAAAATATGAGAATGCCTAAAGGCGGTATCGGCCCATACTTAATGGACAGTAACCCCTGGTGCTCATAGATTGCCTGATCCGTCCATACATAGAGTCAGTCTCGCAGGACTGCCGGTGCTTTACTCGGCCAAGTAAGGTCACAGCAATCCTCCATGGCTGCCGGAAGAAAGGGGAAATAGAACCCACGGACTCAAGGTACTCAAGGACTCAATACTAACATTCCAGGTGCTTCAGAAGGTCTCCCTCTAGCGTTCCAGTCGTTGTAGCCTTCACTAAGAGAGACCGAGAGAGAGAGAGATAGAGAAAGAGAGAGAGCGAGAGAGAACGAGAGAGAGCAGGTTCAATAGTTCCCGCAATGTGCAGTCTGCCCCGCGCTCCGCTAGTTCGATATATAGCAGGTGAGGAAAGCTCCCCACCATCTTCAGCACACCTTATTGGTCTCCTTCTGTTACCTTGCAGCTGACATGCTGCTGCATGCGCCCCCACAACAGTGAAAGGAATCATTTCCTGACCTAAAAAAAGTAGGTTTTCTACGCTAGGTTACTCACGCTTCGACCGCTTTATACTCTCTGATCAGGAAATTCCAAGGCCCGACCACAATCAATGTGGGGCGAACAAGTACAATGCCCATTACAACCAGCAACCCTCCCCCTCGCATGTCATGCATGCAATACGGAAGGTGGCAGAAGAGTGAGGCGATCACTCCTTACCGTGTCAAAACTCCTGCAGGCAAAACTCCGGGTGCTCTGGGCGGTAAAGGAGCTCCGGAAGGACTACTGGTAGCCCCTGGTGGAGGCAACTGCTGGGGAGAGTCTGAGCCAATCATTTCTGCCACTTCTTGCAGTCCCTGTATCAGCTGCAAGTGGACACGCCCGAACAGTTTTCAATACGTTAGTTCTTTGCATTAGTCGCCCGGAACTATCGAGTCTGCTTCGAACTCATTATTTGACCAGTCGGGCAGCTCAAGTTGCGGCTACAATTCAATCAACTTGGCCTGCTTTGTTTATTATTCAATGTGAGGTGGTTGGAAAATGTCAGTTGAGCGAATCCGTTCAATAGGGGCATCAAATGACATACTTTAAGCCCCTGAGGTGCTGAATTCGATGGAAAAGAAAGAGATCGGGCAGCCGTTCCTCTTGAGTAGGCATGCAATCCCTGCAGCCCATAGATGCTAAGCAGGAAATTAGGAGGAGAAAGGACATGCATCGAAGATTCCACGCATTAATCGGAGGAACACCGTGACAAACGAAAAACTGCAATAACGTAACTTTCCAACACAGGACTCATCTCTCCAGAATAATTTGAAAGGAAGTAGGGTCATACCACCGACCTGAATAAGTTCTGTATGCTGTTGATGCCCACCTTGTGCTTCAATAGCAAACCGGCAGAGCAACATGATGCCATGATTTGCGATATGCTGCACATGCATTTCCAGTAAAGTAATGGTCAAGGCACATTGCCAATACTGTTCAGTTCAGCACCCGCACCTCAATGCTGTTGCTACTTCCCACTGCCAGCAACCCCTGCAGCCTGCTGTCTGAAAAAGGAAGGGAACCAAGATTTCAAACCCTTCCTAGGTCTATATTGCAGCTCAAGCCGAGTGACTTCGAAAGGTCCACAGCGTCGGGCACGGTACAAACAACACTTCGGATGCATCGTCGGTCAGAAAATCTGGGGGTGACTAGACCGAAGAGCGCGTGTGCAGAGGAATTAATACCGTTCCTAACCAAGTGACCTTATGCGTTTTCTGGTGCTTTCACCCTTTGAGTCCGCTGGATAGATATGGCAAGAAAACAGTTCACTACCTGCTGGTTTCCAATCGTCTCCAGCTGATCCTTCTGCAACCACCAGGACAACGACAAAACCTTAGAATATTCATAATTCCGAGTTAATAAAGCCAATACATGCTGCTCTAGTGCCTGACCGGGAGCTGCAATACAACTAACATACATGGACAGGAGATATCACATAAAAGGACCTACAATACCTCTCTACAGCTTAATGCCAAACGTCCAAAGGCAAAGCAGCTGAAAACGATCGTGAAGTCAGCAGAGAAGGTTTTCTAACTCCACATAATGTGCAGACAAAACCTGAGCCGAAAGCTGACAAAAACATGTCCTAACTATCAAGGGTGGCTTACGATAGGCCTCCAAGGCACAGGTTCAAAAAGGAAGGTGTGCTTGTAATGGATATAAGGCGTCTAAGATACCCACCACATTCCCAATATCCTGCTGCACTGAATTCACATCTAGGCACAGTCGACCAACGTTGTTCCTTGTTTCCACAATCTGCACACCAACCACCAAAAAGTGAGTAATCAAACACATCCTTAAACATAATCTGGAGAAGTAGGTTAGTCAACCCTCTCGATTTCCTTACGAAAGTACAAAACCATATCCTTCAGCGTTGCTGCTAAGCCGAAACTGGAATGTTTTAATTGTTGATTGGTTCGGATATGAAAAACAGAAGGAAGACCAGTGAGTTTCAGCACGAACTGTACCTCATCCTTGACGAAAGTTATAACTTCAGTATTATCATTCACAGCTTTAACAACTCCATCCAACCGTCCAGTGAGCTGTCGCTTTGTTGCCTGCAGTTCCAAATCCGCCAGTAAATCGACACTACTTACAATTTGCAACTCTACAATACAGGCACGCGCCTTGAACCTTGTGATCTGCGCGTTTCACTTTGATTGCGAAGAACTAATTCCAATCCACATTGAACTCGGGAGGCAAAGGTGTAACTACTTACAACATCATTTAATAAACCATCTACCTACCAATGTAATAGTCCTTTACCAACTTCTTGGAAGGGGATCGACCAGCTCCCTACACTGCAACTATAACTCCCAGTCTCTCCACCGTGTGATTCAGTATTAAATACATGATACATTGTCTAGTTGACATCTAGCCCACCTACCACTGCCATCACTCCGTTCTTTCATCATGGGAAAAATACTCACTGCGAGAGCGGCAGTCAAACCTTCCATCTGCTTCGTAACATTTGTCACCATGTTTGACATGTTTTTCTTGGTGACATACATAAGGTCTCCAAGAGATAAACCCTGAGATATTACCAACAAAGCCCCTCCCTCGCCATTAACTAGGGTGCAAACATCGGTAATCTAATGCACAGAAAGAAGTCACTCAACAAAAGCATCTGTTGAATGGCGAGGAGCCGCAAGAAGAGTGCAGCATGCAGCTGTGCAGAAAGGCAGAACCATTAATAAAGATGTGGATAATGCTAGCAGAGAAACACTCTGTACTTCACCTGATGCTACGGCGAGTGATAAGTTGAATAAAAAGCATGCACCTGCTTTAGCGAGAGCTGCGGTTCTTAATGCACTCCGTTAACTTGCTGCCAACGATCTTGGTGTTCATTTCAGACTCCAGACGAACTCACCTTCCACCACATATATCCATAACCGGCGGCGCCAACGACAGCGACGGGAACGATAAGGGACAAAACGCCACCACCTGTTCATTCCCCTTTCCAAACAACTTAGTCATTAGGTTGTCTAAGGCGGTCCCAGTCAAGAACCTATCCCTCACTTGACAGCCTCCAGAATGAGGGGAAAGTGCATAGATAACGGATAGAGGACCACTGACCTCTACTCGGGTTGGAATTGACAACTATCGGCCTTGAAGATGTTGACGCCAACTGCCTTAACTCCTGTGTAAGCCTCCGAACCTGCAAACAAGTAAGAAAGAAAAATCAGGGATTAGTCAAATCTATGAAAAACAGGTGAAAAGCAAGTTACAGAAGTAGCCATGAGCTGGGATTCGATCAACTACGGTTTTTTTAACCTAAAATTATGTGTCGAGTCGGAATGGTGACTTAGGTCTGATATCACTTCCTCGATGAACCGAGTAAAGAAGCTGCTGACCTGAGCAGTAAGGGCAGCAGTCGTGCTATCGAGTTCACCTCCACTCTGCTCGTCTCCCTTGCTCTCCTTAAGATGCTTGGTCAAGACCTGCATCTCCGATCATACCCTGAGCTAGCATCGTGTAAAAGCTTAAACCAAGCCTACACTGCGCTTCAAAAACAATTTTGCATGGCTCAATAAAACCCTATTTTATATATATATCCTGCATATCAGCAAAGGAGAAGTGGAGGAGCTACAGCTGCTACAAAAGCACAGAGAAATCCAGGGCAACATAGAAAGGAATGCAGTTCAAAGTCTCTATCCAAGTCTCACCTTCGTTAAATCTGCAAGAAGCTCTGATATCTGGGAGTTGTTCAGAAGGTAAGAACCAGTGAGTCCTGTATGCGACCGAACGGCAAAGCCCAGTCAGCACAGCTCTGCAGCGATTCTTCACCAGACCCTCGCTAATCTCAACCTCCTGACACTCATCTTCCCTGTAACGCTCCGCATTCATCGCAAATGACAAATGAATGTCAGAATCAGCTTAAACCTGCAGCGTGCCGGGAGGTTAGCATCAGCACCTGCGCCCAAGATGAAGAGCAGCTTGCCGCCGCCCGCCTGAATCATGGCCATGGCTGCGCCAGCCCTCCTGGAGACGCGAGCTCAGCGCTGGAAGGAGGGAGGGAGGGCAAACGCCGCCTCTGTCCTGCTCCGCTGGCCCCAAGAGCGCGGCTCTATGCACCTTGTTCAAAGGCCACAGTTGTAACGGAACTGGTGGCAAAGATCCTCACCCCGTCACATGACGCGTATGCCCTTTCCATGCGCGCACTGGCCGTTGAACTACATGGAACGCATAATTTGTGCATGCGGCCCATGGTTTATCGTTTGGGCGCTTTGGCGGCCACTCTCCTAGTGTGCAAAAAGAACATCAAAGTCTTGTTGTTGACTTTGAAAAGATGAATACGTTGGCATTGGCCTCATGGGGGGGGGATGTATGTCATGCCATGCACATGCACAAAGGCAACATGGGGAACCACGTGGAATAGGTCACGAAGGGCCTAAGGACGGGAGGAAAGAGCTCTACTTCGAAAAGCCTCCTGGCGTAGCTTTGTTGACGAATTGTTGCTTTGACAAAAGGTCAAGTGGGGAGCCATGAAAGCTCGTATTGTTGGAAGGGGACTATCCGTTGTGCGCCTTAATAGCCTTGAAGCTCAAGATCAGGCCCTTGGATGCATGAAGCTGAAGGGGGGGGGCAGAGGGCCGCCTCTCCATTGTAGTATGGGATTCATTATCAGCACAAAAATACCGCAAAACAGAAACGAACGCGAATATTTGAAAGAATTTTATACAGTTCAACTTCAATCGCTGTCCCAGAATCGTTCAATTATTCTATAATAAATTCATTATTTATAACATCTCGCAGAGAATGGAGCATGGCTTTTCCTTTCTCGAGATGGCGAGGCTACCCCTATCCCATACCCTATAGCTGATCCTTAGAATCCTTAGAAGATCTTTAGAAGAGCCAGGCCTCGCTGCGCGGCCTGAAAGCATGAACCGAGAACAGGTGGTCCCTCCCTCCCTCCCTCCCCCCTACCTCCCTCCCTCCCGCGCATGTTCCTGCCTCTCATACTCTCAAGGCCCCGCCCGCAGCTCATCTGAGACCCGCCTCTCTGCACACTCACTGACTGACTCACAGGCCCAAAGGTAAAGTGGGTCTGCCCAGATCAAAGCAGAGAGAGAGTGTGTGTGTGAGAAAGAGAGAGAAAGAGAGAGAGAGAGAGAGAGAGAGAGAGAGAGAGAGAGAGAGAGAGAGAGAGAGAGAGAGAGAGAGAGAGAGAGAGAGAGAGAGAGAGAGAGAGAGAGAGAGAGAGAGAGAGAGAGAGAGAGAGAGAGAGAGAGAGAGAGAGAGAGAGAGAGAGAGAGAGAGAGAGAGAGAGAGAGAGAGAGAGAGAGAGAGAGAGAGAGAGAGAGAGAGAGAGAGAGAGAGAGAGAGAGAGAGAGAGAGAGAGAGAGAGAGAGAGAGAGAGAGAGAGAGAGAGAGAGAGAGAGAGAGAGAGAGAGAGAGAGAGAGAGAGAGAGAGAGAGAGAGAGAGAGAGAGAGAGAGAGAGAGAGAGAGAGAGAGAGAGAGAGAGAGAGAGAGAGAGAGAGAGAGAGAGAGAGAGAGAGAGAGAGAGAGAGAGAGAGAGAGAGAGAGAGAGAGAGAGAGAGAGAGAGAGAGAGAGAGAGAGAGAGAGAGAGAGAGAGAGAGAGAGAGAGAGCGAGAGAGAGAGAGAGAGAGACTGTCAGGGCCACACTCCGTTCTCCCTCACGATGATGCCGTTATCCACGCCGTAACGGAAGCCCCATGTGACGCCGGAGTTGGGCCCCTGCTTGTAGCTCCAAAAGAACCACCCTGCGTCCGTGGCTCGCCCGAAAACTTCAATCTGCGCAGCCATGGCGGGCAGCAGCCATGGAGGCTCGAGGTCAGGCCCGCCATCCCTTCCTTTCCTCACCCTCCTCTTACAATCCCTCTTCTTGCATCTCCCTCCTCGTGTCCATTTCCCCCCTCTCCCTTTATTCCTACCCCAACTATTTCCACCAACACACCAGAAGCCAAATCAAACGAGCACCGATGATGCTCAAGCGCGGGAGATTTTTATTTTTATGGCTTGCCGACTTCCAAAATCAGAGTCGCTTATGGATATGCATGTTTGCAACTCAAGCACAGCATTGGTTTCAGCCCAGAATTGTATATGTCTCTTAAGGCCCGTGCTTCGGCATAGCATGCGGTTTAGTGAGCTCACCTGCGCTTTGGCAAACTGCTTATAGCCATCGATGTTGGCAGGAGCAACCGGTAGACCGTTGCAGAACTCGCCTATCAATACCATCCATTTTTTCGAGTCCTGCACCGTCTGCATGTAAGAAAAACGCCACATACACTTTTCTGAATCAGTAGGCCTTCTCTCTCTCTCTCTCTCTCTCTCTCTCTCTCTCTCTCTCTCTCTCTCTCTCTCTCTCTCTCTCTCTCTCTCTCTCTCTCTCTCTCTCTCTCTCTCTCTCTCTCTCTCTCTCTCTCTCTCTCTCTCTCTCTCTCTCTCTCTCTCTCTCTCTCTCTCTCTCTCTCTCTCTCTCTCTCTGTCTCTGTCTCTCTCTCAACAGAGTTGCCGAGGAGTGCTAATGTGTGGGATAAACCTGCATTGTCCAGCACAGCCCACCAATCTTCCGACTTGCCTTTGCCAAAAGTGGGGACACGCCAAGCTCCATGACAAAGGCATACATAGCTCGCTCACCTTGATGAATGCTGCATCATCAGTTCTGACAATGTTGGTGACATTCTCCGGACTCCGACCCAGAAGCGAGTTGCCGAATATTTTGTAAAAGTGGTAATCTACAATCACGTTGTTGCCGTCAGGCCTTCCCGGGTACTGCCAAAACTCCCACACGCTTGCGCCGAGGCGAGTCATGAATGCGACGAAGGCGCACTGCATGGCCCCATGCATCCCCCCCCGCTCAGACTCAAACCTAATTCGCGCCCTGCTTCAATACAAACTCACTCCAAGCTTTCTTGGAAAGTGCGCTGCAGAGGCAGAAGAAGAAGAAGAAGAATTAGACGGAGCAGGGCTCGGACCTGCGAGTGTTTTCTGACTCGTTGGAAGGCGAGTGTGTAGTATTCGCTCAGGGTGGAACTCGGGATGTCATCGAAGGGCTCGTTCATAACGTTGAGACCCGCGAACATGGGGTTGCTGCCGTACCTGCTCCCACACACCCAGCCGCAACAGATGCCATTCAATTCCTGCTCTTTCATCTGCATGGGTAGACGAGCAATCACGAAACAGCAACCTTCGAGTCTACTCTTTGAAGATACAGTGACAAATCATTTCCTCCAATTTTCACTCTCTCGCCAACTCTTCGACGTTCATGTTCGTTTCTTCATCATTCGATCTCTAGAGCCCCAATACACCGAGACCCTTGCCAAGTTCCTGTCCCAAAACTCTCCCTCCATGTACTTCCTTTCTCCCCCCCCCCCCCACCCCTTTTTTTTTTTTAAATAACGTACCGCGCAGCCACCCACTCCACAGCTGCGAGCATCTTCTCAACGGTCCCGGGAGCCCACCCAAACTCCACCACAAAGTCTCGCGTTTCTAGGTCGTTGCAGGAGCCCGGGGCGGAGTGCAGGCTCACGAAGATGCGGATTCCGTACTTGAGCGCCATCTTGAAGGCCCAATCGAGGTAGACGTACCAGCCGGGGGGGTAGGGCGGGTCCGGGTTGTTCATTTGCGTCACCCAGTGCCCGATAGGGATGCGGATAGCTGTCACACCCTGCGCGCGTATGAGGGAGAGAGAGAGAGAGAGAGAGGGGTGAGTGAGCTCAGCGTTCAAGGGAACGAGAGAGAGAGAGGGAGAGAAGCGCGGCGGCCATAGATAGGTGTGAGGGGGAGTCATGCTTCATGCTCCGCCTCCTCTGATTGCGCACTGTTAAAGCAAGGCAAGGCAAGGCAGGGAAGGGCAGGGCTACCTGCTGTTGGAGCCACGCGAAATCTCGCCATGTGAACCACGTGTTAAGGTGCCTCTTTATGCGATTTCGCGTTCCGTTAATGCCCAGCCCAGCGAACAGCTGGTAGTTCGTTTGCCGTACTCTTGTCTGCACCCTCGGGCCCATCAAGCATATGATTCGGCAGACATAGACGGGAATACATCATGATACAACCGTGATTGCAGCAGAAAAAGCGCACCCTTCTTCCTCTTTTTCTTTTCTCTCCCTTGAGGGCTCACCACAGTGATGGTGAACACTGTGTTGCCTCTCCATGCGGCAGCCGAATTGAAGTCGATTGCAGTGGCAGGCACGTCTGCAACCAACCTGCACACAGATTGCGGATGAACGGCAGTAAGCGGATTAAAAGTTGCATAAATCTGGGATGAAGTTGAAGGCCTTTTGCAATGGCTGCGAAGTATCAGATGAAAAAACTCAAAATTTCTCCTATATGTATTACCAAAAAACAAACGGGCGGGCTGGGGGAAGTGTGAGGGCCGGATGTTCTGGCTATATACTTATACTTACTGCAATCCATTCGTTCGCAGGAATTTGCCACTGGACGTCTGCAGCATAACTAGAGAGTAATTCGTCCGGGAGAAGTGAAGAGTGAAGGTCTCAAACCTGCACACTCCCACATGGCAGCGGCTGAGACCAAGTCCTTCTATTTTGTACCCCAAACCCTTGCCAGCATGATGGCAGGGAAGAGAGAGAGGAGGGCGATCCAAGCTTTCAACAAGAAGCCCCCCCCGACCCTGCATGGGAGCCTTACTTGCCCGGTAACAGTGTGTTTGTAGTGACCACACTGCCCCCCCCTCCACCTGTCGCAGTGAGATAGGCTCCTGTAAAGGTGCGGAGTTGCAGCGGTCCATTTGGAGTGCTCACTCGCCTCAGGTTCAGGGTGACTGCGTGCCTCAGCTTCGTTCCATCCACCTTAATCTGCACCCCTCCAAACCTTGTTTGAAACTTGGCAGGGCTTTGAGAATGCTATTACCAA
>CM074815.1:1508209-1572674 GCA_037447605.1 Zygnema circumcarinatum
AAGATCAGGATAAGGCCCTTGCAAGGCGCTGCATGGGTGGCCGTGACATGACGGCGTCACGTGACAATGGCCGCCATAGTATATGAGGGAGCAAGCTTGGCTCCCTACTTACTCACTCATACTCACTCACTCGGAACGTTATGCTGCTCAACCTTCGTGTTAGGAAGAGTAGGCAGAGGCTGAGGCCTTGAGGAGTCCGGCCTTGTGTAGGGGGTCGTGAAAGAACTGTCTCTCATCATGGTTAACTCTAGTGAAAGAGTTAGAGATGTGTCCCTCTCGTGTTGAGGTAGAGGAGAAGTTCAAGCAAGCATATAGTGCTTAGCTACTGCAGTTGGGGTGTAAGCTGCCTATCAGTGGATAGGGTAGTGCTCATGAGAGGAGGAGAATCGGGCATAAGGTTATATGTAGATTTCCTAAGAGAGCTTGTATTACACCTATGAATGTTAAGGAGTTTTAGGGCCGAGGGCTTTCTCCTTATACTTGTGTCATTTGTCACATGTGAGTCCTTGTGTTGGATTGGAGTGATGAATGGGTGGAGGCGACCATTGTATGGGCGGTGTGTCGCATCACACGTGGAGACCATTGGAGGAGCGTGGAGCTGAAGGAGCCGAGACCATGGAGGAGATGAAGAAGTGTTCTTGTAGGTGGCGCAATCCGCTGTGCGCACCTGGTGAGGGGAGGAAGAGAAGGCATACTGTGGCGGATGCGGTATGTGGCCTAAGTAGAAGTGGAAGAGGTTTTGGAGTTTCACTCAAGCATGTTTTATCCTTCCACTAGGTCTCTCCTTCTGCCCCCTCACACCAACACGCCGTACACATTCGCGCCGTCTGCAACGAAATCTCCGTCATCGCATTTCCGCGCCGTTCACACTTGTCCGCGTGGCTGCTGACTCGGTCTCCTCCGTAGTTGACCTCGTCAGAGTCCGCGGACCGCACTAAGGGTCTGACGCGGTTCCGCCGACATTGCCGACATTCTTCGCGCCCGAAAAGCGTACAAGCCACCGACATTTGGCCCGACCATATTTCCTAGGACTACTACTAGCAGATCTCATGTTTCCCAACTGAGGACCACAACAATGTTAGTGTGAACCCATACAATGTCTAACTATAGTACACTAACACTAGCAGGAATTAGTTATACTTCTTATCCAGTCAGAAATTGCCACGTTGGTGCTGTAGTGTGTTTTTGGATGTCTGTTATCGAGGTAGGTGTTGCCACGTAGCCCTAAAATGGGAAAAAAACCAAAAAAAAACCACACACAAACTGCGACAACAGAATGAGGCCTCATTCTGTCTTCGCAGTTTGTGTGTGGTTTAAAAAAAAAAAAAAAAATCAATCTAAATATTACAACATGAGGCCTCATGTTGTATTAATTAGTTTGATTTTTTTTTTTTTGTTTGTAAAAGTAACACACGCAAATACACACACACACAAACACAGTCACAGGGCAAAAAAAAAAAACAAATCTTAATATTACAACATTTGGCCTTATGATGTAATATTGAGAGTGTTTTTTTTTTTTGGTTTGGTTTAAAAAAATAAAAACAATTTAAATATTGCAACAAACCAAGAAAAAATCAAACAAACTGCGATGACAGAATGAGGCCTCATTCGTCGTCGCAGTTTGTGTGTGGTTTTAAAAAAAAAAAACATAATCAATCTAAATATTACAACATGTGTCCTCATGTTGTATTAATTAGTTTGATTATTTTTTTTTTTGTTTGTAAAAGTCACACACGAAAATACACACACACACCCACATACACACACACACACACACACCCACACACACACACACACACACACACACACACACACACACACACACACACACACACACACACACACACACACACACACACACACACACACACACACACACACACTCACACACAGAAAATGAAAAAAAAAAAAAAAAATCAGAAAATGATGAAGAATGCGAACATCATTATCTTCAGGACCGGGTCCTTCCGAAATCTTTCTAGGGTTATTTGCTATACATTACATGAGTGTGAGCGTAAGTACGAACCTTTTTTCATCAAGATCTTATGTTTCCGAAATTTTTTCAAAATGTCCAGCTTTTCCAAATTTCCAGCGTTTTCCAGCGTCTTCTAGCGTATTTCCAGCAAAATCTTTAAAGTCTAGAGGACTGTAAAATCTTTAAAGTCCAAAGGACTGTCCTGAGGACTGACTGACTATGGACGGACAACCTAACTGACTGGCTGACTGGCCGATTGACTGACTGACACTGACTGACTTCTGAGTGACTGGCCGACAGACAGACTCACAGACTGGCCGCCAGACTGACTGGCTGACTGACTGACTTGTTAGTTAGTAGCCTCCATCCTTCTTCAACACCCTCTTCAACTTCTTCCTTCGCCCTTCCACCATTCTCCCTTTCACCACACTCCATGTTCCTTCCTCCTTCCTCCTCCCTCCTCCACGAATCATTGTTTGTCGGTCATTTCGATTTCTCTAGTAGGAAGAAATGCAGCAAGAGCTGCAGGAGCAGAATTTCAGAGAAACCGCAGCGGCATAAGTGTTGGTTACAGTGGATTTCGGAACAAAAGGGCAGTAAGCACCACCAGCAACTCTTCAGCTAGACAGGCGAGTGTATGAATATGGAAGTCGGGAGGACGTGAAGAACAGGGGTAGATGATATCGCGGTTGTTCCGGAACCGTTTCGTCATCGAAACGTCGTCGACGTCCTCGTACAGGCACGAAACGGCTCTATTTGGCTCTATCCTGGCTCTCTTTTTTTTACGTTTTTCGTAATCGCGAGATTGTGATTGTCGGTTGACAATACCGGCGGCTTACCCAGCGTCGCAGCGGCTCCATAGCGGCGTCCACACTGACTTTCTGCGGTGTCATGGCCCAGTGGTGAGCGTCATCATTAATCAATAGAGCTGATGGGGCCGGTGCAAAATTAGCGATCGCGGCGTCGACACCGGCAAATGGATTCATGCGACCGCGCCGCATTACAACAGTCGGCCGCCGCGGCCGCAGGCGGTTGGCACGGTGACTTTTAGCAACTTCCCTTTTAGTTAATTTTTGTTACGTTTGATACCACCCAAGCGAAGCGTTAAAAGCGTCGGTATGTTTGACACTAGAGCGAGTACTCGGTGACATCGCGACCACCGCTGTAAGGGAGTACTTTCGTAACTTTCCTTTTCCGTCAATTTTTGTTTTAGCCAGCGCGGCGGCTTGCGTCTTGACGGTAGCGGCGTCATTCATCACGACAGCGCATACGGCTTGTAGAGATGTGAGATGCGGCAGCCTTGCCGGTGGCACCAGCCTTGGCGCCCGCCAAAAGCGGAAACGATGGCCAGCGCCCGGCGTGGCTCTGCTAGCGGAAGTGGCGGTTTGCCTGTGGCAGATCGCAGAGTCGTGTGTGGCGCTAGAGGTATCCTAAGCGGGTTCCAATGCACGTTCAGCGGGTGGACCTTCGCCGTGTGCGCCCGTAGCGGCAGCCTTGGCGTCTTTGACTGCCGGCGACATCGTTCATGCGGCTTAGCGCGCGCCACGGCCTTGCCAGTCGGCAGCTGACGGTTTCCGGTTGGCTTTGTTGACTTTCGTAGCTTTCCTTTTCCGTCATTTTACGATTGGCGCCAGTAGCGGCGAGCAGCGGCGAGGAAAAGCTGTCGGTGGGTAAGCCTCCAGAATAGCCATTTCTGAATCAAGTGGTGCCATGTGGACCACTCATCGCGTGGAGTCAGCGAATCTGAGCGGGCCGGTATGCGGAGAGCGTAGGAAAAGAAAATGAAAAGACACGAGAAGCGGTCAAAAGGATCTACAGCGGAGGAGGGAACTGTCCGGTGGAGTCAATCATGTGCGGAGTCATCGTCGCGCTTATAGCGAGGCGTATTTGGACAATCGTTGTGGACGAGGATGTGAGTCCTTTTTTGTACGATTTTCGTAATCGCAGGATTGTGATTGTCAGTTGACAATGCTTGAAACGGGATGTTGTACCGGTATGTGTTGGTAAACCGTAACAGCTTGTGTTGTCAAACTATGGACACGCAAGATTTGGAATGGTTAGGTTGACCTTAGCCGAAAGCGGTCATCGTGTTGGTCAAATTAAAGCAGCTCTAACGTCGCAGGTGTAGGTGTTCGGCGGTCACGTACTTGACTCTATTTGTAGTTTGACAAGCGGTAGCCATTGCGAATCCATTATTCGACAGCCTTATTTGATGTGACTTAACAAATAGTTTTGTTCGTTGATCATTTCGCGTTGATTCGGCTTGGAGCGTCGTTAGTTTCCTAGCGTGCCAAGCTCACGTGGAATTTCTACATCACTTCATCACGGTACAAATCTAACCTCCTTTTTTCGCGTTGCCGTAGGCAAAAGCTTAGTCATCGTTTTGATCCGTGCAGCCGGGTTGATTATGTTGTCAAAGATTAATTTAATGAAAATGGGGTATAGTTACGCATGAGTACGGCGTTGCCGTCGTGGCGTCTTTGGTGGTTGTGCGTTTGGTTGGGTCGAATGCGTGAGAGAAAATGAAGGGTATATCGGCGTACTTGACCGGTCATTGCCGCGTGTGGATTTTCTAAATGCAGCGGCGTTGATTTTGATGTTTTATGTAGGCGTCACCAGTTGAGTTAGGTTAATCAATGATGAATTTAATGAAAATGGGGTATAGTTCGCGCTGATGCGGCGTTACTTGGCGTCGCTGGCGTCTGATTAGTTTAATGCGTTTACGTTGGATCGAATTAGCGAAAATGGGGTATATCGTTCCCGTGCTGTCATTGCCGCGTGTCATTTTCTATATGCGACAAGCGTTAAGTTTTGAATGTTTTACGGGACGTATTGTTGTAAATAGGGTGTAACAAACCCGCCCCTAGCAGGGTTCGAACACAGGACCTCCCGGTACCCACCTAAGTGCTTTACCATTAAAAGGCAACCGCGGATGTAAGTACTAGGCCGTACAACACATGTATAGCGTTTCGCTACATTCCTCCCCACCTAAACCGTGCTCGTCCTCGAGCACACAGCTCAAGGGTTTTCACGAGCTGCATTCAAGCTCCTTCAACACATGCCCCCTCTGTACGGTTCAGACCCTCTGGCCAACAGTACCATGCTCGGAGATCACGGTGTTTTTAGGGTGGATCGCAAATACCGGGAATTAGGCTCTGGCTCCGATCTGCACGAAGAGCCCAGCCTCTTGAAGAGACTTGGATCGCCAGACCTCAACCCGCCTAAGTGTTTGCCGTAAAAGGCGACCAAATGCAAAATATCCACGATGATCTCATATCGCGATCCGTTTCATCAGGTGTGTGTCGGCAGCAATGTTTAAAGTGTCGCATGGTGCATTGCCCTAATCCGCTGACGCGTAAAACTGGGCAAGACACAATGTGAGCAGCTTATGTGTATTCCAATCAGTTTTCATTTTCAGTTCACTTTTCGCGTGCATGAGGTTCGAAGACATTTCTATAAAAAGGCAACGCACGAGGATCTTGATCCGCAGCCTGTTGTTTTTTGAGAGACAAAAATATGTTAGGGCCTGCCCGTATCCGCTCGGAGCGGAAGATCCGTCCGAGCCGCACGTATAGTGCGCGCGTCCCTCGGCCCGAGGTCTCCGCCAAACTATGAGCTGCACCGGCTAGACTGCGGAAAATTGCAGCCAATCACCATCTGCCACGTGCTCCTTTGTATGACGTATTAAATTGTGATTGGTCCAGGCCCTCAATGGGGTTTAAGAAAAAATTTACAGTATTTCGCCTTTCCTGGAAGCTGCGACTGTACGAAGTTTGTACGATTCGGCTACAGGGGGTCCTCGTCATATTTTCCACCTTCAACAGTGCGTCACCAATAAATTCGCACCGATTTTGCCGAAACCACCTTTTTGTACGGTAACTTAGAATTAGCCGTACTATTCATACTATCCGTACCCTAAAACCCTAAGGAAAATTCTATTCTCACACCTTTTTTGTCTACACACAGACCTCCTTTCGACGGGCAGATTTTAAAATAGACAAAAAGGGAACACACCTTTCACACCTTTTTTTTTTTACCTTTTTTTTCACACCTTTTTGGAATCGATACTCACCTTTTTCCGTCGGGCAGATTTCACTCCTTATCTTTTATTTTCAAAGGAAAAAAATATCGGCCTGCCCGCCACGAGATCGTTCGTGGGTGGCCAGTCTCTTACACGTGTCATGAAACTCCGCCGTCGATTCTCAAACAGATCGCACCACGGTAGGTCACCGTTCGATCAGCATTCCTAGCTCGGTCCTGGCGAATGACACACGCCCACGTGGCCCGCCCAAGCCGGCTCAATGGTCCGTACAAAACGTCGTACGCCCGCAGCTTCGAGGAAAGTTTATATCTGTACCAATCACAGTTTGACACGTCATTGATGCAGCACGCGGCAGTTGGTGATTGGTTCAAGCTCTTAATGTACGGAATGTCGACTCTCCTTAAGCTGCGTCCGTACGAAATTTTGTACAAACCGTTGAACCATCTTGGTTGGGACACGTGGGAGTGTGCCATTCGCTGGGACAGAGCACGGATGCTGATCGAACGGTAGCCTGCCGTGGTGCGATCTGTTTGAGAATCGACGGCGGAGATTTATGACACGTGTAAAGGACGGCCACCCACGAACGATCTCGTGGCGGGCGGATCTTCCGCTCCGAGCGGATTCGGGCAGGCCAATATTTTTTTAAGAGGTAAAATCTGCCCCACCCCGAGGTCGGTATCGACTCCAAAAAGGTATGAAAGAAAAGGTGAAAAAAAAAGAGGTGACAAAAAAAAAGGTGTGAAAAGGTGTGTTTCTTTTTTGTCTATTTTAAAATCTGCCCAATGAAAAAAGGTCTGTGTGTAGACAAAAAAGGTGTGAGAATAGAATTTTCCAACCCTAAAGCCTAAAACCCGTACAATTCGTACTGACCGTACTAGCCGTACTAGCTGTACTAGCCGTTACGGGCTTACGCAAAACTCACCTAATCTCCCCGCACGTGCCGCCGTAAGAGGCGCTCTCTCGTCTCCCCTTCTTTTTGGCTTCGGTACGATACGATACGATACGATACTTTCGATACGGTAGTATCCGTACTAGCCGTATGATCTGTTGCAGCCGATACGGTACGATGCGGTGCGATATGACAACAAACGATACGATACGATGCGTACGGATAAACATGAACACTAACATCATTCCGCTCGCCTATTGGTAACACGGACCTTCTATTTGCCAAAAACAATATTTTCGCCCGTTATTTGCTGAAACCAGGTGGAAAATATGACAAGGACCCCCTGTACTGTACCGACATCCGTACGGACGCGTCCAGGCGCCGCCACGTGCCGTCCGCGAACTTACCGTCTGACCGTCATACCGGGTACGTGGGCGCGTGCCATTCGCTGGGACCGAGCCCGTCTGCAGATCGAACGGTTGTCGTGGTGCGATCTTCACTCGCAATTGCGAGTCGGACGGATCTTTCACTCTGGGCGGATTCGGGCAGGCCCTAACATATTTTTGTCCCTAGAAAAAGAACAGGGGGATGGAGTATCCAAAATGGGGGGGAGGGTCTATCATTCTCCGAAAACAATGTCTCCATGTTTTGTATCCCTTTTCCAGCAATTTACGACA
Source organism: Zygnema circumcarinatum (assembly GCA_037447605.1). Classification (NCBI taxonomy): domain Eukaryota; kingdom Viridiplantae; phylum Streptophyta; class Zygnematophyceae; order Zygnematales; family Zygnemataceae; genus Zygnema; species Zygnema circumcarinatum. The sequence goes on from CM074815.1 coordinate 1,515,796, forward strand.
CTGGACTCAACTGGAACTAGATGTGGAACTGCGACTTCAAGCACGGTTAACTAGAGCTGCAACTGCAACAGCAACTGGCACTGCCGAAAGCGAAAGCGATCCTGGAACAGCAACTTCAACTCGAGTTCAAACCACGCTAGAACTGGAAGTGGAACTGGGAAACGACTGTGAATTTGCATGTCATGTACGGTCCGGTTCCACCAGAAAAGTGACAAAAGAGAAGGGAAAAAGCGAGGGAGAGGGGATGGGGGAGAGAGGGGGAGACAGAGAGGGCGGAAGGCGGGAGGGAGGATGGTGAACATGGACGTGAGGTTGGACTTGGATGGACGGGCGGTGACGCCCATGAAAGTTCTTATTATTGGAGCAGGAGGCTTCATCGGGCCGCCCCTGTCGAGGCGCTCATGCGCACTCTGTGATTGCCGTGGACCTGTACAGCGACAAGATCGACCATCTGCTGCAGGACGGCGAGGCATGGGCGGACCCGCTCGATTTTTTCCGGGCGAACATCAAGCATGATGTAGGGCTGGGTGAGCTCGTCAAGAAGTGCGACCTGGTATGTATTCAAACTGCTTCTGCCTTGCTCAGCAGGAGCAGCAATATGACAGCCGTCAACAAAAGGGGCTGGTAGTGTGCCTGATTTTACTTAAAGTGATATTGATACTGTTTCTGTCGCGTATTGATTCATAGTCTTATTCTTTAACAAGACTAGCAGGCTCTGTCTGCAGACAAGAGAGTTTAGGTTTGGTCGATGTGCAGGTTAAAGATTTATGGGTGTGGAAGTCTGGCGGAGCGACTGACTAGGAAGCAGATTCGTTGCAGAGTGTCCATTGATATGTCGAGTGGTGGAGCTTTTGTGTGTTAGAGAGAGAATGGTTGGAGGACCTAAACGTGTGCAATCGAGCAGAATTTTTAAGTCTTTGGAGATTCTGGTGTCCAAAGCATGGTCAGAACGAAGTTAGACGTAGGGCGAAATCGTGAGCGAGAGGGGGGAGAGAGAGGGGGGGGGGAAGGAGAGAATGAGCAGGGCTTAAAGTTGATTTTTTGCAAGAGGAGGTGGAGCTGAAGGGTTGAAAATGTGTAATCAAGGTGTTGATCCAGAAATCATCAAGATGTCAAGTGAACAAGGCACAATTTAGGGTCATTGGATGTCAGCAGTCAGCAAAATGAACAAAGTCAGCAAGAAGTAAAGAGTGAGGGAGTGACAGTGTGTGTGTGAGAGGGGACTAATGCTCCTACAGAGTGAGACAGTGACAGTGACAGTATGCATTCAACTCACGACGCTGTAGTTCAGAACTGGTTGAGAATGAGGAATACCTGGAGGCTTTCGTCCATATTACAGAATGACACTGAAATAGTTCCAAAAGATTATTGGGGTTTGTTCACATCGCTGTCACAAATACGAAATGAGTCCCTTCAGATTTTTATTTGTGTATGCCAGAATAGATGTGCTGGCTCTCTGTCCGTTTGTTCGAGAAAGTGAGTACCACTTCAAGAAATTTAGGGCTTAGTGATGCCTGTCGTTCTGTGCTGAACAGAGACATTAATCCAAGATAAAGGAAGGTCGAACTTGACGACCAAATAGAATAGAAAAAATGGCACTAAGAGCTTCTCGCCATGACGAAGGGTATTGGAACCAAGGAACGAAGGGGATTGGTTCGGCCTGAAAGTAAATGAGTCGGTCTTCATTTCTCCTGGCAGAGGAGTTTCACGCCTACAAAGTGGTTGAATATCAGGCACCATAAAAGTATCGCGTACTACATAAGCTCGTTCTTCTGCTAATCTCGGTCGTGCGCTTTATGCATTGGACAGCAGACACCCCTACGTTCCATTGCCAAGTAATTAACCTATTTACAAATGCTGAAAATGAACCAAAAATTTATGATTGAACATGAGCGGTCTGCTAAACGCCCGATTACAGTTGAGAGTTTTTACGCCTTCCTTCTCACCACCACCACGGGACACGTGGCATGATGAACGCAATGGTCGCTCACTGATCCAAGCAGCGCCCTGCATGCAGCATCCCGCAGGTTTTCAGTCAGTTCAGTCGACTAATTCAAATTATTTTTCTAGTTCAATACCGACTGTCCTGTACTTGATGCCATCCTTTTGACCCACCTTTGCACGGCGCCATATCCGTGCGAGCCCATGACAAGAAGGCCCGCTTGCAGCTGCTCCACCGCCGCGCAAATGGCCTCTCGGGGCTCTCCCGATATCACGTCCATTTCCGCCGCCACCTGTTTCATGCAAACACCATAAACATTCAAATTCAAGTGTTCCCAAATCGTACTTCCCACACTGTTCTGAGCTCTTCCCTGCTCTTCTGCTTTGTTGAAACCGCAGGTCACCTTCAATGGCACTCGCTCAAAGTGGCGCTCATTGGAATAGTCCATCGCATGTCTCAATGCTAGGCACAACTTCTATTTGCTTTAAAATAAAGAAAATTACGAAAAAAAAGGGTTTTTAGAGGCGAGAACAAGGGGTGGAGTGGCTCACATTGTGCGCTCTGCACTTCTCCATGGCGGCCGCCAGCAACGTGCGGCTGCGGCTCTCTTCGTACTTTTTCACCGCGTCCACAACCTCCGGGGCAATGTAGAACCCTGCAGGGCCGGGGATACCTGCTGCTCAACCAGGAGAAGGATCAGCAAAAGAGTATAGGCTCTAAGGAGTAACTGTTTTCAGAATTAGGGCAAGGAGATGCAACTGCTGAGAGAGAGCAGAGGTACCTGTGGCCCCCCCAGCGGCGCCATAGACGTGCAGAATGGCCTGCACGTGCAGAAGGTGAACCCGGTCCCCCCGCTGGACCAGGTGCTGAAGCGCCCAATCCAGCGCGTAGCTGCTCTCCTCGCTCGCATCCACCGCCACTACCACCTTCCTCGCTCCTCCTCCTCCCGCCCCCTCGCCCTCTCCATTCCCTCCCGCACGCTCCGCAACCGCATCCTCCACTTTAGGGTTTGCAGCGTCGGCCTGCGCTGATGCGGCGTTCTGCGACTGCTCTACGTCCGCCATTGCTTCTTTTTCTACTGCCACACCCTTGCTCTCTCTCTCGCCCTCTTCCTCTCCCTCTCCCTATCTCTCTCTTTCCCAAGTTTCCGCAGTCCTGTGCACTGCCCTTGCTCCCTCCCTTCCATATACAGACGGTGGACTTCTTAAATCTGCCAATACTCCACCAATGGCAGCATACCACGTCATGTCTTAAGCACACGTGTCATAGCAGGTTGTTTGTCCCTTGCACGGAGCTCCAAAAGGCGGCTGGCCGTCCGCACGAGCGAGCCGCCACTCGCGCTTGCAAGCGACCAGAGCCGCACTTGCGATAGGATGCACCGACAAGTGGCGGCCCACGTGGCGGCCAGCGAGGCTCGACCGATTGCGGCGCAGTAATGGCTGTTGTACGGCCGTGTCGACGCAGCCAATGGCTAGAGGCGGGCCGACAAAAATGTGAGCCACGTCAGAGGCGACAACGGGGATTACGCCAATGGGAGGCGGCGGATCTGATGAGCTGGATAGAGGGGGTGGCCCCGCGCGTGTGAGCGCGCCAACTCATTAGGGCGGTGGCTTCGGAAGTGCACATGTGGCATGTTGCATGGAAAGGGGAGGACTCTCCTTTAGCCATAACGCTATGGCTAAAGAAACGTCATTAGTCGTAGTCATAACTAATTCCTAAAAAGGAGTATTCAAACCACCCATGGTTAGTCACACTATTAAGAAGCCCAAACTTTCTTCCTTCCTGCCCTTTCCACTAAAAAAGGTCCAAACGCCTCCAATGATTCCGCGGTCTTCGTATCGCCTTGTTTTCTACAGTATGTACATCGGTTTGACCGCATGCTAGCGCCCCCATTAGTCATTGACTAACTAACTAACGCGCCCTCCTTGGTCATTGCCTGGCTAACTAAGTGACGGTCGGCTGCTTCTTGACCACCACGACGGGGCACTTGGCGTGGTGCACGCAGTAGTCCGAGACGGAGCCCATAAGCGCCCTGAGAGCACCCCATGCATGCACGCATGCAGTCAGGACCCCATCCATCCATGGGCATGCATGGGCCATGGGGATGTGCCATGCATGCATGCTTGCCATACATGCAAAGCCATAGAAGGACCATGATCCTGTTTAGTACCAAGGGGCATTCCAGCCAACAACATGAATGAATGATGGGTGGGCGAGTGCGTGCGTGCTCTGAATGAATGAATGTATGAATGAATGCTCTCTCTCTCTCTCACTCTCTCTCTCTCTCTCTCTCTCTCTCTCTTCCTGCGTGCGCTGCAAACAGGTCTCTTACCACGCATCATGCATCTCCGGCAGACTTGGACGGCCCTCCATAGAGACAGAGGCCAATTCATCCTCGGAAGGAGGAGAGGTGGGAGGGGGATGCGGGAGCGAATCGCACCGCTTGAGCGTTCCGTAGCCATGGCTGCCAATGACGATGACGTCGGCATTCAGCTGCTCTCCTGTAACACATATGACGTCTCCTGGCTCCCCCATTCGCATCATGACCTCAGCTTTGACCTGGCACAGCATCGAGAAGTAAGCAACTACAAAGCGATTATTGCGCATGAAGGGAAAACATTTCCTTTCTCAACCAGGCGAACACAGAAACAGATTATACGATGTTTTCTATTTCAAACTTTCTGTATGAGTCGTGACAGTGACGCCCTGTCTGGATATTGACATGCACCTTATAAGGTGCAAGTCAATAAAAGTCAAACGAATTATCCATAACTGCAGCAGTGGCGTGAGGCATTAGGGCTAAGGGTCCGCACATTCATGGCGGTGCAATAGTCCTTCCACGCCGCCAGAAGTTCCTTGCTCCTGCTCTCCTCGTACAATAGTTCCGTCTGGAAGGCGTTTGCTGCTGCAGATGCAGCCAAGGTGGAGATGCTTCCTGCAAAAAGCTCCGCGGGAGTTCATCCCTGAGAGAAACGACCCCTTACTGTACTGCCGGTTTTAAGCAGCGCATGCACATGCATGCAGAATTGAATCCTTTTATCCGTTCAACTGAATGTCTGCACCCGTTCGCTTCTATTCTGAAAGGCTGACTCCTTTCAACTCAGTCATTTTTCTACAGGGACTCTGCTACATACGGCTATGCTGTGCTGCAACGTCGCTCGCTCTAACAATGAAGGCCAGCTACCTATTCCATGGAACTTACTTCCCATCTCGTCAGGGAGAGATAACAAGTCTCCCATCATCTGTGCAAACTGTACCTCGACGACTTCTCCAATGATCATTCCACTTTCTATGCATCCACTCACCTGCTGCAACGGCGGCTGCCGGAAGCTGCGGAATCCTTTGAGCGTGCAGAAGGACGATGGTATCACTCGGCCGAGCGATATTCTTCGCCGCCCATCGCAGCGCCTCCATGCTCTCCAAGCTGTCATCCACTGCAACGAGAATCTTGCGCCCCTCTCCCTTCCCCCCCTCTTCGCCTGCGCCTCCTCCACGGCCTTCCTCCACCCCTTCTCGACCCTCCCCTCCTGCCCTTATACTCGCTGCTGTCTCTGCCTGCTGAGACTCACTGCTTACAGCCGCCATGGCCGGCGAATGAAAGCGAGCACGGGAGAGTGCGAGCGGCGAAGCGGGGAGGGAGCGCGCGGGAGGAAGGGGCAGAGAGGCTGCCCTAGAGGAGGGGAGAGAAAGAGGCCGCCATGCCCTTGCCGCTGCTGCAGGCAGCCATGCTGCTCTCCCTGCACGCCACGTGGCCTTGCAGAGCGCGCCGGCGGCTCGCATGGCGGAGGGAGGGAGAGGCGGACGGGCGGAGGGAGGCTGCGGACCTTTTGAAGATTTTGTGTCTCAGAAATTTTGATATTCAAAGTGTGATTGCCAAGTCAATACATTTAGAAATCCCTTAACTTTTTTTTCCCTTTTCATTGACGTTGATTTAAATAATAGTTTATTGTTTTCCCCCTCCAATTGAATTTCTTCTTGATGATCGTCGAACATTTGAACAATTAAATATGGGTCTGACGGCTCCATTGTCTGAATCGTGGTTCGCATTTGAGACAGCGACGAAAAAGGTTCAAATGTTTCAATGGAAAAGCCAACTCCCAACTCTCTGATTCTCACGTTCAAAATAGTTTTAATTAGAATCAGACGAGAAACAATTGACCAAAACCGTGTTCAAATGTTCGAAAAGGCTAGCTTTACAGCATCTGATGGAGCCATGAAACTGTAGAGGCCATAGGTAGAAGAACTTCACTTCCAGTCTTCACTACCTTCACACATTCGTCTGTAACGCTCCTGCAACAGTGAACCCTCAAGCGTTTGCCTCTCCAAGAATGGGTGGCACTTTGAGCGAGTTCAAATTGTGGTGTGGAAGAGTATATCTGCACACCTTTTCCTTATTGCGAGTACGAAGAATCCAGTTTATTCAAAACAGCGAACACCTTCTTCGAAGTCTGCTTTCATGACAAGACCTGAAAAGTGCTCACACAATTGCTCTCCTCTCCCTTCTCCAGGACTACCCAACCATACCTCCCTCCCGCCACAGCCGTCCATCACCCGCACCTTTCCCCCTCTACACCCCCCCCCCCCCCACCACAGCTCGATCTCCCTTTCCTAGCCCTCCCAATAATCCTCACAGAAATAACAGAATACACATAGATACAGGAGAGCGGGTCCACTAGCTCCGTCTCCAGAACGCGTTGGTGGAGTCCTGACTCGCCACTGAGAGAGACGCCATTTTGGCTGTAGACGAGCCGTGCGGTAAGGGAGGCATATCAGTAGCCTCCCGCTGCGGCAGCAGCAGAGAGTGGCTGGAAATTCCTGTCGACTTTGGAGCCGTGTGAGGGGGGGAACTGGGGGGGCTGCTTCCCTCCCCACTTTGGCTGTGAGAGGTGTCCTCGGAGGAGGAAGCTGCCTGTGCCTGAGCACAGGGGAACTCCTGGTTGAGTCGGCGTAGAATGAGTTCAAACGAGGTGAAAGTGATTACAGCAGCCGGGGTGGTCCGGAGAAGGTTTGTAATGCAGCCTCTGTAGAAGCCATGGACGCCCTCCTCCTTTGATATCTGGAAGCTTGTGGACCCACAAGGTGAGACTTCTGTGCAAGTTTTGGGCTCACATGGGATTCATACTATGCATCGCATTTAGAGAATCTCACACTGTAATACCGCTTTAATCATCTTCGGGGTGAGCTTGCGAAAGTTAAGCAGTAGAGCTGAACTGCTATTTGAGAACACTCTTCAAGGAGCAAAACCACACAGATTCATTCAACCATTTCCAGCTGACTAATTCCATGAACTCCCTTTAGTGGTAAGGGCCCCTAAACACCCTCACCTTCCGAATGCAGTCTACCACCCCGTGATATCGCAAGTGCTCCCCGATTGCTGCCTTGCCCTGCTCTTGTAGACGAGAACGAACCACCTGTTCCCCATCAAAGGAACAATCTTCGAGAGTAGGGGTCAGCAGAAAATGCGAACCAAGTAGGTACTATGCCCTGCGAGGAGGTCGAGGAAGGGGGGGAGGAATGGGGGAGAGTATGCGGCTCTTCCAAAAGGAGGCCCTAAAGTGAGCGATAAAATATGGCATCCATGGCGAGCAGCTCACCTCATGAGGATATGTGAGCGTGGAAGCGATCACTTTGGAAACAGAAGAGGCTATGGCAAGCTGCCCGGGGCCAAGGGTCTCAGTCGTGGCATTGCCTTCACAATGCCCATTCTCCAACTCTGCAGCATCAGACCCAGCATGCAATAGCGATCTGCTATCTACATGGCCCGTAGCCAACATTGAAACAAGGGGATGATCTTTACGAGCAGCTAACAGGGTGCGTACTTCACCCTAAGCACAAAAGAGAAAAAAAAACCCAGAACAAAAACAGAAAGAAACGTCTTCCAAAGCAATGCAGATTCTTCTGCCCAGCATGGGCAGGCATTCCTGCACCACCTTGAAGGTATGGGTGGGCGGGTTTATATGACATACCACGATCAGCGAGATTCTGCTTGATGATTTCGTACACAGGGAACTGAATGGCCACGTGGCTGATGCCGGCTAAAGCTGGAAGCAGGCCGCTGCTCCCAACAGTCAGAGATGCAACATAGAAAACGTGAGAAAAGAAAGCATGAATCCCATCTTGTTCCTGTCTCATATTCTATAGCGACTGCACCGCTGTACCAAGTTTCCTGCATGAGAGGAGACAGAATAGTACGGGTTAGCGGCTGACAGACAAAAATAGGAATTGCAATAGGGCCTCACCTGTACAGGCCTCGAATACCCTCCTCTTGGGCAATCCTCTGCAGAGCAGAAAATGTGCCCTTGTACGGAATCATGTTCGGCCGGAGCGCTTGTGTCTGCCAACGAAAGAAAATTGTCCCAACCATGAAAGGAAAGAACAGAGAAAGAAGAACAAACCATTACATCAAAGACATTCGAGACATCTTCCACACACTCTCAAATGCTATTAAGAAAATGCGGTAGGATAACCTAATGGGCCGTCAGGCTGTCGTTATCCCAAGTCACAATGAATTCTGCATCTGGGACTCTGAGGAAACTAAAAGCCTCTGATTAATATGCCATTTGAATCTTGACCTTTTGACAGAGTGCAAGGAAATACCTGTAGTCTTGTCTTCACCACCCATAATGGATTGGTGACAAGAATTGTGGCTGCTCCAGCTCCGGCTGCCGCTAAAACATTAGCTCCCAAAGATATTCGTCGATGTTCTCCCTTGTTTTCCCTTCTCCCTTGATGGTTACCTACAGAAAATCCCCAAGGGGCAGAAAATGCGAATGACTCCAAGTCCTCAGCCCTGACTGCTTTCCTACAGACGAACTGAAAGTTATCAACTGATTACTGGGCATCCCTTCATAACATACAGACCGACCGATAGTGGGAGTAAACTTATTACTTTTTACAATTTTTGTCAGGCAATAACCTCTAGAAATAAAGACTGGGCGAGTAATTTCTCTAGTCCACATCGCAAGTGAAATGAGAGCTATATGGCAGGCTGATGTACTCTCCTTCTCTTGGTTTGTACGGATTGAATCGTTAAAGCACAACTCGGCGTGAGACAGAAAATTAACACAGCAGTCGCCGAATCCATTTTGCCGCCCTAGCTTATTTCAAGCTCAAAAGAACAAATACTTGAAGTCCACCAGTGCCTAAATCATGACGATGCCCATGCATGGGCATTGCTATAGGGTTTTTAGGGTTTTTAGGGTTTTTAGGGTTTTTAGGAGGTCAAGAAAAGGAATTGTTCAGCAAGCTACCTTGATTGGCCTGTTCGGAATGAAGAAATCGTTTCAGGTGCTCATACACAGTAAAATACACCTGTACAGGCCGAAGCTATGCCAATGCTATGATCATCTCATACGGATAACGAGGAAAAAGAGTGTGCAGGCTGAAGGAAACTGAAACTTAAGATGCCAGAATCTCCACGTTGGAGCGAAATTGATTGCAATACAGTCCTAACCTCCAGTTTCTGGAATGCAAACACAGGGCAGCAGTTGAAATGAATAACAACATTGATGGAAACCGACCTTCAACCCATGTCTAACACCACCATACGTGGAACTTACCGCCCAATTTGGGAGAAGTGCGACCATCGTGGGAGACAGCCCCCTGTAAAGGCCTCTTACTCCCTCCTGCTTCCATATTGCTCCCAGACTTCCTGCAATAACTCCGCCCACTTGCGCTCCTTTGAGAGGCAAGCGCTGCACCTGCAGGCGCGTCTTTACCACATCGAGTGGGCAGACAAAGGTAGCCGCTACAGCTCCTGCGTCCCAAACGGATACGAATGATCATGTCAGTTGTAGCTTTGCCTCGCTTATCCATGAACGAAATATGCCGCATACTGTTCAGAATTAGACAGGAAAAGTTTTATTCAGAAAATTCGACTCTCGAATAACCCCCCCTGACCTATGGCATGCCGGAGTCCCTGGATGAGATGGATTGCAGAATAATGCAGTTCCAGAGCATGCGCATTCATAGAAGGAATTTAAAGACCGCCACTGAAATTGACAAGGCAAAAACTGAAGCTTTGGCTGCATCTGGCCATAGGGTTCACTACAGCATGTGCCTTCTCCGAACCTAAACCCATGAGAGGGAGGCCACCAGGCCAAACTTACACTCTAATCCTTCTAACCCCTTAGAAAAAATCGAAAGGAAACACAAACCAATCAAAGGTAAAAAGAAAGAAAAAAAAAAGTTCCAACCATAAGATACCTCGAACCGGTCTAGAAACAGGCACAGGCACAGGCACATTATCGGAATACACAAACCCTTGGGCATTTTCCATCCCTAACATTTGTGGATGAAATAGGGAGTCTTCTTTTATGAGGATGAAAAATTAGAAATACGAGTGGTCATACGCTCCTAAAAGAAAGGTTTAAAGGACATAATTCAGCTGTGCCGTCAGAGAACACATAGAAAGCCAGCTGTTTTCAGTCTTGAACTGCAGGTTGCGGATGTTTGAACAGCATATCACTGCTCTTTAGCTTTTTATGCACATGCGAAGCTGTCTGGTTTTTACTGGAAAGAAAAAACAGAAGTTTCCTTCAATAAGCACCTGCTCCAGCTCCTGCTGCTGCGCTGAATAGCTTCGCACGCTGGTCGTCAGGTAGGTCAGAGAGCCAACGCTTCATCTTAGAGCTCCAAGAGGCTGCTCCTCCGCTCCTCCCTTTCGCCCTCTCGCGCTGCGACTCCTCTCCTTTCTGTCCTCTCTCTCTCTCACACATGGTCACACATGCAGCCTCTGAATTCAGAGGCTCTGCACGTTAGAGCCGGGAAGGCTAGCCCTGCAAGAGTAAGTGCAGCCCCTGCCCATGGCTGCTAACCCTCACTTGCTGTCGTATCACTTGACATCATCCGAAGCCATTGCAGGTAGCAGGACCTTCCTGCTGTTGCAGTAACGCGAAGCCCAGAAAGGGAAGCAGGAGCACTGATAGCAAGCTCAGCCCACCGCGGCAGGCGCACACAGACTATGGCTGCGGCTCGCCGCCTCCGCAAGCGCAGCCATGGCGCCGGGTAGAGGCCAGGGGGGGGCGTGGCGGCGGCCTTCTTCTGCCACGTGGCGATTTGAACGGAGCTTTACCCCGCGATTGGAAAGACTAGAGGCGGAGGCGGAGGGAGAGGCGGAGGGAGAGGGAGAGGGAGAGGGAGAGGGAGAGGGAGAGGGAGAGGGAGAGGGAGAGGGAGAGGGGGAGGGAGAGGGAGAGGGTTAGAGAGAGGGAGGCCTGCTGCTGCCTCATTGCAGGCCTCGCGGCAGGGGAGAGAGAAGGGGCCGGCTTCTCTCCCTCCATGAGAGAAGGCTGGGCAGCCTGCTGCGAAGACCTCCCCTTGCGCTCCGCCTGCCATGGCTTCCAACGTACTTGGAAGGGCAGCTCGGCAGGAAGCTGCCATTTCACTACCTCCCATTCCGCGCCTGCTGGTGCAGTTTGCTTCTGCCACCTGGCAGGCTGCTAGCGATGGTTTCCACAGATTGCAGGGAGGAGACCCTGCCATGAGAAGGGCTCTGCTTTTGCAGAGGGAGATGGAGGAGTACTGCACTCTGCTTGTTCGCTCTGGAGACTGCCTTTCGGAGATTGCAAGAATATCTCACACGCCATTAGAAGTTATTCAGCGAGTGAATCGCATCAAGGATGTTGAATGCCTCATGGTGAGCTCAAATGGCGACAATGTCTGAACGTGTAGGCTGAGGGAATTCCTGGTTTTGTATGCATCGTCTTGGTTGGAGGTGCTGTTGGCTGCCCTCTGGTAGTTTGTAGGATTAATAGCCACCAAAAGCTGCATTGACAATTCCTCTATACAGACGGTTTACATACTTCGTCGTGGTGATGGATTTGAGCAGGTAGGGCAGGTCCTTCTGATTCCCCGCACTCAAAGGCACGCAGTTTCGACTAAAAGGAGACGAGCTTTTTGTGAGTGCGAATAATTTCATCCATTATCGTCATCATTACGCATCACCTTGTATAAATGTGATTAGCTAGCTTACAGAGCCAGTGCATCTAGGCACCTGACAATTAACGAGAAGGCTGCCCAAGGCTTTCTCATTTTCTTGGTCGGTTCTATGAAAAAATGCAGAGAATATGGTATAAGATAAAAGCAGTGAATTTTATATCTACAAGAGCATCTGGAAGTGCTTGGTGCAAAAGATGGCATGCGGATTTTAACGTGAAAAGTTGCACAAAGCTCAGACTTTTGAACGTGGTAGCTTCGTCATTGGTCAGCTGAGGATGAGAATGCTTCCAAAGCAACTTCTGGACTCCAGCGCTGATGAATTTAGAGACGGGCATTCTGAGCGAAAGAGCTCTTTCATTAGACTTTGTTGACGAAGCAGCATCAATGAATCAATCAATGTGTCGTTTGCAAGTATCTCGAATCGCTGACTTAAGTAGAAGGCAGGCTGGGCTGAACCATTGTAGGTGCTAATAAGGGAAGAGCCTAAGTGCAATTGATATGAATCTCATTCAACTGACTCTACTTCCTTTGCTTTGTTGCTGTGAATTTGAGCAGGGCAGAGGCCGAAGACCAAGGAGCGTTGGGCAATAGCTAATTTGGGAGACTCGCTTTGGAGTCTTGCTGATGCATATGATGTCTCCATTGACGATCTGAGGCAAGCAAACGGCCTCCCTCAGGTAAGTGGGATGCCTCAGCGAATAGGCACCTTCAGGCTGCAGCTGAACATTTGGAAGAAGGAATAGAAAGCTGGACTTTGGAAACAATACCAAAGAGCACCACTTTCCATTCCTGAAACCTTAGGTTGCAAGTTTGTTCAGCAAGCAGTCTCTACACTAAGCCACTTTTAATATTCTCGCGTTGCAGGATTCGTCTCATTTAGATGTAGGACAGGAAGTCCTTATCCCTTTCCCACGCAAAGCAGCAGAACCGAGGAAAGTCTTGCCTGGAGGGGATGTATTTGCAGCATTGAAGCAGTGGAAACTAGACACAGCCTTGCTGGCTCTGCACTTTTCCATGCGTCCGGAAGTCTTGAAGGGTGTGCCCCTGGTGGGTAGCCCACACGTGATGCGGATCATGCCACTCTGGAAGCCGGAGTCTTTTTGTGTTCCTGTGAGCGGGGGCTGGCTCAGCTCTTACTATGGCTGGAAAGGTGGGCGCAGATTTTTCCCTTGCTCAGTTATCACTGCTATTGGAAGAAGGGGTGTGTTTTCACATTTGTGACCACAGGACTGGGGGGTTAAATTGGACAATTGGCTAGGCAGAAGTTAGGAGACACATTTATGCACCAATTCTTCCTAGTGTAAGCATCAGGTGGTGCTTTTGGTGCTGAGCAGAGGAGGTATTGCCGCTCTAGAAATCAATATAGCGACATCAACGCCTTATTTTTCCATAAAGTACGCTTTCAGTCGATGTGTCCTTCATCCATTGAGCACACAAAGTATGGATTTATATTGGCTGCCACTTTTATTTCAGTCTGCAGCATATTCATTTTGCACATGGTATTTAGCATAACGGGTAACTGGAAGAGTAAATTTGTTTCCATAGTGGACATTAACAAGCTTTGGACTCTGACTTGACTCAATCTTTCTTCTATGGTTGAAGAGAATCTGCATCATGGTAATTATCTGGAATTGGCAGCTGGAATTGGATGCAGATGGACGCTACTACTTCCACAACGGTATTGATATCGCAGTGGAGGAAGGGACGCCAGTTGTAGCTGCTACAAGTGGCAGAGTAAGTGCAGCTTATGTTTCATATCTTTGGGAAAAGTCCTCTCCCATGGCATGAGGAGAGTGTGGTTGTTTCCTGCTTGGACTTATCGCAGGTTGTTGCCCATGTTGTTCCGTTCTGTCCCTCTTTGCAGGTGACTTTCTCCAACTGGAAGGGGGGATATGGGAAGACGGTGTGCATGGATCACGGCAATGGGTACTCCACTCTGTACGCGCATAACGACAAACTTCTTGTAAAGGCAGGGCAGCTCGTGAGGAAGGGCCAACCCATCGCCCTCTCCGGCAACACGGGGCACTCCACAGGACCGCATCTGCACTTCGAGGTCCACCGGGAGGGACTGTCGATTGATCCGCTTGGTGTGATTCCACCCATCACCTGATCCTTTCTTCCTTCCTTCCTTCCTTCCTTGTCCTTATTGTCTTCCCCTCGTCCCCCACCTCACTTGGCGGCAGGCCGACTGGTCAAGCTTCAAGTGGCAGGTTGTACAGAGAGCCATCAAACGGTGGCAGGAGTTCATTATGGTCCTTCGGTTGAGCAGAGCATGGGCACGCCAATGTGCAGCTATCCTCTCCGCTCCGCAGAATGAATGAATGAATGAATGAATGCAGCAGCGTAGAGTAGAGAGGGAACGAGTGGCTAACTGGCTCGCTCGCTCGCTCGCTGTGGTGTCCTCCCTTTTGTTCCAGTTTTGAGTGAGACGGAGAGGGTCCCCCCCTTAGGCAGCCACCCCTCCTTAGCAGCCCCCAGTGCAGGCAGGCAGGCAGGCAGGCAGGCAGGCAGGCTGCCTGCAAATTGTGGGCTTCCATTCTCCTTCACTGGAGACCCTAAGTTATGCAATTGCTTTACGCGAGGATCGTGTGAGCGTTTGGTTTTGATTGGACTTCAGAAGTTGTGTGAATGTGTTTAAACAAAAAAAAACGGGGAATAAAGTGCACTACTCCTGCCTGCTTGCTAAAATCCCTTACTCTAAACCTTAAACCCTAAACCCTAAACCCTATCGCTTACTCCTGAACCCTGTGTTTTATCCCCTATGCCCTAAAACCCTAGACAGGAACCCCTATCCTCTAACCCTAAATCCTAAACCTTAAACCCTACCCCCGACCCACTATCCCCTAACCCTACACCCCAAACCCTAAACCCTAACCCCTATCCCCTACACCTTAAACCCTAACCCCTATCCCCTACCCTAAACCCTAACCCTTAACCCCTATCCCCTATCCCCTATTCCCCATCCCCTGACCCTAAACCCTGACCCCTGTCCCCTAACCGTAAACCCTAAACCCCGTTATGGCGTGACAGCTCCTGGACCTGGAGTCCATCCACATCATCGTCAGGAAAAAAAAGAAATGCACTACTCGTGCCTGCTCTATGGGCAGCCAGCTCCGTTAGAAATGGACCCAACCAAAGCCAATAGGCGCCGGCGAGGGTGGTTGGCGTGGATCTCGGTAGGTGGATCTCAGTAGGTGGATCTCGGTATGTGGATCTCAGTAGGTGGATCTTAGTAGGTGGATCTCGCACATGATTCACCGAAGCCATTCCATGGAAGTCGATGGAGTTCGCCGTTGAACGACCTGTTAAACTCTTGTGTGGACCTAGTGGACCTTCAGTTTTCGCACAGTAGATCCCCCCCCCTTCTGGCGGCAGCCCGTGTCGTTTTTGGTCCCCCGGATCCAATCCGCTCCGCGGCGGAAATTCGGAATTCGGCGACGGAGCGGATAAAGCAGTGCCACGTGTGCAAGATTTTACACGTGACATGACGTCATTGGACGATGGGCAGGCGAGATTCACAGCGCAAACATTTCTGGTGACGTACAGTTTGCGCTGCCCTGAGTGTTTACTGTACGGGTAAGGCCAATCAGAGATAGTCACGTCAGCTAAAATTCCACGTGGCGGGTCTTGATTGGGTTCCGGGAGGCAGGGAGACCCGCCTTGAGGGAGGCTGCCTGCCTGCCTGCCCTGCACTGTGGGCTGCGCCTCTGCAGGCGCTCGCTGGCAGCTGAGCGCGGGGGGGGAGGAGAGGGGGCAGACATGGTAAGCTCATCCGCCATGGCGGGCGGCTGCTCGAGCTTCTCATGCTGCTGCTGCGAGGGCCCGGTGATGGAGGATTCATGAGGGTTGGGGAAGGGAGAGGGAGGGAGGATGTGTGAAAGATGGCATGTGACGAGCTATCATGGACTAAAGATGCGGGGATGGATGGAGGAGAGCGCTTGTTAGGGTTTGGCGTGGAGACTGTGTCGGTTTCTTGCGCGCTGACACACTTCTTGCACGTCTGTTTGCGAAAGTGCAGTAATTCTGTCATGTCGCCGCATGCCAACTGCCGTTCGCTAAGATCGTGACTTTTGGATGTGCGTTGTGGAGACTTTGGAGAGAGGAGTAGGGCTTGGCGGTGAATTGTGCAATCAGAGGTTGGAATGAATCTGAGCTCTCAGACGAGGATATTGGAAGGCGTTTTGGAGATGGAGGGCGTCCTGGACGAGGAGGGAATAAAACAGTCAGTGTTCGCCAATGAGCCCTTGAAACCTACCAAAGCCCTAACTCGGGGAGCTGGAGATTACGGGTAATTTTCACACGCCTGGTCTACGTTCGGCCATTTTTGGTGCGCTTGTATGGGTTCAGGATGCTGATATGGCACTCGACAGGGCCGATATTTTCAGATTTCGAGTTGGCAAGCATGTTTAGCTTGGTGATTTGTTGAAATAGCAATCAGATGCATGCCTCTGGTTAAAATTTGCAACAACTTAACACTGCAGCCGTTCGATGCTTGCATGCAGGTGTGTACATTACAGACGACGATGTAAAATTAGGGCTCCTTGCTGTAATGAGATCTTCGATTGCAGGCATTGCCATAATGAAGCAAAGGTTAGTCTCTGGCGGTGTCTTCTCGTACTGTTGGCCCGATAGCGCTTAATTCTACTGTTAAACCTCGACCGACGTGTTTTGGGTTTATGGACGCTGTTGGGTTCTCTTGAAGATGGAGTGCCCATTCATCAGCTCTGTTTTATTTTCTGGGTTGTTCGTTAGTATGCCTTGTTCTATTCAAGAATTCTTATCAGCCCCTGTCGGAACTCTTCACAGAATGCAGAGGAAACTGACGCATGGAAACGCCATGACATCCCTCGACATAAAGTGGAGTCGGTAAGCTCCCTTTTTCTCTGATCCCAGACACTCTGCGAAACCGGGATGGTGGATATCTTTGGCTCTTCGTTTGGTCTCGGTTGTGGGTGAAGCACTTTTCGTGCAAGTGACTTCATGATCGAATGCTTTCAGCAATGAACAGTAAGGAAATAGCATGCTCCCGAAGTACTCAGAAATTGTCAACTTCTGACGATGGCTGCTGTTGTTGTGATGTTGTATGAAGGGTCGAGTCCCTTTGTCCGTTTCCATCTTGGACAATTGTTAAGGATGTCCATTAAACTGTTTGAACGATCATTTTTTAATGAAGGAAAGTAAGGGTGCGGGAGGGTGCATCTACAATATGCGTGTGGATAAACTGTTAGCATAAACTTTTCGTTACTCCGTCCTTTATGGAGTGGCTTGTTCACAATCAGTGGATTGATGTCAAGTCGTTGCGGGTCCTTCTGCACTTCTGGGGTACTGCGGATTACTCAAATTGTTGGCTGGAATGGGATGACAATCCATGTCAATGGTCACGGGTGAAGTAGAGTCGCGCAACTATGCAGTCTCAGTCAGCAACAGTCGTTTGCAAGCTACATGTTTGTTAACTGAAAATTCGTTTTTTCCCATTTTCCAGGTTATCTGTTCCCTCTGCAACACTGAACAAGAGGTACAATAGTTGTTGCATCCTCCATTTTGCTGTTCACTGCATGTGAAGGTCTTCACAAATGTGGTCTGCCGTGAAGATACTGTGAAGTATTTGAAGCCTTTCTGTTATCCTACCTGCTTGCAGGTTCAACAGATCTGCAAGAACTGCGGAGTTTGCATGGGAAAGTATTTCTGTGCAACCTGCAAGTTTTATGAGGACGAGGTTTGTTTAACTTCACTATATCTCGGTTTGCAAATCTGCTCTCCTTTTTTCCCGAAGATGGTGCAGTTGCTGGCCTTTCAAGTTAGCTAACGTTAGGATCGTGGGTTCAGTGGTGCCTAGCCTTACTCTATAAGGTTTTGTGCTACTATTGTTGCCCTCACTCTTGGAAACCGTACCGAATAATGTGCTTGGTTGGGTACTTTGTGAGCAGACGTCGAAGCAGCAATTTCACTGCGATCAGTGCGGGATCTGCAGGATAGGCGGCCGCAATAATTTTTTTCACTGCAATCGATGTGGTGCGTTCCTACTCTCTTGTCACACCTCTCTCCCCACTCACATCCCACACTCCTATTCATCCCACAGCTCTGTCTACTCGTACTCCCGTCTCTCACTGCTCTCTCACTCCTCTCTCTCCTCTCGCACTCCCCTCCCCCCCCCCCACCTACTCTAAGAAGCCCAAAAACTCCCTCCCTTCCAGCTGGAGGAGGGGGTAAGCGCGACCCGAGCTCTTGTTACTGACAGGTTTGTTATGTGATTCGATGTTCTATGAGTTAGTTAACAGGGTGCATTTGACAGATTAAAGCAGCTGGCCATGGAGATACAGTTGATCACATCCGATCCAATGTTAAAAACGTGTGGTTCGGTGTGCACATGTTACTTTTTAGTCCTCAACTACGAGTACATGTTTGCAGATAGCATAATGAACTAGTTACGAACTTACTCGTTTTGTATGTCGATCAGAAGAAAATAAGGTCGGTATACTCTTCTGTTGCTCAGTCAAATTGCACCGCCCCCTCAAACTCGATATCACGGTGATGAATTGACTCTTGAATGTAGGTGGCGTGTATTTTAACAGTTCTATCGCCGTGTTAATTGAGTCAGTGGTGACCAATTAGTTTGAATGCTGAGCCGTTTGAATGCACAGTGCTATAAAGTTCGAATGAACTCTCAACTAATTAAATCTACCATTTTTCGTAACGTTGCCATGAAACCTTGCCATCCCTCAAAAAGTGCATTTCAATTTCGGCTGGTAAGTTGGACTGCAGTTCTGTTATGGATATCATGTTTGTGGTAGGGGATAGAAGGCTGCCTTGAGTTGAGTTTACGGAGGAGTGCAGCATCTCTCTCTCTCTCACTCTCTCTCTCTCTCTCTCTCTCTCTCTCTCTCTCTCTCTCTCTCCCCCTCTCTCTCGTGCGCGCGCGCGGTCTATGTGTCTCTATATTTCTGATTCGTGTCCATTGTCGCTTGCAGGATGCTGTTATGCGATGACTCTAAAGACCGATGGACATCCATGCGTGGAAAAGTCCATGCATCATAATTGTCCTGTCTGCTTTGAAGTACGGCTTTCTGCTCAACCCTAAGGGCCGAACTCCATTCGTGGTCTTGTCTGTTTCAGTTTCATCATTTCGCCAACGACGTCTCGCCACGTCTGCAAAATAGATGCTGTATGATCAGAATTATGTATGTGACGAGAATTAGTGATCAGAATTATCCATGTATGTATGTATTGGTTACCTCGCTAAACCAAACTAAGCTGGAGTACGGCCCTAGGTCTTTTTCCACATAACCTGCAAAAAGGCAAGAGGAAAGGTAGATAAGTTGCATTCGGATTAGTTTATAGTGATGCTGGCCGGTTCAAAGGCATTTTTTTCTTTTCCCTAAAGCACCAAGAGTTGATGATATTTTGAGCGGTCTTTGGTTGGTTGGCAGTATTTGTTCGATTCTATACGAGACATCACAGTGATGCCATGCGGGCACACCATGCATTTGGAGTGCTGCAAGGAGATGCAAGCACATGGCCAGTAAGGGCCGCCATTCGTGATGATTGTCTTCTCTGCCGATTCGTGGTTCGCTGTAGAGCTGCCTGTCAGGAAGGTCAATCGAAGCTATTAATTAAGCATACCTTTTTGTGGGGGAGGATGTTTCCAGATACTCGTGCCCTATCTGCTCTAAATCTGTATGCGACATGACTCGGCTGTGGCAACAGCTGGATGAAGAGGTTGCCTTTCCACTCCTTCCCATCCCTGCCATTGTGGACCCTCCGTGCTCTTCTCTTTCTCTCTCTCTATGTGCAAGGCATATTCTTGTTGTTACTGAAGCCATTTTGAGTGAAGGGCTGTACGTTTTCGTGGAAATGCAAGGTCTGCCCTGATATGTTGAAAGAGGTCATTGCAGAGCTATGAAAATAAGCTCATTTCATGCTTCAGGAGTTTTCTCTGACTGATAACAGAACAAACTGGTTGATGCTGTAGCAGAAGTGATGCACTCACTCTCGCCTGTGTGTTGTTTTGGCAGGTGGCCGCTACACCCATGCCAGACATATATAGAGACAGAAAGGTGAGTCTCCTTCATTCTGAGTTCTTCTAGCTGTACCAGATTATGGACAGTATATTTGCGGGTCACAAATGCCTCTTCCTCGTTCCCTTAGTCCTTATCCCACCCCCCTTGACCACCCAACTCCCTCTCTCACACATTTTTATCCTTCATGTCAATGATTATGCCCATGGTTTCACTAGAAAAAGGGCGTTCTCTACCCCCAGAAAATCTGACAGTGCCCACCTTCTATGCAGGTTTGGATCTTGTGTAACGATTGCGGAAAAACTAGTGAAGTATATTTTCATATTGTGGCCCACAAGTGCTTGAACTGCAAATCCTACAACACGCGGCTCACTAACGGAAGCAACAGGGGCTCCTCCGACGACTAAGGCCTGCGGGCCCGAGCTGGGCCCGGAAGGCTTCTCAGCATCTGGTGGCCACTGAGGTTATTGGTGCGACCCATTGTTTGAATTAACCAGTTTGACTAAAATCGATATGTTACGCCTGTAGGGCGGCTTTCCTTGAAGATTGGTTTGGTTCTCAGTTTATTCAAAGCGAGGCTCTATAGCCTCGAGACCCTGCTCAGGCACAGCTCTTGTGCCTCACTGCGAGGCAGCCCGTTAAGCAAGTCTTTTTATTGGCCCACCTTAGGATGGCAGAAATCTGCATGATGGACGCCTCATGTCCATGTCTCATCTCATGTCTCATCTCTCATGGATGTTTTGGCATGAACAATTGGAACATGTGAGTTAAACATGTGAGTTGGTTCTTGGATTGTGTGAGGTTTCAAGGTCCTCCCGATGAAAGTGTAACGTTGTTCCTTCACGCGAGCATCATGGAAAATGGGAAGCAACATTAGGGCGAATCTAAAGTGGGCAGTCACAGAGGCGTCGAGCTTTCCCTTTGGACTGCCCCACGCTCTGTTCCTCCGCCCGTGAAGGCACACGCCACGGCGGGCACCGAAACTCAAAGCTCCTTTATTCGTTCTTCAGGACGTAGGAAACCACGAGAAGTTTGTTCTCAGATTAGCGCAACGAACGACAGCGGCTGAACACATGTGAAAGTGGCTTTTCCCGACAGCCCACGTCTGAACGGTTCAGGGAAAGACCCACAACGGATAGTTTTATTTTTACAAAGAAAAAAGACCAACCAATCAGCGCACGGAAACCTCCGTCACGTATGGCGAATTCGTTTCTGCGATGTGCGCGTACTTCCGAGGTGTATCGAATATCGAGTCCCGGCAGTACTCGATACCAATACATTAATATATATTCCGATACATAACCGATACCATCAAATATATATTCCGATATATGAAGATATCGTACGATATATCTCCTTTACACGTCCCTGTCACCGATATTTCCCCGTCCCGACCCGGCCGCAGCCGCCGACCCCAGTCCGACCTGTCCAGTGCCGCCGCTAACCGACAAATTCCAGGGTGCTGCCTGCCGCCCGGGCCCGGCCTGTCGCCAGGTGGCCATACGAACGTACAGAATCCCACACGTGTCCCAGGACGCGGCAGCCAATGGGGGCCCTCCGCCTCCAGGCCCTGTCAAGGCCCTGCGCCAGAGGCGGGCAGAAGCCTGCTCGCCATGGCTGCCGCCATGGCTGTAGAGGGTGGGGGGAGGGAGCGGGGGAGCGCCGTCTGGGACTGCCCGGACCTCGCCATAGCGTGCTTCTGCCAACTGGACGTCAAGAGCCTCTGCTCTGCCACGTGTGTGTGCACAGCGTGGCGCCATCTGGCAGGTCAGCGCTGTTTCTCTGCATGTTGTTTGCTGCTGTTGAGAGGGTTCATGGTTTTGGAGCGGAGAATGAGAAATGTTTGAAGGTGCAGGATCGGAGGAGCTATGGAGAGCGAAGATGGAGTCTATTTATGGCCCTGCGCTGCCGCTCTCTCTCCCTCAGCAGCGTCTGGAGAAGGGGTTGGGCCATTGGAAGCGGCTGCTTAAGAGCACGTCGGATCTCCGACAGTCCCTGACATTCCGCCAGGCTCTTTCTCCCGAAGGCGTCGCGTCCTCCAGTCAGGCGGGCACTCTCAGCATCGATTGGACTCTTTGTGACGAGTACTTTTGGAGGAGTGAGGTGATTGTACTCTCTATTGCATCTGTAAAAGGTTTTTTAGTCCTTTTTTGAGTTCTGAGTTGCTTCAATCGCATCCTGATTTCGGCAGCTTGTGACAGGAAGGGCCTCAGCTGGCCTCAGTTATTTCTGTCAACGCGCTGCTGCGCACTTAACTTTTGAGGACTTCTGAGGATGTATGCACAGGTGACCGGCAATCCGGAGGGTGAGGAGTATCTGACCTATAAGCTGGAGCAGCCCCTCTGCATTGTAACCGGCGTGGAAATAGTTCCTGCTTGTCTTCGACGTATTTATGCGCCTCGGCAGCTCCAGGTGACTGATTTTACTTATACCTGGCGTATTGTGAGGCTGTTGTTAAGTAAAAAGCAGCTTAAATTTCTGATGAAGTTCAGAATACCTGTCTTATGGCCTTTAGCCAGCTGCATGAGCCTTTCCTTTCCAGAAGATGTAATGGTATACTTGGAGAGTTTCTGATGATTTGACATTTTTCAATGTTTAGAATGTCAAGTAAAGAAAAAATAAGCTTTGTCAACTTGAACGAAGATTAAAGTCAACAGGTTTCTGCTCCCGAGAAACCCTCCATGTTTGATCATTCGGTTCCGGCTAATTCACGACGTGCAGGAACAGACATGTATCTTGAAAACTCACACCCTGCACAGCCCACAGGACTAAGCGTATTCTATTTTATCAAAAAACGGCTTTTAACTTGCGCCCAGAGTCATTGGTGCAAAGTTTATTTGTTGTTTCTAGCCATACATCAATTTCTTGGGAAAGTCTGGCTATTAAATGCGTTTATTGATTCTTTTCTCGTCACTACTGGATGCCATCTTCTGCTTTTCGCAATGCCTTCGTGAGCCGCATCAGTGGATCTGCCGAAGGTCGGAACAAACGGGCAATGGAGAAGTCAAACTGAGTCTGATTTGAGGAAATCGTAAGACCTTGGTTTTTACCTGTGTTCATGATGTTTCTGAAACGCAGGTGGACGTTGGGTTTGACGAAACACAGTTCCACTTCTCATCTCATACTGAGAACGTGGAAAATGAGTTGGCAGCCCACACCCTGCTGTTCCAAACCCGTGGCCTCGTGGTGGGAGACCATGTCCGCTTGCGCCTGAGAGGGATGCATGAAGCAAATGCGGAGCCTGTAGAAGGTTTCAACTTTGGAGATTCTTTTTGCATGGCCATACAACGCGTACGCATTTTTGGAATTCCAATAGGTATGAAATGCCTAAATAGAGCCAAAGTTCAAAGCAACTAAACGGGTGTTCGTTCATCCATCTTGACTTGGGTGAATTCTTATGAGAGGTGGCCTACTTGTTGAAATGACTGAAATTGTCATCATCAAGGCCACCCAAAGGTCGAGAGTCGGATTCACCGACTGAATTCACCCACCCAGAGTCGGATTCTGTGCATTGTTGCGTGTTCTGTGTGTTGCTTTTCCAGTTGTTATTGCCGCTTTTTTAGTACTTGGAACCATCGTGGGGAATTAAGCGGCCCATCTACGTTCGCATAATCTGGATGCGGAAGGCTGGTTGCTTCGGCAGATCTTTTGCCTTCCCTTTTGTGACGGGGCGGTTCGTTGTTTCGTTGTTTGCACGGACGGCAGGGCTTGTGGTGGACAATCTGTTGGCAGAAGCTTTTGTCTGCCACGCTCTCCAGCTCCGCTCCTTCCGAGCGGCTGTCAGGGGCTGTCTCAAGCCACCTATTGGAGAGGAGCTACAAGTTGACGAGATTGTTGCTGGATTCAGGTATAAAGGTCTATATCTAAGTCTGATTTCGTATGTTTCCTCGATATATGAACTGAGTACAATGTAATCATATCATTATAATTGTTCTTACTATCCGTAGTCAATCGCAAGATAAACCAATGCCTGCCTCTGTCGGCTTCGTTTCACCTTTGCTATCGAAAGGAAGAGAAACCCTTGGGATGTCTTTGAAATGATCATTTGGAGGTGGTTTAAGGGACACTGGGAGCTTTCCATATTCTAATCGTCCTGCATATTCCGACTACTTAACCGATGTGTGGGGTGGGATGTGTGCAGAGCGCAGATGGGTTTGCCCTCACCTCTATGGCCCGCCCCATGGAGTGAGGATAACTGCGACAGCATGCTACCTAGCAGCAGAAAATTCATCCAGCAGAGGATGCATGGGCGTCTGCGCTTCGGACGAGGCTTTTAATGACTACAAGTTGAGGCAAGCAGATAGTGAAAGATATATCACCTTGGCACTCGTGGGGAACAGCAAGCATGCATGGTTCTCGATACTGGGTGAAGAGTTGAAGAAATCAGTCACTCGTATAGGATGACCGGGAAGTGTCATTATAATAGCGGCATTGGAAAGGAAGAGTTACTGACCCGAGAGGGGATTCTTTAGGAGTAGTATGGTGATTCGTTTCCAGTAGGATGAAGATTAGGGGCACACACTGGAGATTTCCAGGAAGAATTCACTCTATGCTTCGATGCCAGAAGCTGAGGCAAGAGCAAATAATGCAGGGAGGGAAGACAGCTGCTGTAAATAAGCTTCGCTGGGGGAGAGTAGCTGGGCCAAATGGCACAACAAAGTGTTGGCAGTAGAGTACATATGAACTTAGAAAATTTAGGAGATGTGGGAATCAAGCGAATGTGGATATCTTAGGAGCAGCAGCCAGGAGACTGATCGCGATATCTTTAGAAGGGAGTGGTGCAGGATTGAAGCTATGCAGCAAGCTGGCGAGATTGAAAATTTGCGGATCTTTGCTTAGTGAAATAAAATAATTCTGGAATTGATTTGCTTTCGGTCTTGTGCTCGGCAGCATCAGTCAATTATGGCCCTATATTTGTTCCATGGTTTGGCTGGTGCACCTCAAAATGGATAGTATAAATGGGGTCTATATACACTATCGTGACTTAAAGACTCCAGCTCTCAGCTTTTCTATCTTGCTTTTACTTTTCATATCATAGATTGGAGGGTGCGACTGTGATCTGCAACAAAGGGAGCAGATTTCCTTGAGGGCAAGATGATAGACTTGAATATCACGCCGAAGTCTATCTAGGATCCTTTCGAATTCCGCTTAATAGGTATATGTATACACGACGTATACATATGGCAATGAGCGGGCATGTTTGAAGTCATAAGATAAAGGAGATTGTTATACGTTGGCTTTGATGCACAAGGACTGCAATCTAACCAATCGAATTGGACGAAAAAAAATAAGAAACATTGAGAAAACAAAATATTTCGACTTTGTGGGCGCCATGTCTCCTTGTGTATCAAGCACTCAATTCATTAATGCATAATCAAAAACTTGGGCAAGAAGTGTGCAGTGGGGTGGGGCGCGCGCTGGACATTGATGTGACTGATCCTCGTTTGTCCGCTCCAGAACTTAAGTCCGTGTAACCAGTGACCATCACAATAGTCTACACTCATCATTCCATCCCTTTGCCTCCTCTCTCTGCATAAGTTGGATAGAAGTGAAGCTGCCCATCTCCAGCAATAAGGCAGCTCACCGTTCTTCAGCACATTCCCAACCTGCCCATGCCCAAGCAAGCAACGTCTGCGTCAGCATTCTTTGATGTAAACAAACAAACGAAGGTACGAGAAAGATTATACAGCAAAGGTGCTACGGCAATACAATACTCCAACTAAACTTCACGCCAATGACCAGTCTCATCTATGATAAAGGCGAGGCAGCTTTCACATCCAGAGAAGGAAGGAGACCAACATCAATGACCCCCTTAAAGTCATTTGGAAACCTTTGTCTGATCCTTCTCCTTCTCCAAACATGCAACACACACGACAGCTTCCACAATGGTCTCAAGATGCACTCACAGTCCTTTCTCACTCATATGCTGACGCTTGAATGGAAGCGCCTGTCCTTTGAGGGATTTGAAGAAGGTGGTCGGCTGCAGATGGCTTTGTGAGTGATGATTCCTTCCACAGCAAACGTCAGCTTTGCATTTTGAAACTTGTCACGCAAGTTGCTGCATCCGAAGGGACACTCAAAATCAATGCACTTTACAGACGGGCCTTCTGGAAAGGATGGCATCTTTCATTCACCAGCATTTATGCATTCTCTTCGTTAACAAAACATGTAGGTGAAAGTATCACTTGGTTTTGCACTCTCCCACAAGGCAATTCTCACTCATACTTGACTCATACGAGTCAAATGAAGAAACGAAAGGACATCGAAAGACCTTCTTCAAGTGCTCGTATGCAGTGACTGTATCAGAGCACCCTGACCTCATTCAAAAGTACCTGCAATCACTGCGGTATCAGACTATTCCAAAGATGTACGCGTTGCTGTATGTTGGGAGCAGGGAGGTTGGGGTTCGAATGGCTAATGGCCGTCTGAAAGGATTGACTTGCACCTGCACGAGCAATAAAGCAATGAAGATCGAGCAACGAATAACAACATACATGCCCGATTTCACCCGAACTGATTCTCAAATTGGCTGAGGCAGCTTCTGGGCGCATAGGAACAGTTGACAACAGTAGTCGGGACTTGGTTAGAACTACGGTTTGTTAGGGCCGACATCCACAAACAGTAACAGTAAACAGTAAACTGGAACTGGAACTGAAACTGAAACTGAAACTGAAGACCCTAGCTGCCATGCATGTGCCCGCCCACCCCAATGGCCAGCGGCCCCGCCACACTCTCAAGGCAGCTTGCAGAGCGAAGGGCTGCCTCTTCGCAGTAATCGCTGAAAACGGCGGGACAGTTTAACTGCGTAATCAGTTCCTGCAGTTCAGTTCAGGGAAAGGGAACATAGAGGGAGATAAGCCATAGAACTGGTGGAAGGATACTTCTGGAAGGATACTCTACTGCAGGGTGAGCTACCTCTATATCCCGTTTTGCAAATGGCTGCTAAAGGGGGAGTTCGTGGAAATTTTCAAGAGCTAAGAATGCCAGCGAAACTGAAAGGGTTGGTCGATGGTCAGTAAAAAAAAAAAAAAAAAAAAAAAAAAAACATGAATGGCAAAAGCCACATTACCCAAAGCTGTATGAGTACTTTCGACCAGCAACTGCATAAAGATGAGCTTACCACCGTCGGCTTCCACGTGGCATATGCAGGCAACCCCGCGTTGAGGGCAACTACGAGATCAGGGGGTGACCCCTGTCACACAATTTGTACTTTGTCAAGGGATGGTCGAAGGTCAACCACACAGAATAATTGCTTTGGCTTCATCTTGCAGCAAAAAGTGGCCCAATCTCCAAATTGATCAACACACTGAGCTAGGACAACTCTTCCATGCAAGAAGCTCCCCCTACAAACAGCTCAAAGGGCTTAGAGTTCATGTCTGCTAAACACGTGGCCCCACTATATGATGAGGTCATATATATATATATATATATATATATAACTCCATTCATACTTCCACTTGGCCTTTACCTTAAAGTGTTCTTCATAGAGCTGATGATACAGGCCTTTGCAGAAGCTTAACTCCACAATGGAAGCGCTAGAATCACCAACACAGTTTCCATGCTGCCCGCAGTTGCATTCACTGCTCGTACAGGAGGGAGGAGAGGAAAGAGTGCACCTTTTACTAATCCTGCAATTGAATGAACGAACAACAAAAGGAAGAGGTGAAGACAAAATACGATTAGGCCGAAAGGGATCAAAGGCACCTGGATGTGCAGTGCACAATCGAGTAAGAAAAAGTTCACAACGCAATATCTTCATAGAACATATGTTGTTGGATGTAGAGGATTATCCTCCTTTAGGGTCTTAGCAGAAGGGCCGTGAACCAAGGCCTATAGCAATTTTCTTTATTTTCAAATACAAAGCGAAGGAGATTCGGAATGTGAGAGGAGAGAAAGCAAACCTTGAAACGGCCACTTCCGGACCGACAAATGTGATCTTAAGGTGGCAATTTGGGAAGAGAGCGACAAGTTCCGCAAACACTGTTAGCTCATTCAGTTCGCTATCCGGCCCTGTTTCCAAATCTCGGCCCCATGCACAATTCGGTAAGAGAATGAGGTTTAACTAAGGCCAAGTAATTGTGCATTTTATTAGCAAAAACTGAGAGAATATGCCCGCTTTAATTCAGAATCCTACAGGCAAGCAAAAGCCCGGGGACTCTCTTAACACGAGTTCGAGAAAGGAAGAATTTTGTTGATGTGAATATCTATAAACGATAGCCATGTGCGTAAAAACCCATGAAAAAAGGTTTATGCGATAGGTCCTTCCAAGGAGTACATTGGCTTACCCAACAAATGGATTCGAAATGGGGCACCCGGAGTTGGTCCAAATGTTCGAGTGGACGCATTGGCAGCAAGATGAATGGAGTGGTAGAGACTCAATGGCTGCAAGAATTTCAGAGGCGAGCTTCAGAAAGCATGCAAAGGAGCATGTGTGCAAGCCCATAAACGACACATGCTTTGACCAACACAAGAACTGATGCCTTACAAACGAAGTGCATGAATAAATCTGAAATCGCACCGTATGGAGGGCCAGGGCTGCGGGGGAGTTGAATGGCAGCTTCCTCCAAATATAAAACTGTTCCCAAGAGAGGAGAGGGGGAGGAGAGGACACAGGCACTGCATGACACACAGAACATGAAGGATAATGACAATTTAGACTCTACAAGATCTGAAGCGTGAATCAAGGAAGTGAGTCTAACGCTTTATCTCATTGAGTCTTATGAGTCTTTATCAGCAAAACTTAGCATGGGGAGAAGTACTCTGCAGTTTTCCAGCAAGTAAATCGACAGTGCTGATCCTCTCTCAATTTCATTACTTGAATCCAAGCTGCGGAGCAAATCTGAATGACACACAAAGCCGGCATAAGTCCCAAAAGGAGTAAAGAGACAAAATCAGCAAAGATGAGGGCAAAGTACCTGAACACGGAGCAATTGCTGAGGACAGCATCCAACAATCTCGGCCACCTGTCATAACCATTAAACCCTCTTCACTAGTGTGGGTCAGCGAGTCTAGCACTGACACTAGAGCACTAACAATAGCCGCTGTCAAAGCTTCGACCTTGTCATAGATGAAGACTTCAATACAGTACCGTTAAACTCCCGCATATGATCTACTTGAAAGCCACAAGGGCACTGTCCTCTCCAGACGCCCCGCAAATGCAGGCCCTGTGACTGAAGGAAGGAGCAGATGCTGCCTTCTCCTCTGTCAACCTGGGCCATGTTTCCCAGAAATTGATAGGAATTCCTAACATATCAATAGGGAGAATGCTCAAGATCGAAGAATATGATGCTCAAACATAGTAGCAGAATAGAATCCAGATAGAGCAAGGACTTATTAGCATCTCAAGGCTATCTCAAGTGAAACTGTTCCTTGCCAAGGTACGCTCTGGGTGGAAAAGGTAAGGTGCCTGCTTTTAAGAGAGCTGAGTGCAGGACGTAAACTGTAAATTACAAATGTTATATTCGCAAATCTTCACCTGAATTGTTGTTTGATCTGAAAAAGTGAAGGGAAATGATCGAAGGACTCCTGCTTGCAGCATTTGAGTTGCCATTCGATCACACTCCGAGTTGTGGTCTCCATTCGAATGCATTTTCTGGTATAATTCAGATAATGCAAATAAAGAACGCAACGCGATTAACCATTTTATACATTTTCCTTTCGGTCTTACACATTCCAGACAAAGCGTGGCTCCAATAACATTAAGGTCAAGTTTCAAAGTGTCTGAAGGCAAAGCAGGGGCTTACCTGATGCGCTTTGCAGCAGTAACGCACAGCATGGCAGCCGGGGCAAAGCACGCCTTCCTTGCAGCGCTTTCCACAGAGCACGCATTCCTCCTGCTCTTTCTCCTTCTCTTCTGCACCACCTTGCATTAGGGAGCGGGCAGAGAGAGAATCGAAAAGGAACTTGAACGCTCCGAGATATTTGTGGGAAAGTGACAGAAAGTCGTTTGCTTGTGATGTGAGCACTTCAATAAGCTGCTGTTGCGCAGCGGAACGGAGGTTTCCAAAGTGATTTCGAGCACGGCGGTGGAGAGCGTCCAAAGAGGAGAGGAAGCGGATAGCTCGCTCTATCAGATAGGAGGAGTCTGAACGCGTAGTCTAAGGGGTAGGATGGCGCCCATCATGTACAGCTTGCTGCTCTTGCTGGCAGCAGCAGGAGCGCAGGTCTCAGCACTTGAATACTTTGATTGCGGTAAGGACCGTGTCCGATTGCTGTTTATTCTTGCTTTGTGATTCTTGCTGCAATTTCGTTTAGTGCTTGTTCTGCAACTGTTGGAAGGCTTCTTTAAATTCATTTACATTTCAGGAAAGTGTTTGGCCCGCAAGTCATGGCTGCTGTCTCATCTTGATTTTTTTATGAAATTCTGGATGGTGGGGCCCTTTTTGGCAGGCTCAATTGACTCGCCGGTGAAGGTGAAGGGAGTCACCATGCAGCCTGATCCTGCGATCAGTGGGGAAAACATGACCTTTATCATTCCAGCAACAACAAGTGAGTAGTTAACTTTATTTTAACTTTGCCCTTTTGGGCTACCGTTTTCAAGATATTTGGGGAACTTTTCAGATGTTTGGCCCGTCCTTTTGGACCCTTGTTTTCACCTGTCCTCATCAATTTCTTGCGTTTCTGGTGGCGTGTCTGTCTGACTCTTGTCTCCTCCAAGCACCCAGCTTACCATTTTTTGTTGCTTTAGTTTCACACGCAAGCTCTTCAGGCTTGCCAGGCAACATCAGTTTTGACTCAAAATAATCCTAATTGGGAATGAACGATGTTTCGAAGCTCTGCAAGGGTAGAAATTAAGTTTCATCCGTGTACAATTGTTGTTGCTTCTTGTTGGAGAAGTCCAATGATTTGAAACGTCAGAGATATCACATGCTCCTATGCATGTTCTATTTGCTTGTGTATGACCGGATGGTTAGCGCGGTCCTTTATAGCCGAATGCAACTGCAGGTTGAAGTGATTTGCAGGTCCGGAACCTGCTGAGTTACTTGGATTGGTAGTAGTTTTATTGTGTGCTTCTCCGTGAGTATGGGTGAAGGAAGTGTGTTAATGCTTTGAAGAACACGCTTGGACCTCTCATACTAAGATTGCGGCCTCGGCCGCTCATGGAAGCGCCTGGTGAGAAATTGTTTCCATGCTTTCTGACCTCCTTTTGACATGGCTAGTAGGACTAATTTCCTGTGTTGAGTATTTCGGCAGGTAGGGAGATAACTGGAGGGACCGTCATTGTCATTGTCCTCTTTCGAGGAGTTCCTGTGCATATTGAAAGGGACCCTCTCTGTGGGAAAACAAGCAAGTGTCCAATTCCTGCAGGCGACGACTTTGTGTTTACAAATTCTCAACCCCTTCCTTCAGTTACCCCAGCTGTGAGTTGGCATACCCTGATACCGAGTGTGTGAGAGATCAAACTATGTGAGTACGTACAGAAATGTTCGAGCCTTGTGTTAAACGCTCTCATAAGTCAGTTTGTGCCTGGAAAACCATTTGTGTAAATAAGGTTCTGTTGAAGAGTACTTGCAGCGAAGCAAATCATCCTAAAACCAACCCTCCCAACTTAAAAAAACTATCCGGATTGTTGATCATATGCAGTGGACAGTGATGAGTTTCACATGCTTCAGCTTTGAGCACTTTGGGACTGACCTCCATGTCCCCTTTGGACCCCCTTGCAGGGCCCCTACACTGTGCGGCTGAGCGTGCTGGACCAGAACAACAAGCCCCTGTTCTGTGAGCGCATGCAGTTTCAGATTGTGAAACCCGAGGCACCCTTCTCTATCCTGGGACGGATCAGCACTGCTGTCAAGGCTCTGTTTGGAGGGCAGAGGGAGACCATCGACTCCGCGATGAAGAATGCTGAGAAAGCATGGAACATGCCTGCCAATGCCAAGGCTGCTGTGGAAAATCCAGTCAGAGCTGCTTTTCAAAGCTGGAGGTCAAACACTCAGTTGGGCGTGGAGTAGAATGAGACTTGAGATGGCAGGGGCTCCTGGTTTCTCGGCTGCTACTGGCTCCTAGTTTTTTGTTGTACTACGATGGAACCACCCACCTCGTTAACCTGCGTGTACAGTTGAATCTACCAAAGGACAGCTGGTCTAATGTACAAAAACCATTCAAGGCAAGCCAGTGTCAAGATTTGTTTACATTGTTGTCAGCTTGTCTTATGAGCACAATGCTTTGGATATATGCTGCAGCGGACATGGCTCCAAGGTCCCACATGTCAAATCATTAAGGTAAAATTTTACTGTCCAATGTAAATGGCATTCAGTTACAATAGAAGCAGTTCCAGTACAAAGCAACTCAATTTGTAGCTTCGTTGTATGACAATTTCCGTGATTCACTACAACTAACACCCCTTTCTCCGGGGCAATTCCTCCATCGACCTCCTATATACAAAGACCTACCTGTAAGATAAGCCAAACCCTACCACTACCATTTGAGTATCCCAAATCTTCCTGCTCCCACCCTACCCCTCACTCACTTCCTCATCCCCCCCCCTTCCCCTCCCCCTCTCCCACCATTCTCCTCTTCCACCTCCTCAATGTGGGCATGGCGCTCGGCCCGGCGCTGCGCCGCCATTTTGCGGATGAAGATGCACCATCGGAAGGCGGCCTTCACCTTGAGCCAACCGGCGCTGGCCCGCCCCTGCGGAGTGCTCATGTGGTGGGTGACAGGGTCCGCCCCGCGGGGGAGGAAGGACAGCATCACATCGTCTTCCGGCAGAGAGAGGCTCTGGGAGTATTGGCTCCAGTCCCCTCCCAGGAGGCCCAGCAGCTGCTGCATCTGCAGGCCCTCCCATAGCAGCAGTCAGCGCGTTTTGTATAGGTTGGGATCACAGCAGATAGCTACACCCAGCATTTAAATCACACAGGCAAAGACACAGGTGTAGGTTCATCACATTAGCCGAGAAACAAGACGTGTCATACAGGACCAAAGGTATGAATTACCGATCACAGTACAAAAAAGGGAGTACATTGAAATTCGCAGTTTTCAAACGCGTTAGGACTTACAATCCGAGTTACCTATACTGACTATGAAACTGATGTGTGGTTCATCTGGAGGTTCAGAGTCCACTGCTCTAAATGATGGGTTTCAAAGGGTATGATTATCTCCCGAAAAGTATACAGGACTAATTCAGCCTCATCGGAAACAGACTCAATAGGTTAACCAACCAGTATCCAATGGGATCAGACATTTACAGGAAATTAAACTAGTGATCCTGTGGTTCCTGACTAAAGGAGTCATTCTGGGACGAACACGTTAGCGTCCCTCACCTTACCAAGTATTGAGCAAAATCACAGACAACTTATGAACTGTACATCTGTACATATTGATTCCTCTCACGAACATGGGACCTTTGCAATGACCAACTAAGGCGGAAATGCAGTGCTGCAAATCAGTAAAATGCATCCATCAGGCATTCTACAGTGCACATGGACTATTGCAGCCGTTCCTTGCTTGTGCAAGAGTATCCACGATTATGCTGTCCCACACTCTCCCTCTTTCTCTTCCTCTCTGGACTGATCTCCTTCTACCCATTTGACAGTGGCATATAGACACCCCTCTCTAAAAACACAGGATATCACACATACGGACCTGGTATTGCATGTCTTCACTTTCAGCCAGAAGCTCCATACTCTCCTTCCGAATCTCATCCTCTGAAAGTTGCAGCGATTCACCCCCCAGTCCCCCTGTCCCTGTCCTCACATTTGGTGGTGCCAATCCAAGGGAGGCATCGGAACTCCCAAAGGACCCTGACCCCAAAGGTCGAGACGAAGGAATTATGCTCTTGTAATTTCCCGACCCCGCCTCTGCCAGGCTGAGTCCGAGCTCAGTGGGCGGCCCACCCCCCATAGAAGCAGGCGGGCCCTGCACAGACCAGCAAGACGCTGCCGTTCCTCAGTCCGCAGCCTGTACAACCCACCCTTCAACTTGCCAATTACTCATCGATCTGACAATGAATTCATCTCTTACCACTCCAAGAGACAGAATGACTGCTACGTATCTGTCTGTCTGATACAAATCACAAACTGCAAACGCACGCTTATGTACATGATGATGTCCACAGGAAAACAGTTGACAAGTAGAAAAATATCTCACCTGCAGGGCGCCGATCGATCCAAACCCACTAGCTCCCGCTTGCATTTGATTCGCCTGCATTGAGGCACTCAGGGGAATTCCGTTAGGACTCTGGTCCATAAAGGACTGCGAACTCGCGAAGAAATCCCTTGACACCATTTGCTGTTTCCCTTGATCTGACGACGGCCCACCTCCTGAAATCACCCGCCAACGCCATGCAACGACAGTTGCCCCTCAGAGCTTCTACACAGCCTAGTCTTCCCCCTGCACACTCTATGCTTCTGGAGATGAGTAGCCAAAGACTGCCGCTACACTAAGACACCTGTCCATCGGCCGGTTGTTAACAAGTCAACAGATTTGAGTCGCGTGCAGGTATCGTTAGAAACTCAACATCTCCCCAGTAGACCTGCAAAAGTAGCATGAATGAAAAAAGCCAAGCATCTCACCTCCATTGTCAGGTCTACTCGCCCTGCTCTGAGAAGCGATGCCCACAGACACCCCAGGTTCTTCCGTTGCAGTGTTTATGCCTCGCAAATTATAAGGCTTTACTCCAATCAATGCTTCACCATCGTACTCTACCACGTTCTCCCAGTTATCATAGGCCACCTTCACAAGCTTGTCCACATAAATCTGATTCATAGCAATGCCAAGGCAAAATGAAGTCAGGCAACATGCCACTCTTTCTAACTCTGATAATGCTTACGCCATGCTAACACCTGCGAACTTTGATTCCAGTTATTGAAGCAAGATGACTTCCACTTACCGAGTCCCTCATCCAATAAGAATTTAGAAAAGCTTTTGAAACCTTGTGGCACACATGTTCACTTGCTCGTTTTCGATCTATAAATCAGATACACTTCAGTACTCGGAAATAGGACTAACGAAACCAAGACCACTCACTAAGCTAGACAAACAAAGTGGTGGTGTTTAGACCTTTTAACACTGCCTCCCGTCCCTTGAACAATTGGGGAGCGGAAAAACGATGAGACACAGAGCATACTCCTCTGCACACGTTTTGAGCCCATTCATGCACAATGAAAAGTCCTGACCAAAAGCGCCTCGTACCTTTTCGCTTTCTGAAAGAAGGTCCACAGACATGTATTGGCCATCCGCAATAAGGCCCATGAGCTGAAAGATATTGTTGAAAATCACACCAATGTTTTGCTTGTCATCCGCATAGTACACATGCAGTTTGCCATTCAGCACGCATGTTTTCGCATGTTCCACAGTCCCCTCCCACATTTTGTTTGACATCCCAGATCCCAAAACCTGCATCAATCACATGACAATGCCCTTGCCAGTCAAACACACCTTCGCAATGCTTTCACATTTGTGTTTGATCCACTACAGCAGACAGAGACATAGAGAAATAAAGTTAACATAGCCTCATCTGATAATAGAAGCACCATTTCACGAAGACACTCATCTGAACCCCTACAATGATGGACAGGAAACCGACACAAGCAATTGCAACATGAAATCAGTGATTTTGTCCTCAGCATGAATAATTCGGAACAGTAGAGCCGCCTCGCACTCACATTCCTCAGTTTTTGTGGATCCATCACCACAAGCCGAAGAAAATCCTCCACCGTGAACATCCCTGCCTGATTCAGACGCTTGTGAAATGCCCCGTCCTTTCCTATCCGATCTAATCGCCACACCTCGTCATGCAGCGCAGGTGGGTAGTGCTTTTTATACACTGCATAACCCAAATTTGACACCCAAAGATCAGATACTTGAGCCTGAAATGTCGACAGAGAACGCATTCCACAAGGTACCCAAGCCTAAAAACAGATTGTTCACAAGAATAACCATTGTTAGGAAGAGAAAAGCTCACATTCTCCTCGGTGGTCCTTGACAGTGAAGGCCTCAGTCTTCGCTTCCCTAATGCGTTGACCTTCCAATTGCCCGGAAGCAAGCTTCACCCCCAATCTGAATTTCCGGCTCCGGATCCAACTGGAGTTGTCTGTGAACGTTAACTCCCCCAAAGTGCCCACCCCTTCTTTTAGGGTTACGGACAAATCCCCTGTCAGCAACGGCCTCTTACCATCCCGTTCTCGCACCACGTTTGTTTCAAACTCATCCTGCGAAAGTGCACATCACACCTTTCAGTTTGGAGAGTGAAATGGTCAAGAAACTTCTGCCTGTCAAGCGGGCTGAGAGAAAAACACACCGTCAGCTTCAAACGACAAGATGATGCAGACCCCAAATCAAATTGATTTTGGTCATGAGATGCACATTTGTGAAACTGGCATTCTTGAAGAGCTCCATGCCACATGTATCAAGAACTTGAATGTTTCAGTGATGGGACACGATTTTTCAGTAAATAAAAGCGAATGTCAACTTTACAGCGTTGCTAAACATATAGCAAAAAGAAACCCAAATTTCACACAGCTTTACCTGTGTCCAGTCGTGGTCGTCATCTGCTGAAAAATCCCCTTCCAGTACGATGACTTCTAGTTTGCAATTCGCCTCTGGACCCACTGTCAACACCTGACCTGTAACACAATCTTGCAACACAACGTGTATGGCTGAACCCCCCTCTCCTTCCACCTTACTCCCTGTGAACAATGGCAGAGCAAGCTTGCTCCTGAACTGCAACCGCAGCTGTCTTTCATCAGAGCCGGAAATCCGTTTTGGAGACGACCTGCAAACATTACATAACCAAAGTTGAATCACCAGAAAAAAACCTGATATAAACAATCATCAGGAAGACCATAAGATGCGTACAATAACAATTTCACACTGCTGGTGCAACATAAGCAATGCACAGCTGCCACCTGTCAGCAGCAATCCTGTCAACGGCAAGGAAACGTCTATCATTCAAAGAAAAGGGGAAAAAAGTCTCCGACGACATAGAAATGGCTATTAAGCGTCACTCATATCGCAAGATCTGCTCCTAATCGCACATTTGCAACCCCAAGCAATAGCTTTTAAACATTGGTAGAGAAACTAAGCAAGCGTATCTCGCCAAAGGTGACCGACTTGTAAACCACGGAAGTAAGGAAAGCAGCCCCTCTTCGAAAGTCCAAGCGAAAGTTCATATACAAAGTAATTGAGTTTAACTAGCTGGTCAGAAAAAGTCATGTGAGTACCGTCCAGTCAGCCTGGCTGGACCGGTTTGAGGCGCGAGTTTCGCCAGTGCACGCTCCACTTCTTCACCAACCTGCCATAAAAGGGAAAGAACATGAATGCCACGAAGCAAACAATCACTAAGGAAAGGTTAAATGCATTTGCATGAAGCTGCCAGAAACATACTTTTGAAAGGAACATGCAGTTTCGAACGATGGGTAGATTCCAAACTGAAATTGCAAAGAAATCTAAATTCTAGAAGATCTCTTTCCGAACAGAGGACAAAAGACAACCAATAATCCCCAGCATGGTCAACAGCTGGTTGTATTGATCTTTTTGATGGTGTCGAACATGTTAAGCTCCCTTCGCAGCAGCTAGAAAGCCAAACGTTTGCAAGTTCTTCTTGCGTTCCCTCCAAAACATGTGTGCTCATGCTTCCCAAATCCTGACGGATCATCACCAGCAGCCTGAGCAAGGAAAGAGGTCCATACCACTCTCCGCAACAGTGGTTCAAGCGAGGAGCAAAGCTTTTGCAGACTGTCCATCTTAATCGCCTCCAACACAACACTGCTTCAACAAGAGAGCGACAAGATTCGCTGTCAGTCCAAGCAACCACTTTCTTCCCCTCCAGCACCCTCCCCGACCGCAGCACTGCCACAGCTGACCCAAAATCAGCTTTCCCACTCCAACTATCCAAAACCCTCCCAATCCACAGCATCATCCAAAACAGCAACAAAAAACCACCCATCCAGCCCTCACGAACCTTCCAAGTGCCGGCATCCGCTGCCTCTTCTCCTCCGGCAAGCCATCCGTCCCATCCGTCACCTCCAGCGGGCGCTTCTCCGCGCGCTTCATGACTGCGTAAGTCCAAAAGGAAAGCTTCAGGAAAGCCGCCCCTACCTTCCCCCTTCCCTCCCCTCCCTCGCCCCTTGAGATTGGGAATTGCAGGAGCAGGAAGCTGCGGAGAAGAAGACGCCTGGCGCCCTTCCCTTCTCAGAAGCTGCAGGGCCTCCTCCGGCGGAAGGCCGGCAATATGGGCCCGGATGGGCCGTCGCCCACCGTGGGATCTCAATGGCGCGCTCACAGCCGTCGATCTTTTTAA
The DNA here is from genome assembly GCA_037447605.1 of Zygnema circumcarinatum. NCBI lineage: Eukaryota > Viridiplantae > Streptophyta > Zygnematophyceae > Zygnematales > Zygnemataceae > Zygnema > Zygnema circumcarinatum. The sequence continues at coordinate 1,553,933 of CM074815.1, forward strand.
CGCTTCTATGGGACGGTTTGGCGTTTGGGGTGACGGGACTGGACGTTTCTATGGGACGGATTACGTTGAGGTGACGTCAAACGACGTGCCTGGAAGCTTCGCGGGGACGCGATGGTTGACCGGCGTGTGTACGGACGGGCTGGTGTACGGAGTATTGTACGAATGAAAAGATCTGCGAGACCAGTTCTATGTCTGCATGGAACTAGTTCGAAGCGCTGTTCGGCGGGCTGTTAAAACTGAAAGTGGAGGGCACGTGACCCGTTCGTTCGTTCGCCCCTCCGAGCCGCGCCGCCTTGTGGGCTGCCTCTGGACCCTTCCTGGCTTTGCCCTGCGCTTGGCGGCTACTTAAACCCTCCCTCCCCGCTCCTGTCAGCCCCCCCCCCCTATATAAGGGAAGCTCAGTATGGTTAGGATTTAGAGTGTCTTTGCTGTGGGCAGGTGTCGTCGTGAAGGTGTGATCTCGGCTTGAAGTTAGAGGCCGCAGGCAGTCGCCATGTACCTGATGGCGTACACCGATGAGGCGGGGAACCGCGTGTACACACTAAAGGTAGCGTAGCGACTGACAGGCAGTGGCGGCTGCTTGTTGGAGGCCCTGCTGCTGTGTGATGGATGAGGTGTGAAGGTCGAATATGTCGTCGGAGATTGTCCAATCTTTAGCTTTGAGGGAGGGAGGGATGGATTTGAGTTGACGACAGAGGATGGCCTCGCTTGGCAGCGAGCCACCTCCACGCTTCTGGAGCGACGAGGCCGGCCTTGTTGCCGGCCTTTGGTGTCGTGAATTCCTGCGTGAATGTCGGAAATAAATGGCTGACGGTTGTAGGCGCCCGACGCCTCCCGCCAGCCTGGTCGCATATTCCATCGCCTTGAGGAGCGGCGTCGCTGCCTTTACCTTTTGGGACAGACCATGCTACCAATATTTCCTTGGTGAATAGTTGGAGTCATTCCTCTTTCTGTTAGTTGCTGCCTGCAAAGGTGGTGCTTCCAGAGGCTGACGGCTGAAGTCAGGAGGCATGCGAGGACTGTGCAGGACATGGGTATTGATTCATTTACAACTATTGCATCTGTGCAGAAGGAAAATGGAGACGAATGTAAACCGACGGATTCAGCTCATCCAGGTACGACGAACCTCCTGTCTACTCGTGGATGGATTGGAAGGCTTTTTGAGCTTCATTTGAAGGCTTGCTGATCTGCTAGGTGCAGTGGTTTGCAGGTTCTTCATCAGCGTATTGATGATAGTAGGCATGGATAGACTGACGGTCTTGTACAAATTACAAGGGCTTCATTATTTGTCTTTTGGCTAACTGTGTTAATATTTGTGGTTTGTTTTGCAGCTCGATTTTCTCCAGACGACAAGTTCTCGAAACAAAGACTAGTATGCAAAAAACGCTTTAACTTGCTGCCGACCCAGCAGCCTCCTCACAAGTATTAGCCTATTGTGGTGTACTCAATGGCTCAATGGTGAAGCCCATTCATTTGTTTAAGGTAGCCCTTGTGAATAAAATCAAGCTTGGATAGTAAAGACGCCTTGTGTACAGTCAATACCGGCCGCAATCGGTCCGAGTTAGTCATTTCAGCTTTTACTTTTTTGCTGGCCACTATGTTGTGTGTTAACCGGCAGCGAGTGAAGATAGTTTAGGAGCAGCAATTTGTCCTTGAAGACCGTCTCAAACTTCTCGTTTCAGTTGGAGTACTTATATTTTGGCGGTTTCGGCTAAGAACAATAATGGTATGAAGTTTAAAGCTTTTGTGCCTTTTGTAGCTACCCTTTTTGCCTGTCGAGAGTATTTGTAATAATGTCATGGAAGCATCCTCTGCGCGGTAATACGAAGGGGTCAATACGAAGGGGAATTGACCGTGAGATGCTTTTCCTAGTGCACATGTCTTTATTCTCTAAAATTGAAATGAACCGTGCCTTCTGGTCACATGATTCATGATTTATGGATTGATCATGTTTGCAGCAGTTTTTCCTTTCTAGAAAATGGGGCTTTTTTATTATTTCAGATACTTGTGACAACTTTCTTGAAGAAAATGATTTCTATGACTGGGAAAATTGCAAGTTCTTTCTTTAAATACCTGCGCAAGGAACATACATCCCGAACGAGCCAGTTTAGGATCACTACAGCATCGGTCTACGAAGTACAGACGACGCCAATGTTAACACTGCAACGTCAAGATTTAACATGCTTATCCAACCTTGAGCGGAGTTTTCCTAGCGCCACCGCTACAGATTATGGTGAAGTAAATCTTCCTGTTTGTTGTGCGTTAATGGAAGCTTGTTGGGTACTGGATAAACAAGCCCATTTCGAAAATTAAAACTCCCGTCTGCAAACATGGCATGAAGCGCTCGTTCATTGCAGCACAAGGACCGTGAAGCAACTCCTCCGCCCTAATGCACTGCTGCTACGCTACCAGTAGCACCCCTGCCATGTCTCCCCGCCCTGCACTCACTCCTGCCAGCGCCAACACACACTCGTGCAGACCAATGCAAAAATTGCCCTCTTCCAGCCCACAAGCGCAGCAGCCCCCCAGCGGGCCCTGGGCTAATCACAGCCCGTCACGTCAACGAAAATGCACACGTGGCCAGACCCTATTGGCTCCTGCGCAAGGCGCCTTCAAACAGAGCAGGCCCACCCCCACGGTCGTCGGAACGCCGTCTCAGCGGAGCTTGTACTGTACAGTACTGTACTTGTACTTCGAGGACCTCCAATGGCGGTGTGTCACGTGTAAAATTGTGTACACGTGGCGAGACGTCATTGGACCAACAATCTTTTTTTTTTGAAGTTCCCCGCGGGAAGAAGCGCCCTCCTTGCAGGAAGCGTAGGAGGAAGCGCGCGCTTCTCCTCGGGCGTGGGCCGCCATGGGGGCCGGCTGCTGCTCTGGGGGTGCTGCAGGAGGAGGGGCAGGGGCAGGGCTGGGGGCCATAGCCAGTGGGAACTTCTCGGCGCTGGAGCCGCTGCTGGAGCATCTCAAGGGCGCCGTCACTGCAGCAGGCTCCAAGATTTCCGGCTATGGCGAGCCGTACCATGGCGATTTGCGGCAGCTACACGCGCTGTTTCTGGGCCTGCCTGCGCTTCCCCTGCTCATAGGACACTGCTGCTTTATGGCGGCGCTTTACCATGGCCCACCCTTTCGTTACTACTGGCTGCTTTCCTTCTGGATCTCGTTTGCTGCTGGATTTGGAGGTGGAACGCTCTCTTCCATCATGATGCAGGTAAGCTGTCGTGCTTCTTTCAGGGTAAAGATTCAATTTTTTTCTTTTACGAGGATATACGATGAAAGATGTTACGTGAGGAACGGGATGTGAGCTGTAATTTGACAACTTGAAGTTGTATTGTTAAGAGAACTTAACAGGTTTTGCTTATTTCGGTGTCATTTGCGTACTTTTACAAACCATTCTCCTCTCTTTTCTATCATTTTCCTTCCAGAATCAGATTCTTCTTTCTGAAAGACTCTGTACAAAAAGCTACGATTTTTTCGCATTAGAACTTTGTCTCCTTCATCATCATAGTAGCTAAATGGAAGGTTCGAGCTGCATGGATCCAAAGGGATCAGCTATGTTCTTGCTCATCCAAGTAGTGTATGTGTGGTGACGTACATTCACTGTTGAAACTGATTTTTTTTTTTGGTCTCTGAATTAGAATATCGATAAAAATAGTTCCTGAAACAGAAACGGGGAATCGTGAAACGCACTGGAGTGAAAGCTATCAGACAGAGACGCACTGATAAAAAGAGTGTTTGTTAATTTCCAGGTCGAATAAAAATGTAAATGCCTGAAGCACTTCCACGCTCTAAATCCTATGGCCGTCAAGTCAGGAAGTTCAACTGAAGCAGAATTCATTGAATTGAATGTCGCTTTGTGTAGTCTCGTAGGGGCGCTTCATGTTTCATAGACCTGTCATGGCTACAGCTGGGATGACAGACCTGTGATGATTTTGCAGTGGCTGAGGTAACCCTGCTATAATCACAAGTTTCAAGTGAACCATGTTAAATTAAAACGGCACGCAGTAGCTTCTGTAACCGTCTAGGCAGACTTTCTCCTCTCATCACTTGACGCTTGTCACGTATCCTCATCTGGACGTCTTCTGATTGGTTTGACCTTATTCAGAGGTTCACAAAAAATGACAAAAGGTATCCCTCAAATGCTTGAAGTCAAATTCATTTCTAAAAGAATGGTTGGCTATATCTCGCAGAGATTTTCTTGCATGGACTGAATTTACACTGAGTAGTGCAATCTGTAGAGTAAATCATCCTTTGCTTAACGAGCAGATAGCTCGTATTAACTTGGGAAGTCTTGCAACGTAAGGGGTAGATAACGCGTGACCTGTCTGGATGAAGATACTCCATTAATCATCAATTCTGTTGCTTCCATTTTGAATTGTAGGATCCCCCTATTTGGTTCAGGGATGATACCCTAATCCTTACTTACGCCATCTGCTGGTGGGATATCTTTCACCTAAAGCGTCTCTTTAAAGTCTAGCTACCTCCTTTTTTCCTTTCAGTTTTGAGCTTTTTTTCTCCACTTCCTACAAGGAATTGTTATTATTTTCATTCTGCTCATAAACCATGCCAACATGTAAAACTAACTCGCATCTGTTAGTTGCAACCACTCCCCTTTAATTGTGTAATGTATGCAACTGTATCCTCTCTATTTCAAGGTAGACTGTGCTTAACCCCTGATCTGTACTCTTGGGACATCGTACAATTTGTCAGGTGGTTTATCATGTATTCTCCGAGAGATGTAGGCTTTACCCTGTTCAGCAAAATTCTGCCGATAAAGGTGCGTTCTTGCATAGAGCACTCTACATTGGCTGGGCCAATAATCTAGTAAAATTATTTTATTTGTCTCTCCGTTGTCTTTAAGCACTGTGCGGAGAACTTTTTGATGAATGTTATGGTACCGTGAGGTAAACGGTGCTAGCATGAGTTCGTCCTTCATAGGTTTGGAAAGGAACTGGGCAATTTATCGATATTGTAGTTCAATTTAGAAGTCTTACTTCTTTGTTCATTGCTTGTAGGTCGCAGAGTATCTGTCCAATTTTTTGTTTCTGGCTATTCTGCAGCTCGATCTCGTGTAGCGGGAACAAGAATGCCTTGGTTTTGCCCGTCAAGAATTTTTGGGGTTTCGAGTTGTGCTAACAGGTGGCTTGTAAAGCATCATCCAATATTCTGCGTGCCAACATCATCATGGCAAGGGTAAGCTGTTTCGCATTGGCACATGATAAGCAGCAATTCTTGAAAGCATGTTCATGCTGCAGTATGTAAGAATAGACCTTAAATAAAGAGGGTGCATAATGTGACTGATAACATGATGATGTGATTGAAAAGCTGCCAGAATCCTTCAGAATTGGTAGTTTGGGCTTCATATATACCAGATTCGTAGGGAGTTGGAGTGATCGACAATGTCTTATTTATTCACACACTGCAATGCAAAACTAGCCTCGCTCGCTTTCTCAGCTCGTTGAAAGGCGATGTATAGGACATAGTTTGTTGGGCAAGAGCACAACATTCAAGAGGCAAGATTCTGTGTGGCCTGCAGGTGGATCTTGTGGTGAAGCGGTTTGGGCCCACTGCAGTCACAGCTCCTATCTTCCTCGGAACATTAAGTGGTACGCTTTGTTGTTGCTGCTCCATGCTAGAGCCGTGGTGGTATCAGTGAAAATAGAGAATGGGCGTTCTGAGCGACATCCTCATTCACAGTGCAAATGTCGAATGCAAATGCCATTGCTTTTCATGTAGGCACTTGAGGAATTTTTCTGACGTGGACCAAGCATAGAAGTTAGTGCCGCACAATGTCACCCCACCAGTGCAGAAACCCTACCCTGTCCATGCCGGTGGAACTGGTAGTTTTAAGGAACGCTATTGCAGGTGTCTGATTGGCAAAAAGTTGTGGTCGCTTCAGGTTGTGGTGGAAAGTTGATATGCGACCTCGCTGCTGCAGCATTTCACTTGCGGAAACCGGCTGAGCTGGCCAAGCCATCGTGGTATGCTATGCTATCCGCTTCTTGCACCAGTTCTCGTATGATATAGGCGGGGCCGGTGGATTTGAATGTTGGATCAGATTAGTGATGCAATGGTCAAAAGCTTGCTTATGGCCTATTCCACGAAGCTTCTTACCGTCAGAATTGTCATCTACTTCATGGCTCCAATGAAATCCAACGAAACCCACCCATAACACCTCAACCCGCCAAACATAGTGTAAGTGTGAGCTGGTCGGGTTATAAATCGCAGCAGTGCCGCGTTCCAAACACCGCATACTCGGTCATTCTTGTAATTTCAGCATAATGCGTTAGATTGCACTTGCTTATGTAGACGATGTAGATGTATGTTGCTTGCTTTGATCGAATGTGCATCCATTATCCACGCTCAGGTTTTGGTGACTGCACGTTTCAATTTGGAATTCATCTCAAACTGTTAAGCCAGCCCCACTCCTATTCTGTCGCCTTGCCAGGGGTGATTCTTTTTTCATGTCACCCAGTGTTTTGTATTCAAGGCTGTGTCATAAGAACATTCGTGCACGTTTTTGTAACCATGGCATGGGACTTCCCGGCAACGACCTGTCACTTCAAACGGACCACTTCAATTTTTACATGATTTACTCCGCGAGTTGATGTCATATGTCGTCAGACTAAGTGGTCCATGCTCCTCATTTCGTGGCGCTTAAACTTTTGTCCTTGCCCCCTTCCGTACAGGTCTCTTCGATCTGCGCTATCTGTTTCCTTCCTATACACAGCAACTGTATATTGGCTACCGATTTTTCCCCAGGACGTGGCAAAGGCGGCATTGATCACCTTCCTTGTAAGAAATGCCTCATATAGGCCGTTACCCTTCAATGTCGCCCCGCTACTTCACTTTGTCAGATGTCGGAGACAAGCCAGGTGCTAATGCATCTGATGACAGTCACTTGTCTCTCAGAGCATAGGAACTTTAGTTCCCAGAGGAAAGGTACAAACTTGTATTTTTTCTATCAGGCAGTGTCTTCTACTTGTGAAATGAGTCTTTATCATGTCATGCTGCTATCATGAATCGCCTGCCGGATTATGAAATTGTAACAAGAGCAACACAACAGAAGTAACACAACAAGAGGAACAATAATAAATTTAGCACTGTCAACAAGAGTAATGGGTCACTGCTCTTTCATGATCCTCTCTCTTTCTGCTGTTTTCTCCTCTTGATGGCAATGTGCTCACTTTGGGTTTGGGTGTGTTTTCAGGTGGCCCAAGGCTTGGCATCCGATCTGACCGGTTGGCAACTTGACCTGACCGAGCCCTTCTTCTCCATCTTCCACGCATTGACGTGAGTATGACACTTTCAAAAGGCAGCTCCCATTGAGACATAGCGCCTGGTGTGGCAAATGTCATTAAAGCAAACGTGTAGTTTAGGATTCTGGTGTTTCTATATTGGGTGAGGAGTTAATTTGAGTGAACTACATACCTCCCTCCCTCCGTCCCCCTCTCCCCCTACCTCCCTTCCTTCCCTCTCCCTTCCCTCTCCCCCTCCTTCCCACTCCCCTGTTGCTTCCCTCACCCTACTCCTCCCACTCACCCCCTCTCCCACTCTCCCCCCCCCACCCCTTCCCCCTCCCTTCCTCCCTCTCCCTCTCCCCGTCCCCTTGTTCAGTAAGCGGAGTTTGAGCGAACTCTTGAATTTCCTAGTGGCTCTCGGGCCTCAGAGATCACCTGTTGTAGGATGCAAATCATCAATTTTATTCACGCGACTCCTTACTCCTCTGTGTCGCAGGGGCATTCCTGTCCCCCCCGAGGAGGTTGACCCAAAGGCCATAAGCACCGCAGTCTTTGAGGTGCCAAAGAAGCACTCTGACTAGCAACTTCCAGTCATCCGTCAGTGCGTCCGGGAGAAGCGCAGCAGGTCTTCTGGTACTAGTGGTGTTTCTATGGTGAATAATCGACAGTGAATTAGTGACTTCGCCTAATGATCGCCTGCCTTGGCCTATCAATGGGATGCTATAGTGCCTGGGGCAGTTCTCGGGATGTAAAGACATTTTCCAAGTTAGCTGTGGAGTTTGAAGGGAGCTATGGACAGAGTTCGTGTACTGTAAAGCAATAAGACCATTCTTTGTCAAGACGAAAGCGAAAGAAAGTGAATAGTCATCCATCCACGATGGCGACGTCATCAGATGCACAGGGACAGAGACAATATGTAGAACCAGTGTGAGCCTGCCACAAATGGCCTACAAACGAAAGAAGGGCTATGAGCAAAACTCTGCTCCTCGAGTGAAAGGCTAAATGTGCATTTGGGCATTACCACAATTCAGCTTGTTGACGGGGTGGTCTAACAGCCTCGGTTTCCTGCTTTCTATTTCAAAATCGCCAAAGTATTTCTTCACTGCGAACTATCGAGCATCTTCGAATGCTGATTGCCCATGTAACAAAATTGAGAAAATTGTGGCGAGTTAGCATTGGCAGATCCTTGGCATATTAAAAAGATGCCTTTACTGATTGCTGGTGAGGTGGCGCAGGAGGTGCCAGCCACACGAGGTAGAAAAATGGGACCTATGTGCTCTTAAGAAAACAAGACCGCGTTGCATGTCTAACATTGCAATCTAGAGTTGTGTTGGAACCATTCGCCGCCTGTGTAGGCTTGGCCAGGAAGGGTTGTGCAACAAAGTTCCATGAGTTGTGAGGGTTTTGTCACCTACGGTTGTGTCGGATCAGTGTTCCATGAGTACTTCTTGTCAGGTACGTGCGGTTGAATTGAAACAACGTTCCATGGCAGCCTCGTCCAGATAGGGCTACGCTGGGCCGTGTCACGTATCTCATTGCCTGCTTGTAGTTTTCCGCTCATAGCTTCTTTCTTTTGTGCTTAGGTCCTTTGCGCCCAGTTCCTCGTGGTTCCCCATGCTGCTTTTGTCCATGTACATTTGATGGCATCATCGCCATCGTGAGTTCAATGCCATTTTCCCCTACTTCTCTATTTTGTTAACGTACCTGGCAAACCAAGGCCACTAAAACTGCGCACCCATCATTGCTTTTCCTCACAATCCCATCCCGCAGTGGGGCACATTGCCACTCATCTCCGCTACAGACCATTCTTCTGCTAAACAACCGCAGTTTTCCCGGAATCATATTTTAACATACGGTAACATCAAACCCAAAAAACATCATTTGCGTGTTGTAAGAATCCACAGCCTTTGGAAGAACATTAATAAAAACTCGTCATTAAAATCACCAATAATCATTATTTTCTCTCTTTTGACAACACTTATTATCACTTACCTTGATAAAGTCACAAGGGGTTTAAGTATTATGTATTAATAATAATTGATCGTTGCGTTTTGCTGGCTCCAAGGTATGAAGGCACAGCTAGGCCAGAAGAAGTTAAAAATGATAATTTTGATACACAACAGTTTTGCTTGATGACAATTATTGCTGCTGCTGTTGCTGCATTTGGTTTAGTACTCTCTAGTTCTGTAGTTTCTCATATATGCTCTATCTTCCACTGATTTTTTTGTTTGACATGCCATCTGCCTTTTACTTTCTACCGTTTACTATTTGTTTTCTGCGTATTCATTCTACAGTTTGTTTTGTTTTCTGCCATGCGCTCTTTTGCCTTATCGCCCTGTCTCCTTAATTCTTTCTGCCCATTGCTTGATGCCCGCTGCCTGTCGCTCGCTGCGCAAATCCGGCGAATGTCGACATAGAAAGCCTTAAATTACAGTTCCCGTTCTAGGAGAGCGTTCGAGTTCTGTGCAAGCACGGAATGCGCCGAATGCTTCCCAACCACCTCCTCTCTTGGGTTTTGCAGATTTAGGGTTTCTGGTTATTAGGGTCTTTGATTTTAGGGTTTCTAGTTTTGTCTGCCGCTGCCCGCTGCCCGCTGCCCGCTGCCCGCTGCCCGCTGCCCGCTGCCCGCTGCCCGCTGCCAAACTCAAGATGGGGAACCACGAGGTAACCAACCGGTCGCGAAGGCCTAGGGACTCCAGAAAGGCCAAAGTCTATGAGCGCAGTTCCCCGTCCCCCCCCAACAGTTCCATGCAGTGAGTCTGTCCGTGAATGACGAGGTGGTGGTTCGAATATCTTCAAGACGGCCGTACAAGGGGAAGCGCACCACCGTACGAACGAGCGGTCTGGACGCGCCACGTGTCTGGCGATATTAGGGTTAGGGTTAGGGTTAGGGTTAGGGCGCGGACGGCTTTAGGGTTCGGCTGCCGCCCGCCGACCGAAAGTTAGGGCTGCGCTGCGACCGGAGGGGCGCCCAGCGACTGGACCGGCGACGGCATTGGCGGGATCTGGAGGTGGGCCAATCACAGAGAGGAGAACGGCCACGTGGCACCAATCGAAGGTGGTTGTTACACGTGCAGTCGCTGGAGTCGTCGCTGCACGAAACAGGGTCGCAGGAGAGCGCCTGAAGGGCTGAGGTGCAGGAAGGGGTCACCTGCTGGACGGCCTGGAAGACCTAATTTCCGCCATGGCTGGCTGGCTGACTTGGTAGAGGAGGGTTTCATGCGCATCAGGGTAGGGAGCAAGGTGGAAGCCGCGAGGAAGAAGGAAGTGTGGAAGGCGCTAATGTGTGAGGCGGAGGCGCAGGAAGGGGGAGGGAATGAGATGAACAAGCCACCAATTGCGTTGAGGGCCGTGTTTTGGTACCGGCTGCGTGGCTTGCAATGAAATTCTTGGTACATAAGTGAAAGTGAGATAAAAAATAGGAAAAGACTGCTATCCGTGGACTTCGACGGAGGCATGCTTGGCTTTAGGGTTTTGATCTCTGTCCCTGGAGCCTGCAGTGAGCCAGGGCGGTCATGGCGCAACGTTCGCAACTCCATCTCAGTTTGCCAGTTCGTGACGCTGAAGAGATGACTATGTCTCCTGTCGTGGAAATGCCATCTCCGGCGACGGCGGGGGGCTCTCTCCCTCCCCGGAAACGTCTTCTTGCTAACCTCAAGCAAAACGGTTGGGTTTCAAATGAAAATCAGTGGTCAGAGACTTCCTCTTTATCACCGCTTGGTGTTTCTTGCGGTGCGGCAGAGCCAGCAGATAACCCTAATCCTCTTCCTGTTTCAGTGAGTAGTCAGATTTCAGGTTCTGATGCGAGGCCGTCGTCTGGCCATGGCAGCCCGCTTATTTCTATCTCCAGGCCCGCCAAGCAGTGCAGCAATTGTGGGACTCGGGATTGCTCCAACTGGCGGCGGGGCAGAAAGGGTGATATGGATGTAGTTTTGTGTAACGCATGTGGTTCAAGATACAGTAAGGGCAACTTTTGCCCTCTCTGTTCCGGAATATATCCCAGCTCTTTTGACCTAGCCGACAGGGCTATTTGGCTTTCCTGTCACAGTTGCAAAAGGCACGTGCACGCTTTTTGTGAACAGAAGGCTATCGGGAAAAGCTCAATCGACCAAGCAGCGTATGTTTGCCCCGATTGTAAGCATCCAAAAAACAAAGAGCTTTCGAATGGCGTATTGTGTAGAGCTCGCTCAACTAGTTCCTCTGCTGGCAATGGTCGTAGCTCAGGCATCAGTTTGCATCCACCCCAACGCAAAGTTAGTGGAGGAAGCTGGACGGCCCCCCCTCCTGTTTGTACTTCTGCGTCGGGGGTCCCTCCTTTTGTCGTGGAGGAGAGTCTCAGCCCTCGAAAGAAAAGGCCGAGGGGCCCGCGAGAGCCGCGGTTTCGGCATCATGATAGCCCGAAGGTCGCCCTTAGTGGTGATGGTGCTCAGGGGGTGCAGGAGGCCGACAGGGCTATTTGGCTTTCCTGTCACAGCTGCAAAAGGCACGTGCAGTCTTTTTGTGAACAGAAGGCTATCGGGAAAAGCTCAATCGACCAAGCAGCGTATGTTTGCCCCGATTGTAAGCATCCAAAGAACAAAGAGCTTTCGAATGGCGTACTGTGTAGAGCTCGCTCAACTAGTTCCTCTGCTGGCAATGTTCGTAGCTCAGGCATCAGTTTTCATCCACCCCAACGCAAAGTTAGTGGAGGAAGCTGGACGGCCCCCCCTCCTGTTTGTACTTCTGCGTCGGGGGTCCCTCCTTTTGTCGCGGAGGAGAGTCTCAGCCCTCGAAAGAAAAGGCCGAGGGGCCCGCGAGAGCCGCGGTTTCGGCATCATGGTAGCCCGAAGGTCGCCCTTAGTGGTGATGGTGCTCAGGGGGTGCAGGAGGCATGTGATGGCCAGGCAGTGCCAGCAGATAAGCCGTCTAGGGTTAGCTCGAGCAACAGTTTTGAGAAGGATTTGCCCCCTATAGACACTGCAACTGCAAAGAATAGTTTTGGTGGAGTAAGCCCCGGTCTTTCGATGGCCTCTGATCCTCCATCGCCTACAGCGGAGGCAGCTGCTGCGGCCAGGTCTGCCGCTATTGCAGCGGCTAAAGTCGCTTCAGCAGCTAAGGAGAGATTTGCTTTGAAGGCAGCCGCGGCTGCAAAAGCAGCACTTAGGGCAAAAGTTGCTCTCGATGCGGCTGCGGCGCTTGCACGGGGTGAGGGGTACTTTATTGGAGATTTTAGAAGTGCTGTAGGTTTCAGATCTCGGTCAAGGAAAGGGAAAGCTCATGCCAATTTCGACGGCGGGCACAAAGTAGATAAAGAGTTGGAGGAGCACGCGGACGTAGAGAGGATTGAATGTCTGGGCCTTAAGGAAGGGAATGTGGGGAGGGGCGAAGTGGGGCATAAGGTTGTATCAGGCGTGCTAGACGAGAGATCAGAGGTGGAGCAGATGATTGAAATGACGAGGGAAGAAAAGAAAGAATACAAGAAGTCAGATATTGTGAAGTTTACGGAAGAAAGCAGAGACAGAATGAAGGTAGAGGAGGAGGAGATTGTCAGAAAATGTGACAAAAAGGAAATGTTGGAGCGGGAAAATTCACACAAGGATGAGATTGATGATAAGCTTACGAAGCCCCAGGGCCGCGATGGTTACATGACTCTTGGACAGTGCAAATCTTCACCTCACGAACCTCACAAAGACCTGAATCATGCAGGGCTTCAAGGGCAAGCAGCTGCTGCAGAACTCACAGCTGTGAGGCTGTTGGCTTTTGATATGGAGCCTGAAAGAGTTGCGAGTCCTTCTCTGAACCCTGTGCTGCATGCGACCACAACGGGACCAGCTTCAAGCGCTATTAAAGCCGAAACTCCGATATCCACCAATCCAACATCCTTGGAATTAGTCGAACGCAAATCGGAAGCAGATGGAGGGACCCGTAATGGGAATTATTTTCCTGTATCTGCTACAGAGAAGCTTGAAGCTTTGCAGGGGGAAGAGGCAGCTCACAACAAAGAAGATGCAAGCAAGGATAGGGAGGAGGGGGAATTGCAGGAGGAAGAGCAATTCAACGCTTGTGTCTCTCAAGGCGATGTGGAAATGAAGGAGCAGTTTGAGGTCAAGCAGCAGGAGCTAGGGAGAGTGGAAGCGTCTGGCATTGAAGGCGATGATGGAGTTGCTTGCACAGCTGAAAATGAGTGTAAGGCAGAGGTTTTACCCTGCTTTACCCCTCCATCAGTTACGGCAGTACTGACAGCTGTCGCAGCTGATGTTGTTGCCTTGGAAGGAGAGGCTGCCAAGTTACAAGGTCAGATGGAAGATACGATTCCTTCCATGTTCACTACGCATATAGAGTTTGAGATGGTGGCCAGTCCCACACCACCTTCTCCCTCGTCTAACCAACAACATGATCCTGCTTTGGAAGTCGACCCAGAAACTGCGAATGGGCTTTCGGTGGCTTCGCCGGAGCAAAATGCACCGTGTCACAATGCTGAAACAGCCATTGAAGATTGCTTTTCTCAGGATGGGGAGAATGTGAAAGGGGATGCACCGGAAGGTGCCTTTCTTGGCCCTCTTGAAAGATGGCAAGCGTTGAAGGGAGCTGCTGCTGGGGGGGTAGTGGAAGACGTTTGGGTGGATGATGGATTGTCAGATGTTAGTGAACCTGATGATGCAGTCGAGGAGATAGGAGAGGAGGTAAGGAGTGTGGTGAGACAGTCGCAAGTGACTTCTGTGCCCATCATGTCAACAGAAGTCAGCCAATACTCGCAAGCGCCCCTGCAGGGAATGGCGGCTACGGTTGGGCTTTCTCCTACAGTGCTTGAAGGTGGTTTATCGGTCACTGCAGGGCAGTTTGGTTTGAGCCAAGTGAAGACTGGAAATGTTTGCAGTCGTGATGGTCAGAATGGTGCCTTTTCAGCAGAAATGGATGAATGTGAAGATATGGATGTCGATGTCGAAGGAGTTACGGAAGAGCGCAGACAGCCTCGTTGCTTTACGGAAGTGGATGTCACTGGAGGGATTCCTCCTTTGGTCGGGAGTTACAGTGACATTCCTTCATATGAAGGGGTGGACATCCCCGCAGCGCCGCCCCCACCCCCCCCTTTACCACCACCTTCACCACCTCCCCCTCCTCCTCCATCTCCTCCTCCTCCACCTCCTCCACCTCCACTTGGCATGGAGACGCAGGAACAGGCTTTCTCACGTGTGCTCGACTCGGCAGCGTTGCCAACCATTTCTCAAACTGGTTGGGCCTGATGATAAAGGGACTTGGTTTGGTGAGTTCCTCTCCTGATATGGACATGTTTTTGGATTTGTTCCTCAAAAGGATCCGTAAGTGTGGAAGTGAAGCTAAGCCAGCATAGAAAGCATTTTGCAGGTTTTGCATGGAACAGTGTCTTTTCTCTTCTGCACTATAAACTTTCTGGGACCTTTAGGAAAAATAAGGAAAACAAAGAACATAAAACATGCAATATATGTCTTACAGCTCGTGTGCAAGAATAGCTCTTCTTGTACCAGGGGTAGCCGCAATATGTAAGAGGATTCTCAACGTACATGCAAGTTTTGCAAGTTTGTAACCTGTCTCTTTCTGTCTCGTTCCATCAAGGAGTCCCTCTACTTTTTAGCGGAGTAGATGGAACAAGACAAATGCACAAGATTTGCGATATGTCGCGCATTTCCCGTATTTTCATACTACTGGCTGCAGGGCCAAGTCTTTTGTCTCGAGCACAAGATTTCCTTTACTTTTATCCTCTCATGTCTCACTTTTCGCTGCTTCAGGGCATTTTACACGACGTAGATGAATTTAATGTCACAAAATGCACGCTGTAGTTTAGGCTGACCCTCAACGATGCCTCCTCATCAGTCTCATGTTGTTGGATAGAGTGGGCATCGGCCACATGCATGCTTCGCATGGATCAGCCCGAGAGTTATGCATAATATCTGAAGTTGGTCGTTTTGGACTCAACTGCCTGTGAAGGTCTGCGTAAACTCAAGTCGTTGATTCATGAGTTGCTGTCTGCCAGAAGTTATCGACCAAGTCTGGTGATTGGAATTGTTCTTTGGAACTTTCCTTCGGGAAGATTTGACTTCGACTTTGCTTCGTCTGTGAAGTTTTGAAACTGATTATTTGACCAATTGCGTGAGATGAATGATGAATTATTTTGGAGGAGGGGGGGGGGAGGGGAGGGGGACCAGCCCTGTCCTACGATGGCGTTCGATTGGTTAGCACAAGAATTGAATGATAGGTTATCGATCACATGAGCATGAGGTTAAAATTGGTGATTTGGTCAGAAGCTGTTTGTGGCTAACCTTGTTGTTGGTCTGTTGCTGCAGATACTGAAGGGCAGTGAGGTGGCGGATGAGTCGGAAATTGGAGTCTTTGAAGTTTGCCCTGTCCTCATCGCGAGGGTGCGGCCTCCTCAATCTCTTGCCTGCAGTTTGTATGTATCTTGGGGGTAGAGGGCAGAAGCTTTTCAGCGTGCAGCCAAATGCTGATGGGCTTGCAGGGGTTAGGATTGGAGTTAGGGGCTAATATTGTAGCTGGTACAGCTATTAGGAGGACAGGGGTTCGGTAGCTTTTTAGGACCATTACGGAGAATGATGATTGTGTTGTAGTGTGAGGAACTGCAGGCAGCCGGGTCCTTCTCTAGTTCCGAGGTTGAAGTGGGTTTGAGAAAAAGTGCAGAAAGAGGGATGGGGAAGTTGGGGTTATTGCAATCACTAAGAAGGGGGGAGCTGCAGAGCTGTTGAGAGATGAAGCTGACGGAAGTATGAGAGGGGGTAGTCAGCAAGCAGCAAAAGCAGTGCCTTTGTGTGTACAAAAACACATGTAAAGCTGTCCGAAGAGCAATGAAAGCTTTTCCTGTGAGGGCTTTTGCCCACACGTGTCCCACTTCCTCTGTTTTGTGGTTTGGCTCCATTGTCAGCACCTCCCTCTGTCTGTGTATTTCTGCCGGTTATGCAAAGGCTAAATTTGAGCAGTTGCGGTAAACCTGGTCAGATATCCTCCTTGTTGCTCTTCCTTGGTTATCCGTCTTCTCCTCTAAAGTCGTAAAAATGTGAAAAAGAATCACTATTGCTGTGGGTTCCCAACAAAAATGGTCAGAGACAGACTTATTAGACGCTCGAATAATCTTGGTGGTATTGGTTATCCATTGTAGGACCCTTAAGCTTTTCATGGATGCCCTTCTTTGGTACGTCGTAGTTCTTTGTGCCCTCACATATGACAAGCCCAGCGTGGACTGTTTGAGCAAGTTTGACTGACAAATTTATGATACTGTAACTTGCCAAACCAAGCCCCAGAGGCCATCTGCTTCACAGGCGATAAATTCTCGCATGCTCCTACGCACCATGGCCCCATACCTTGGCCGATGCGGGCTCACATTCTGCATAGTATTCCCAGAAGATTTTTCCACTTAAGAACCATGCTGACAGGGAAGCAAAATTAACGAGCACTGACTAGTTCTTATCACGACACCTGCAAATGCAAAGAGCTATGATTTCAGAACCAGAGTAAAGAGAAAATAAGCGCCATGCCATTGCCCCCATGCCTCCATGCCCCCATGCCCCCATGCCCCCATGCCCCCATGCCCCCATGCCCCCATGCCCCCATGCCCCCATGCCGCCATGCCGCCATGCCGCCATGCCATGCCCCCATGCCGAGGAACATCGGCCGTACGGTCGTAATCCGCTCCGCTGTCCGCTTAACCTGCCATACCGTACGGTTAAAGTACCGGTTTTCAAAGAGCGGCAAATATCGGACAATATCGGCTTGCCTATCGACTGTACCGAGCCATACCGCCAAGGTGGACTCGACTGGAGGCCCGCCCCCTGCGGTCGTCGGGGGGACTAGTCCACACCTTTTAGCTGGGGGTGGGGGCAGTGCTACTGCAGCTTATTCCTGATGCGTTTGTGCCCAACTGCCCATGTCATGTCATGCCATGCCATGCACCCATGGCCTCGGACCCATATGGTTCATGACTCCACGGCTCATGGTCGTCGCATGCGATGTTCATTCTCAGAAAAAATGGAACAAACTTGCATATGGCAGAGGCGCCCATTGATGCATGGGTGACCATGCATCCATCATCCATGGCGCTGGCGCATGGCCCCATGGCCATGGGCATGGGCATGGGCATGGTGAGCATGGTGGGCATGGGCATGGGCATGGGCATGGGCATGGGCATGGGCATGGGCATGGGCATGGGCATGGGCATGCGCATGCCATGCGCGGCGTGGCGGGCGGGCGCAGGGGGGCGCCGGAGCTTGCGCCACGTTGCAGGCGGCCAGCGCGATGCCCCTCCGCCCCTCCGCCCGTCGCCGGCCACGGCCCGCCGTTGCAGCGTACGGGTGCGCTGCCACGTCACGCCGCCCGCCCGCCCTCCACCGGCCCGCCCCCGCTCTGCGCTTAGGGCTCCGCCATGGTGGTCTCCCCGCGCGTGCCTGCGCCGCCCGGCAGGGCCAGCCTGGGAGGGTGGGGGGAGGCACGGGAGGAGGATTAGGGTTTGGGGGCGGGGGGAGGGTTGGCGGGGGGGTGAGGGGGCGGAGTCAGGGCTGGAGTCTGGCAGGGTGCGGGTGCAGGATAGGGTGCTGCAGGCTGAGCAGAAGGCGCAAATCCTGCAGAAGGCCGTCGAGTTTTTCAGGGCGGAGTGAGGCGGGAGGTGTATGTATTTAGCCGACCCAGGGAAGCCTTTCAGGGAAAAGAATACACTTAGGGTGCTGTGCTCACAGCAGTTGGCAGTGCTGTTAGGTTGACCTAATCTCAAACCCTCCCATTATAACCGCCCGCGGCTGATAGATTGCTGCAATGGAATTAGGAAAGGATGATACACAGCCCCGCGGGGGAACATCAGAGACGTCTGTGATTTCTGAAAAAAATGAAGTGGGCATGAGTGGCCTGGTGAACAACACTCAACAAGTAGTCGAAGGGGAGGATTTCGCGGTCAGCACTGAGGATGCTAAGGTAGGATTTAGTGTGGATGCCGGTATGGAGGGAAGAAAGCGTTTGAAGAGAGAGAGCTCAAAAAGTCCGGATCATGCCAGTCCGAATGCCTCGAAAGAGAAGGTGCAGCACCTTTCCGGTGAAGAGAATTCTGAGAAGTTTGATTTTGAGGTTGGAAAAGAAATTCCTAGAGTGGAACATCGCGAAGGATCACCAGACCGGAGCCCTGTTGTCCCTAATGACAATGGTGGCCAGGACCCAGGAGAGGTTGGAGAAAAAGGAAATGGTGCACTGCGAGAGCTTACAGCCGCAAATTTGGCAAGCCTCTCCTTGAAGGAGCTGAGGGTAAGTGGTGCGCTTTTCCACTTGTATATGTTCGCTATGCTGCAATGAAACAGTGCAGAAGCCAGATGGGCATTTTATGCAACATGGAAGTTGTGTGCTTTGTAAGCAGTGAGGGGCCCTGATTATGAAGTGTCAATAAGTCCACTCCAAGGCCGCAGACAAGAGTCTTTTCCTTGCATACACTGTGCATTTTTTCAGGCGAAGGACTTCCGCAATATGTCATGCCATCATTGGGGGGGGGGGGGGGG
>CM074815.1:1572684-1613353 GCA_037447605.1 Zygnema circumcarinatum
AAACGGAAAAAACAGAATATAGCCTCTTTTTCCTTTCGTAGCCGCTTTCCCCTCCCAGTTAAGCTGGTGCTTAAGAGCAGTACGATTGGAAGAGTCTTTGCAAATTTAAATTGATGGATAGGATAAATGATTGTGTACGTTGCCACTTTGGAGTCCGAGGTTTGTATAAGCGAAAGGCTATATAGACCTGTCACAATGGAACTTTTTGCTCTCGATAGCCGTTTCCGTTTTAAATTGCCGATTAGTTCCTAGACTGCAAGGGTGTCCTAGCTCACTTGTTCTGAGGCTGAGGATGAAGGGTTCAGAGAATCTCTATAGGAAACTCTTAAATAGTAAGGGTGTAGGTAGTCCAAAGTTTGAAATGTTTCTCGCATTTCTTGAACAACTGTGTTGCAGCGCTTGTTCACGGAGCGGTTTGAGGAGGTCACAACTTCAAATAACAGTGCTTGGCTGAGACGTAAACTTCTGGGTCAAGTGGGTGAGTGCACGGCCGAGCATATTTACTCTTTATTTACACTTTCGAAGTTTCATATTGAGAGGTGTTGCGACTGTGTGTCCTCCTTGCTCGACTGTACTACACGAGCTAGTTCTGAGTCTTATTCCTTGCAGTACAGTCATAGCATCTCAAGTTCCTTGCACGAAAATGATGATGTCGGCAGGAAGAGTTAAAGGCTATGATTGAAGTGTGAATTTAACATCTTTAGAGTTTACATGTTTTGCTGCTCCCTTTCCCTGCCCACCCAGGCCAACGTCGCAATGGAACTCCGCGAGCCAAGGTTTCCCCAGCAGTTCTCGCACATGCAAGGTATGGATTAGTAGCAATAAGGCGTTGATTATGGGAGGAAGCAAGGGCCTGCCCTGAGGGTGCTGAGGCTGGGGTTGCGAGAGCATTCTTCAGATGTTGGTAGCTTGGGCCAACGTGGCTTTATGTGCAAAATTGGAACAAGTTCCAAATTTTTGATGCATATGAAACTTTGTTTATACATCAGGTTGAACCTGAATATGAGAGGCAGAACTGCCTGGTGTCTGGGCTGGGTCACGCAGTCAACTAGACAGAAATGGAATCGAGAATTGAAGGCCATGAACACAACCGTCGCCCTAGGAAATGACTGCTAGGAAGCTGGGATGTTTGATATCCTCTCGCTTGAGCTGAATGGGGTCATTTATTTAGCCACATACACTCTTTCGGATGAACAGATGAATGTAGCGGTCGCTTACAAGCGCATCACGAGCTGTTTTGCTTTGATAGACCAGCATCTGACGGGACTCCCTGAAAGCAGGTGAACTTAGGTTCTCTGTGTCTGATGTGGAGATCGTTTTGACTCTTACAAAGCGATGATTGCATCTTTCAGGGGCAGAGAGAAATTTGCATCTTTAAGCGTTGTCAAAAGGTTGGCCGTCAAGCCCGGTAAAGGAGGGAATGCCGATACTTCCTTTCCCGTGGAAAAAGTTCCTTCTCCTCTAGCAGTGCCTTCTCGCTTGAAGAAGAGGAGGGGTCTGCGCAACAATGGAGGAGCAGACTTGTGGGCAGGAGGGCCTGCCGTACCGACTCGTGAATTTATCATACAAGGCCCGCCATTGGAAGCCTTTCGTCCGGGCTTACTCGTGTGGGTGAAGCAGACTCGGCTTCCTTGGTGGCCTGGACAGGTGTGCTAATAATGGATTCCCCACGTAGCAACGCCCAGCTCTGTTGTGAAATTTGATTCGAGGGGGCGACAGTAGCCCTGTTTTGTGGTCAAATAGTACTGCTGGAGGGAGTTTTGGCGAAGTCTCTGACGGAGATGAACGGTTGATGGGGGGGGGGGCTTAGGTGGTTGATGAATCGCAGCTTCCAGAAGCAGTTAAGAGGTGGGATTCTACAGCTCTTTTTTCCGAAACTGTGCAGCATCTTTATCCCACCTGCTTGCTGGTCTACATTTTTCTTTCCTTTTTTGAGAAACGATGCCCTTTCAAGAGAGAGTACGAGCTCACAGCTACCTGCATCCTGCCTCTCCTGCAGGCGGCAGTTGCCGGATTGCCGCTGTGTGCTCCTTTTTGGCGGCGTCAGTTCTGCGAACACGAAGGGAGAACAGTGCTAGTGAGTTCTGCCCCCTTTGCCCAGTGGGGCCCTTGTAGAGTGTGTGCATTGGGATGCATTATCATTTTGGCAGACTTAGTGATTTAGGTGGTGGGAGAGAGGCTGCAGTGTGTGGGCCAGCGCTGAACACTTGGCACCCTATGAGCCTTTCCTGGATGAGTTCAGCCATCAGGTGAGTTGCTGCACTTTATTCTCTATAAATAAACTTGGCTGGGTTAGGCAATGCGCATGCTGCAGTAATAGATTGAATAGAACACATTGTGAGAGTGCCTGCGAAGAGGGAGGAGATTACCCCGTAGAGCGGTCTAAATTGTTAGTATGTGTATGGCCTGCAGACGTTTTCAAGGCGGTTTCGGCCGATGGAATTTGAGGAAGCATTGGCTTCTGCAGAGACAGAAGCTGCTAGAAGGCCCGAAGATATGGGGATGGATGTGGGTTTGGGCTCTGTTGGAGAAGAAGATGGGATGGAATCAGAGACTAAGGAGAACGGGATGGAAGGTGATAAAGCAGCAGAGGAGGGAGAAGAGAATGGCAGAGGGCGAAACACCCTAGTCGTAACACTGAAAAGAAAGCGGCGAAGTCAAAATGACAGGGACGCGGAGGAGGAGGACGATGATGGAGAGGCGTGGGATGTGGTGGGAAAGGCAGCGAGTAACAGAAAATGGAAGAGAGTGGAGGAAGCGAGGGATTGTGGGAATGTTTCTGATGAGCAGGGGGACAAGGGCGACTTCCTTAAAGACAATGGCAGCGCATTGGTAAGTTCCATTATTGGCAGTGCGGTGGTGTTTTTTGTCACCCATCCTTAGTCTCCACTTTGAATTGCAGAATTGCAAACCTATGACCTCCAGGAAGCTTTGTGGTGAGGAAACTTCCCAGGAATGGAGAATGTATCATAGCCCTGGCGATAGGTGGTGGGGAAACGGTAATTATGTTGGATCGTGGTTTGCAGTGCCTTACTATGTCAAATTGCTTTTGCAGAATGGGACGTGTCTGTGGCCGCCAAATAGAAGGGAGGAAGTACCCAACTTGGAGGTTTAAGCTTCATCTTTAACTTTGTTGCTTTTCTCCTTACTCCTTATGTGTTCTTCAGAAAAAAGGGCTTGTAAAGTTCTGAGGAGTTAACCTAGCAAGCCGCTTGTCTTCCAATTTACTTATCCAAGTTGCCTTTTCTCATCAACCAATGGGGGTGGTGGGAACAGGTGGAGAAAATTTTGGGCTGTCGAATGAGTTCAACGACTGGAGAGATAGCAGCAACATGTGGCAGTCTAGAAGGAGGAGAACAAAAAGAAAGCCTTCCATCAAGGAGTGTTGCAGAGGCAGTCTCTGAAGAAAACAGTGCAGTGTGTGCCTCTAAATCTGGTGAAGAGAGAATTTTGGTTGGAGGGAAGAGGGAGAGGCCGGCGGAGGAGAGGCAGGACTTGAATTCGGAACACGATGAGCGGATGGTCCGATCGGATGCAGCCTTAAGAAATTTCGAGAAAGCTTTAGAAAGTAGAGAAGATGCAGATGAAGGTTGTGCACGAACTCGAGGACTTAGAGCATCAGATATTGCAGCATGGAACATGAGGAGGGCAGCATCGCATGCTTCGTCAGGGGGAGACTGGATGGAGGGAGATGTTGGAGAGAGAGCTTGGGGAGGTGATGGCATTGGGAGGAAAGAAGCTTCGGGTGACGTAGATTGTAATGCTTACTCGGGGGAAGAAGGGCATAGAGTGCTAGGAGGGGAAGAGAAGCAAGCAATAGCTAATCAGGCGAGTTTAGACAACAGAGGAGGAAGGAAATTGGGGGAGATGACGGAGAGAGCAGATGGGGCGGGGACACATGGCTTATATCTTGGACCAGTAGAAAGCGGAGGTTTGGCTTCTGGAAATTCATCAAGAATACGAGGACCGAGCCCGGAGGATGGAAGATCAGAAGATTTTCTTAGGAAAAGAAACGTTGACAAGGGCAGAAGTGAGAAGGTTGAAGACGATGAAGCTGAAGTCGGAGGGGCAGTGACAGCTCCTGCGAGCAGCATAAAAGAGGGGCCGATTGGCGGGAACGAGCAAGAAAGTCATCTGGAATATCTGGTTAAGTGGAATGGTAGAGCACATATACATAACGAGTGGGTGAGGGAGGAACGTCTCATGCAGCTCAGCAAACGGAAGCTTGACAACTACATGTGAGCCTATCTCGGCCTGTTCTCTGCATGCTGGAAAGGAGCTATATGCATAATGAACTGCTTTTGAAGGTGGGTGGAGTGTTGGACCATAACTGAAAAGCTTGGAGTCTGGAGAAAGGGCTTGCACACTTAGGAAGAAAGGGCTGCCGGACTGTCAAATACTGACTGACTGATCTTTGGGACGGTGGGAAACTAGATTGAAGCATGGAACTACTCCAATGGTGTTGATGGAGGAGCAGTGGAGCAGACCCCAACGCATTGTTGCACGCAAAGCAGGCGAAGTGCTGGTCAAATGGACCGGATTGGCCCACGATGAGTGCTCTTGGGAGAGCCTAACGCATGCAACGATTCAGCAGAACGCAGGTCTCTTGGAAGCTTTTGATTCCTTCGAAGCATGGGCAAGCAGAGTTGAATTGGAAATGAGTGCGAGGATGAAGGGTTGGACTAAAAGCAGTAAAGGAGCGGCAGTCGGGAGGATGGCTTTGGGGCAGCCTCTGCCTTCTGAGGTGCCTATATTAGAAGGGCAACCTACGAGTCTGGTGGGGGGAATGTTGTTTTCTCACCAATTGGAAGCACTCAATTGGCTCAGACAGGCTTGGTTTCGAAGACGGAATGTCATTTTGGCTGATGAAATGGGTTTAGGGAAGACTGTGTCAGCCGCTGCTTTGGTCTCCTCTGTGAAGCATGAGTTTGCAGCATGGGCCCCCGTATTGGTTTTGGTCCCCCTCTCCACTATGCCAAACTGGGCGGCGGAATTTGCCCTTTGGACTCCGCATCTCAATGTGTTGGAGTATCATGGCAGTGCAAAGGCACGAGGCATCATTCGACAGTACGAGTTTCACTCTGCAAAGGATGGAAAAGAGGGTGGGAAAGCTCGCGCATATAAGTTTCATGTCATGCTTACCACATATGAGATGATCATTTCGGACGCGGGTTATCTCCGACCCATTCCGTGGGAGCTGCTGGTTGTGGACGAGGGGCACCGGCTGAAGAACAGTGGGAGCAAACTCTTTACTCAGCTCAATACCTTCTCCTTCTCGCATCGCGTGCTACTGACCGGAACACCACTGCAGAACAACTTGGGGGAGATGTATAACCTTCTCAGCTTTCTGCAGCCGGACAAGTTCCCTTCTCTGTCAGCATTTCAGGAGAAGTTCAATGCTCTTAGCACGGCGGAGCAGGTGGAGGAG
The DNA here is from genome assembly GCA_037447605.1 of Zygnema circumcarinatum. Taxonomy (NCBI): domain Eukaryota; kingdom Viridiplantae; phylum Streptophyta; class Zygnematophyceae; order Zygnematales; family Zygnemataceae; genus Zygnema; species Zygnema circumcarinatum. The sequence continues at coordinate 1,578,113 of CM074815.1, forward strand.
TTGAAGAAGTTGGTGGCCCCCCATATGCTTCGTAGACTGAAGAAAGATGCGATGCAGAATATCCCTCCCAAGGAGGAACGAATGGTCCCTGTAGAGCTTACTTCTATCCAGGCCGAATACTACCGTGCTCTGTTGACCAGAAACTATCAGCTGCTTCGGCAGGGAGCAGCCAAATCCGGTCAACATCAGTCCATGTTGAACATTGTAATGCAGCTTCGCAAAGTCTGCAATCACCCTTATCTCATTCCGGGAACAGAGCCTGATGGGGGGACTCCCGAATTCTTGCAAGAGATGAGGATAAAAGCATCGGGAAAGCTTGCATTGCTCGATCGCATGCTTCGTCATCTGCATGAGCAGGGGCATCGCGTACTCATCTTCTCGCAGATGACCAAACTGTTGGACCTGCTTGAGGACTATCTCAGCTTTCAGTTCGGCCCTCGCACGTATGAACGCGTGGATGGGAGTGTGCCCGTTGCGGATCGTCAATTAGCCATTGCACGCTTCAATCAGGTAAGTAGTAAACTTCCAATTTCGGACTGCTTTGAGGGTTTCCTTTGGAATTCCTACACAAAGTGAGGTGGGTTGCTCCACATCGAAAGGCAGAACGATCGTTGCTGAGGTCTGCCCTCCTCCGTTCCCGTATCTTCTGTCTAATTAGGAGTAAATGGTGATGCAGGATCCAAACCGATTCGTGTTCTTGTTGTCGACAAGAGCATGTGGTCTTGGAATCAACCTTGCAACGGCCGACACAGTTATTATCTACGACTCAGACTTCAACCCGCATGCCGATATTCAGGTAAACTCCATGCTCTTCCTGCCAAGAGTAACCTTACAGTATGGATCGACGTGACATTTATCACTTGCAAAGTTCTGAATTTCATGCAGTTAAGGCAGGTGAATTGGGAGTTCTGATCCCGGGAGAGGAGAGGGTGCAGGCCATGAACCGTGCCCATCGAATTGGTCAGTCCAAGCGACTTTTGGTGTACCGGCTCGTCGTGAGGGCATCCGTAGAAGAACGAATTCTGCAATTGGCGAGAAGGAAGCTCATGCTTGATACACTTTTTGCTCATAAATCGGGCTCTCAAAAAGAGGTTGAAGATATCCTCCGATGGGGCACAGAAGAGCTCTTTGATGGCACTCCTGCTGAAGAGGAAGCAGGAGAGCCCTGCGGAGTAGCGGAGGGGGGGGAGGATGAGCAAGTCGCGGAGGGGGATGAGGGGAAAGAGGAGGTAGAGGAGGGGGAGAGCAAAGAGGAAAAGCAGAGGAGAAGAAGGACCAAGGGTCTTGGGGATATGTCTCGTGATAGCTGTCACAAAAGTAAGCGGTCCCAACAAGTGTGGGACGAGCCGGCAATTCTGAAGTTGCTGGATAGGTCAGTGAAGGAGGGGGCTTTGGCAGAGGCTGCGGTGGAGGAGTCCGGAGATATGCTCGGATCCGTAAAGGTAGGACAATGGGACCTTTCTTGGGCAAGTCTTAAGCTTTTCTTGCTGGTTTCTTGCCCCACTTTTTCAGGCACCTTGTTAGGCAGGCGCCTTTGGCAACTGTCCCAGTTATTTTTCTGTTCATTTTGTGTACGTACCTTCGGTGAAGCATATACTGAGAGAGTTCTGGTTTCTTCTGCTGTAGAATCTTGGCAAATTCGAGGGAGATGTAGTCAGTTTTTCCTTTTTTATTTCACTGACTGAGCAAAGGTTGCGTATGAAAACATTTACATGCGGAGAACTGTGCATACATGTACAGAAAAAGGGAGCCTGTGACCTTTTATCCTTAGCCACCTCATGGGTTTCCGCACCAACTTTGTACTGCAGCACCAAATGGATAGGATGCATCTCTTTAGCTAAGCTTGTTCTGGAGAGTTTGCTTTCAGTCAGGTAGGACTTTTGTAACTGCAGGTTGCAGGACTGACTTTCCACTTCAAGGAGTCAAGTACAAGCTCATACATCCTATTGTTTGCTGAAATATATCAAACTGCAATAAGCAATATTCATTATCTGCTCTCCTGCTGGTGGGTCTCTCAGGCATGGGAGTTCACAGAGGCCGATGCACAGCCGGCCATGGAGGAGACTCCATTGCAGGAGGAGGTGGGCTCAAAAGAAGGAGAAGATGCGCCAATGGGCAATGGGCAGTTGAAAACAGCTCAGGAAACCACGGATGAAAACAAATGGGACACTCTTTTACGCTCCCGGTATGACAAACTGAAGCACTTAGAAAGGGGGGAATAAGAAAAGGGTGGAATTACAAGACTGTTTTGCTGAAAGTAGCTCGTTTTTAGGGCAACCCAAGCTATGTAGATGTGCCGAGCCGTGTTTTTTGTAGTGACTTTATGCACTTAATGTTGTGGTCTGTATTGGTATTGTTGTCCGGGGTATCATTGGGGCTTGATGCTTTTGAATTCGTGTTCAATAGGGAGATTGACCGGAGGGTTGGCCTCTTGCAGGTGGGAGCAGATGCAGTTGGAGAGTTCCGCCGCGCTGGGCAGAGGCAAGCGCACTCGTAAGATCGTTTCTTACAGCGAAGACAAAAATGCTGCTTCGGCAAAGTCAACTCTCGAGCAAACTCTTGAGGAAAAGAAAGTGGTGAGACCAGCTTGCAGCTTGCGGCCATCAAAGCGGCGTTGCATTCTACTCCCAGCCATTTTCACCTTTCAATTGTGTAATGTTTGTATAGTGTAACATGAGGAAAATGTGCTATGATTCGATGAGTTCCATTTGTCCTTGTTGGGACTAAAGAGTTTCCAGTAATTAGAGTTTCATGTTGCAGTATGTGTGCACCACTCAGTCGCTTTTGTGTATGCTTGAATTTGATGGGGAAATTGGCTTTCTGCAGGGTGCGGAGGAGGAAGATTGGGGCCCTCGCGAGTACACTCCTGCTGGCAGAGCCTTCAAGGAGAAATGGTAATGCCCCCATTACCATTTCTGCAAATTTTTTTTTTTTTTTTTAAATGCAGCTACCAATACTCGTAACACAAAAGCTTGAGGCTTAGTGGATTGGTGTGAACGTGACTAAACTCGTGTGGAGTTTGCAGGACAAAACTTCGAGCGCGGCAAATCGAACGCATTGCGAACCGGGAAATGGAAGCTGCAAGACGCGTGGTAGAAGAAAGGATGAAGGCAGAGAGAGTGAAGGCCCAAAAAGCAGCTGAAAGGGCTTTGAGACGTGAAAAAGATGCTGCCGCCAAAGCAGCTGCAGCTGCTGCTGCAGCGAGATTGCGAAATAAATGGCACAATGAGCAAGGCAAAGGGACCCTCCTGTCTGTGTCATCTTTAATGGGGCCTTCTCTCCCTCCTATGTCCATTTCTCCTCTCGGCACTTCTTCCTCGCTCGCCAATTCCACCTCTGCTCCTTCCTTAGTTCCGTCTTCCACGCTGGGGGGAAAGGAAAGAGAGGCATCTGCTTGTAATGTGGAAGCCTCTTCTTTACCTTGTTCACCAGTCGTACTCACTAGCAATGCTGGAGTTTCTCCTGCATCTGCCCTTCCTAGCAATGTGATAGACACTGCTGCGGGAGAAGAAGGCCGTTCCACAGCTCTGTTCCCTCGTAAGGAAGTAGGTTATGACATGGAGCAATTTCGCACTGAGAATGCTCTGTATCCCCAGCGGTTTTACTCAGTAGCGAGACGACCTGTTGCTCCCAACGGTGCTGGAAACTCCACCTATTCACCATCCAGGCCTTCCCCCCCCTCTGCTCTATTGCGAACACAGGGCATTGTACGCACAGCAGGCAGCAGCACCCCTCTCTCTGTAACCCCTGCCACCTCCACCCTTCCCGGGCCGGGAGATGAGAGTTCCGAAAGCAGCAGAAAGCAGGAATCGGGGGCAGTGTTGGGAGAGGGAGAGGAAGAGGGAGTAGGCACGGAGGCAGCTGGTGATATGGCACCTTCCTCGAGTCTGAAAACAGGCGAGAAGGAGATAGAGGAGGTGGCTGGGAGCAGTGCGGCAAAACGAGCATCACAGGGCTTCGAGATGCCATCGGAAAAGGTGAGCTTAAGCACTTTTAACTTCTTCCCCTCAACACGACGAAGTTTCGTTTGGATGGGCATGGATTGGGGCCAAGGTGTCCAAAACCATCATCCCCTTCAAGAATGTGGTTTGTCATCAATGCCAGGTGCACTTTGGAAATTCTCAAGGTGTTTAGAAATTCTGTTGCATTATGCAAAATCTTGAAGACATCGAAGTCAAGATTAGTGAGGTATTTTTTTTTGGAGGCTGTGTGTAATTGTTCTCCAAAAATTGCAGTTTTTTCGGAGTATTTTGGATGGTTTTCCAGGTTGCAGAGGTAAGATTTTGAGTGGTCAAGCTGAGCTTCGAGATGAGAAAGGGCACCTCGTCGTCATGACTTATTGAAGCGTTTTCCTTACCAGATTTGGTTGTCCCTAGAATGTCACAGAACCCCACATGGGCTGAATCCCATACTTTGAGCCAAGTGTGGGGTTGCAGATCTCCTGCAATCCACATGGATGTCTTTCCTGTCGAAGTAACTTTTTGAGATGCTTCTTTGTTATGTGCTATGTATCATCACTATTCAACGGATACTGTGGGATGCTCTCCTGTGTGATAGGCAAGTTGTCTGAATGCTGCATTCTTTTGAGAATTTGTTTTTGCCTGAAAGGCATGGAACCCTGGAGATGCTTCCTTGCTCCCCTCCCCTCCCATCGTCTTCCGTGTTTGCTCTCGCCCTCGTCCCCTTCCTTCTCCCTCCCCCCCTTCCCCCCGTCTCCCTTCCCCCTCTCTTCTCTCTCTCCGCCCTTTTCCGCAGGAGACTTTCTAGTGCCCTCATGCCTTATTTTCCGGGATGTGGCTTGCAGATGCAACATCCCAGCTTCAAAACCGTCCCAATTCTGCCATCGCCTTCTCCACCAGGCCCACTCCCCCCCATCCCCCCCCTCCCCCTCCCCTCCCCCCCACCCTCACCCCCACCTCCCCCTCCCCCCCTCTCTCCCTCTCCCTCCACCTCCCCCTCTCTCCCTCTCCCTCCACCTCCCCCTCTCTCCCTCTCCCTCCACCTCCCCCTCTCTCCTCCCCTCCCTCCCCCTCCCCCTCCCCTCCCCCACCTCCCCCTCCCCCCACCCTCACCCCCACCTCCCCCTCCCCCATCTCCCCCCCCACCTCCACCCCCACCTCCACCCCCCCTCACCTCCCCCTCCACCTCCCCCTCTCTCCTCCCCTCCCTTTCAGTCCCGGATCGCTTCAAGGGTGCCTACGCCCCCTGCCCCGGTCCCGGTGCGGGTCCCCCCGTGGGCCCCGACGGCGTCGCCCTCTCCCCCTCGGAGCTCGCCGCCATGGACGCCGCGAGCAAGGCCCGCGCGTACCGCAACGCGCGGCTCGTGGCGAGGCACCAAGGGAGGGAGAGGGCCAACGCGATGCTGGCAAGGCAGGGACTGCTGCCCAACGGGATGGGGACGATAGGGATAGGGATGGGAGGGGGAGGAGGAGGGGGAGGAGGAGGGGGAGGAGGAGGGGGAGGAGGAGGGGGAGGGGAGGGGGAGGGGAGGGGGAGGGGAGGGGGAGGGGGAGGGGGAGGGGAGGGGAGGGGGAGGGGGAGGGGGAGGGGGAGGGGGAGGGGAGGGGGAGGGGAGGGGGAGGAGGAGGGGGAGGGGAGGGGGAGGAGGAGGGGGAGGGGAGGGGGAGGGGAGGGGGAGGGGGAGGGGGAGGGGAGGGGGTGGAGGGGGAGCGGGAGGGGCGTACGGAGGGATGGGAGTGATGAAGGGGGAGGCGGCAAAGAGGAGTCACAAGAAGAAGAGGCCCGAAGATCTGATTCGGAAGCCAAGGAGCCGCGGCCATGAAGCGAGTGCTGGGGAGGAAGGGGAGGGAGAGGAGATGAGGGGGGATGGGGGGAGTGACGATGAGAGTGGTGGGGCACAGTGGGGGGAGGACGAGCTTTACTGTCTATGGAAGGCGATTCGGCGGCATGGGAAGGGGAATTGGGCAGCTATTATTGACGATCCGGAGCTCACTTTCCAACCAGGTCGTACAGTATCTGATCTTGCAGCACAGTGGAGGTTGGAGGAAATAAAGATGTTTGGGGGGCAGGTGAATGCGGAGGATGAGGAAAACCGAGGAGCTAAAAGGAGCAAAACGAGCCGATCAGGGGGGCATGTGAAGCAGGAGCATGGATTCAGCACAAATGTAGATGTAAAAAGGGAAATGGAGGATATGAAGCCACGGAATGCTGGGAAGGGGGAGGGAGGCAATGATGAAGAGGCACAGATGGGAAGAAACCCCGAACTCGGTGACTCTGAAAGTCATCCTATGCGGTTGTTGCCGGCTGTTGATGGTATGGGTGAACCCAGTGGGCAGATCGCCCCAGTGAAGAGGGAATCTGAGTGGGATGCTGAAGAAGCAGTCCCAACAAATTTCAATGAGATTGAGGGATTGAAAAGGATAGAGTCAGCTTCAAGAGAGGGATCATGTACACGGAGCAATGCTTGCGATGAGGCAGACACGTGGCTGCACAGACGGGAGTTAGAGTCTGGTGAGCGGCAGAGCCATTCTGAGGTAGAGGAGGTCCGAGGAGGAGGAGAGTACGGAGATTGTGCAGGCTTAACTTCTCTCAGGAAGACCGGCGTTGGGGGTGATGAAAGTAAAGGGAATGATCAACTTCAAGCAGAAGAGAGAGAGGGGTTTGGGGTTCAGATGTCAGTGAGAGGCTCTCCCGCAGCAGTCCCCTCGCATCATTCAGGACTGCCTGCCTCGCATGCAGCGATGCATGAGAGAGAATCGAAGGGCCGCATGGGTTTGGTTGGTGCAGCTTCAACGCATGCATTTTCACTTTCCCTCGGAAATGACATGCGAGTAAAACCCAAGCTTCCTCTTCACATGGGTTCAATACCGCCGCCAAGCATTCACCGTAGCAGTCAGATTCCTGGGAGCAGTGGAACTACACCGCAGCAAGGGACTGCAAGAGCAGGCCTCCTTGCCAACTCCTTAAACCAAATGAACTTTCTCAGAGGAATTTTGACGCAGTCACCAGCAACCTCAAGAAGTCCTGCTCCGTCGGGAAACTTGCTGTCCGGGGGCGGTGGTTTGCCTGCTTCATTTGGAGGCCGTGTGGGGCCGTCTCCTCCTTGGGCTTCACCTCCTCCTCCTCACGTCATGCCTCCTACCATTCTCGCGATTTCACAAGCGAATTCGATCTTGTACAAAGGGCAGAAACCTCTGCTCTCTCACTTCGTTTATCCGCCGCCGCTTACGTGGAGTCCTCGAGAGCTTCCTAAGTTGGGGAAGCGAGCGATTGGCACAAATGAGCCTTTAGGAGGAAGTGTATTGGGCAGCAATAGCAAGCTCCCATCTTCTTCTCTGCATAGAATGGAGAGAGGGCCGCTTCGTTAGATCATAGTCATAGATCATAGATCATCACTTCCAGAAACCGCTGCTGTGACTGCTCTTTGTAGCGTGTCTCTCATTCCCTCCGTAACCTGCTTAGGGCACAAGGCGTCAGGCTTGTATTGCGCAGCGACTCGGCTTGCTTCAGCTCCTGGAACAGCTTGCCCGCTTTCGTGAAAGCCTCTATGATTTGCTGGGATAAGGGATCCTTGATAGTTAACTGTAATTGCGACGGAGGCCTTCATGTGAATAACGTTTTTTTCCTTCAGAAGCGTAAGTGGGTTGGCGTAAAGCGCAGCACTGTGGCCCGCTCCGCCGCTGTAAAGGCAGCCAGGCGATGGCGGGGCCTCCCTCCCTCCCTCCCTCCCTCCCTCGGCGCCACTCGTACTACTTCACCCGCTTTATGCTCTTCGGAGCAGGGAAGGGCTCCCTCCCTCCCTCCCTCGCTCGCATGCTTGGGCGATACTTCTGGCAAAACCTCCATCGAATTTCGTAAATCAATTGTTCAAGATTATTGCATCGAGCTTTTACTTTGCTTTGCTTTTTTTTTTTCTTTTCTTTTTTTCTTTTTTGAGTTTGTATACGAAGAATAAAATGTTGCCTCGACACGACGACATGCGCAGCAATGCAACGGTCATTGCGTGTCACGACGACACGTGGCGCATCCGCTGGTTATTGGCCCGTTTCCTCGTGCACATCCAACGGTCAGCATTCCTCCTTGGCGGAAGACGTGGCGCATCCAACGGTTCGGGGTCGGAGATCTGAGCGACATCCAATCCAACGGCGCGAATGGCAACCATTTGGAGAGGCTATCGAATGCTATGAATTGCTGGGGTCGCAAATCAATGGTTGGCAACCATTCAACGGTTGGTCCAACAGTCCGCCCTCTGGGCACGTAGGTCTAGGGCTTGATGGTTTGTTAGGTTCGAGCCTTCTTCAGGATGTCTGCCGCTCAGTTCAGCTGCAAACGTATGTGAGGTGTGCCACTTCAAAAAAAGAACAGTTTTGACTTTTACGCCTATTAGCCTTTAGTTTCAAAAACTTTCTGACGTGAAGCTTCGGCAGTTGCGAACCCCCTCGTCACAAGACACATAAAATAATTTTAGGTTTGGTTAGGTTCAGTTTGGGCTTCGGCAATGGACACAGGCAGGCATTCGCCTTGTTGACATTCTTAATTTACATAAATCCTTCAAAAGTACAGCGGCAAATTGGGCCATCCTCGTCGACCACTCCTACCCTCTGCTGGCTGACCTCTTTCCTGTCCCAACACGGAGCCCTTCCAAAGGGCACAACAATATCTTAGGCTGTGGCTAGCGAAACTAAGAAACCCTTAAGATCAAAAAAAACTCTGCCGGAAGTGGTTCATCACTATACAAGCTAGAAAGGGAAGCCATTAAAAGGAAGGGCTCTTAAATTAGCTGAATAATGTATCCTCCTAAGACTGTTGGAGAGTGAGAGAGAGGGAAGAGAGAGATATCATGCCGCCGCCAGCGAGCCTTGCTGGGAAGACTTCCGCTGCGTTCATCCCCTACCTTTGACACTGACTCGGCATGCTGATGGCATGATGACAACAGATAGGAAAAATAAACGAAGAGCCTTCCATGGGCCCATACTGTGACAGTGTCGGCCACACTCAGCGGTGGTGCAGACCAATTTCTTGATGGTCGCTAGTCTTCCATTTCCCGGGCAGCTGGCCCAGCGGCCGCCTCAACATCACCCTCACTGGCGAAGGCAGGGCCTCTTTCTCCTCCTCTCGCATGTCCTCATGCAAGAGATCACTGAAGTGGCTCTGCGAGTTGCTGCTTTGGTTTCCTCCCACCCCTATCCCAAGCCCACTGTTGCCGGCCATGGTTGAGTTGGGAGATGCTCTCAAAGGCTGTGGGGGAGCGCTTCCTGACTGCGAAGAGGCCGGCAATGCGGCGTTCCATGCAGGTGTGCTAACGACTCTGACGGGAGTGCCCGGAGGTCTCCGTTCGTCGTCCATGGCTTCAAACTCCTCCTCCGTTGTCGGAGTGTCCAGGTTCAGCGCCCCCCCATGTCCCCCCCCCGACCCCCCATGTGGTTTTCCCCTGCTTCTCTTCACCATACTGGTAGCTTCAGGGTCTCTGTGGGACATCACAGTCATGATTTGGTCGGCCTGTGGGCTATCGTCCAAATGGACGTTTGAATTGCGACCCCTCAGACGGCTCTTCTCTGAGTTGGCTACAATATAGGGAACTAGTTTGAAGGCAAAGGGGGTAAGCACAAGGCTGAGGGCTGTGGTGCCCATAAGGAGAAGATACAGCTTTTTGGAAACGAGGTTAAGGGCTTGGGCTCGTGACAAAAGAACAAAGGAAAACTCTCCTATCTGTGCCAGAGCGATCCCCACACTTGCAGCTGTGCTTGCACTGTATCCGAATACGCGAACCTGTGATCAACCGAAAAGAAAAGCCTTTCTTAGCAACTATGTATAGTATTGGCTCCGAGCCACTATGCCTAAGCAGGGCGAACACCTGCAAATTCCCTCCTACCACTCGTCCACTCTCCTGCCTATCCTCACGTTCCATAATCTTATCCAGAACAAGCCTTTCTTCCACGTGCAAAATGAAATGCATAGATAGGGACGTGGGTCACTCTACCGTGAATGCGACGAGGCATGCCTTGCCGAAGAAGACAACTGCCAGGGCAGAGAGCAGAATATGCTTGTGATGCCAAAGGAAGTAGGGATGCATGACCATCCCAATAGAGGCAAGAAAGAGGGCTGCAAAGATGTTCCGAATGGGCTCCATTTGGTGCAGGGTCCGTTCGCTGTGCTTCCCACCTGACCATGACATCGGCAAGAAACACATCAGTAAATGCAGACACTCCTTTCCTATTCTCTTATAAAAAGAAGCAGCCAATCCCCTCTCGTACCAAGCAATTGAAATGGCCCTACGTTTTCTCTGCAGCTTAGAAAATAGAGCATAAGGAACAGAGAGGTTCCGGTGAATGAGAGGCTACCTGAGAGCATGAGTCCTGCGACGAACGCACCGACTTCCAAACTGAGACCAAGGTATTCCGAAAAGAGGGCCACACAGAGGCAGATGGCTACGCAGCCAAGCTGATAGAGCTCACTGTTATACTTAGAAAGTCGCATGAGAGTGCGCAGAAAGCGGGGGATGAAAATTTTGGTAATAAGCCACGCTAGCCCACAAAAGGCTATGAGAAGGGCCACCTCCCATAGCAGAGATCGTCCTATGGAGAAAACAGATGAGCCCTTAGCCGCTAAAGCAGGCATCACTGCCAACAGGAGGCCCAAAGCGCAGTCTTGAAGGATGAGGGTGCCAAGCATGATCTGCATCGCAGGATGTGACCAACCCGCTTCTCTTGTCTGTTTAGTAATAAACAAGGTGGGAAAAGTATCGTACTTCGGAGCAAAATATCTCACTTTGTGCTGTCTTTTTGAAGTAACAGGCAAACACAAACACCGAGCTCTTCATGGAACGTGTATGAGACACAAGTGATACTTGACAACAAGAGGAGGGCCATTTTTCCATAGGCTGGTGAAATAATTAGAGGAAACCGGTGCCCCTCAGCTCATATGCAACTCACACGCACTGCTGACACGTAGACCTACCTCATAGTGCAGGGAAAAGCTGAAACTACTTCCCGATTAATGCAACAAAATAAGATGCGTGATAGACCACAGCATGAAAGATGAGAATAGGTCTCTTCAACAAACGAAAGTCATCACACCTATGATCGTTTATCCCTATGCGTTACAAGCTTCTCGAAAGTTTGCCCCTACACTTAAAAGCTGGTCTATGTCATACATAAACCTGCGAACATATGAAACCCAAATTTTACCTTACATGCAGCTGTGCCCCTGCCTGGCCTGACTCACCACAACATTTGAGCAATTCTAGAGGAGAGGAGGTGCACCTGGCCATACTCCGTGTTTGTCATATTCAAGTCCATGAGACATTTGATCACCACTGCTGTGGAAGACATGGATAAGAAAGCCCCTGAGCCCTCCATCCCAGCAAAGGAAGGCCATACCAGGTTTCAGCAGAGAATACAAACTGTAGCAAAAGTTCACAAGGGAGCAGAGCAACAAAGAAAGGAGTGTCCAACAATCGATCATGTCTGTTCAAAGTTGAAGCTTTGATCAGCATAAAGGCAACCATATCTACAGCTTTGATCAACGCGAATACAAAGTGACTTGGTATGACTCAGGCTACCTCCAAGTGAGTGGACCAAGCCCCATCTATGAAATCCTGAACCCTGTGTTCCTCACCTATGAAAATGCCTTGTGTAGTTTGAGTGCTGAACAATCCTCCCAGCAGCATCGCCACACATATCTGAATGGCCCCCCCTCCAAGGGCCACTGCTTGGCAGCCCTGCATGCGGGCGAGATTGAACTCAATGCCGAGAGCAAAGAGCAGAAACACCACTCCAAACTGCGCCAAGGTTTCTACCTGCCATCCGACCCAATGCCCTTTCTCAAAATTAGGTCATCCACAGCAACCACATACCGTACCAAACGTGGTCATTCTGATGCTGCGAAAGGCGAGCACTCTCTTTCAGGACTTTCCAGGATAGCTTGCCGCTTCTTGCGAGGTGATGGGGTGCTAAACAACATCTTCTCTTTCAGCTAAAGCTCCCTGTTGGAGATGAGGAGGTATTCAAACCAGACAATAAACTTGCAGATTGGAAGAATCTCTGCAGAAGTAAAAGATCTATAACCTAATTCCAAACGCCCAGAGGGATTTATGAATTTAGTATGCCTAAAGGCAACGATTCGAATCACTTGAACGTGTGCTTAAATCGACCTTGAAATTATAATGTCTGAACACACTCAGAGGTAAAAAAGGACAGTACCACTGGTCTACAAGGTCAGACCTGGCCCACATAATATGCCTATATGCCTGACAGAGGCAGCGCAGCGGGTAATGTCTAGAGGAAGCATGGTTTGTAACATCCGTCCTGTGTACTTGTAGCTCTTGAGAGCATACCAAGTAATGAGTCAAAACATGGGTGACTGAGGGCAGTATGTTATGCTGTCACAAAGAAATGTGATGAGAACTCTGTTTGACTAGCCAGTAACATGCGACTGTCAGGAAAGCTCAAACAGTCTGTTCGTACTAGGATTCTACTCGTCAAAAGTTTCAGAAATGTACCGAATAAAAAGCATATCGTACAATTTATAAGCTTTCGCGCTTCTATGGGAAGTCATAACTCTGCATAGTGTTCCTGGATGATGCATTTTGCTACGCTCGGATATTGAGCATGAAAGCATGGAAGTTCTGAGTACCAAAGTAACTGGCAGAAGTTGCAGGGGTCTTAATGGCAGTGCCTAGCACACAAGTATCACTACTAGTTTGTGGGACAAAGGAAAGGAACATGTCATCCTAATATCGACACTAAACATCCCTTTACTAAAACTTGATGCGATCAGGCATGGTGACTAAGGTGCAGCGTTTACGTTCAATTCAATGTCTTTGACGGTGAACTCAAATAGAATTCAAACAATCTCGTTCCAGTTAGGGAATAGCAAAAGCCAACAAGACAGGGAATTTTTTGTCAATAGTCGAGGGAGGGCTTCGGAGCTTGAACACTGAAAAGGACTTTTTCAGTGTTCAAGCTCTGACGCCCTTAGATATTGGCAAAGACTCCTTCGTCTTGTTGGCTTATACCACTCCCTTCCTTGGACATACTGTTCTCCCAGTCAGATCCTTGGACATACTATTCTCCCAGTCAGAATGTACCTCTCGAAGTGATCGTCCGTATCCTTTTGCAACAAGTCCAAGATGGGAATACGTACCTGAACTAATTCATGAATAAGCTGAAAGCCCCCGGGTCCAACAATCATTCCGGCGGCAAGGTAGCCAAGTATCAGCGGCTGACCCAAGAGGCCACAAACCAAGGCTCCAAGTGCAGCCGCCACAATGACTTTAACAATGTCGGAAATCAGGGTGAGATCCTCCTGCAGCTGCATCTTTGACCCTTTGCCGGGATTGCTAATTACGTATTCGTTGTCATTGGAATCAATCAGCCGTGGGAGCTCGTCCATCCTCTCCTCCTGTTGCTGCTCCTCTTTGCGAGCAGCCTCTTCCTTGGCTTCTTTTGCCTGCCTGCTCTGAGCCTCCCCTAGCTCTTTCAGTTCTCCAGCTGACCTAAGACTTGTGTTGTTGTGGCCATTTATGGATGTTCCATTCTTGCTCTTGCCGTCTTTGCCTTTGTCACCTGATCCCACTCCTAACATCTTCCCCAACCAAGCAACATCTTTCTTTGAGTCATCCTCTACGTGACCCACCTCAAACGGTGAGGCTTTCCCTTCAGAATTCTCCCCTCCCTCTTCAACTTTCTCATCCTTCCCACCACTTCCTACTTCATTTCCATTTTCACCATCTTCCTTTTCCTCATTTGGAAGATCTTTGTGATGATGTTTTCCAACCCTTGCGACCCATTCCAGGACAGCCTCCTGTTTTTCCAGTGTTTCATTAAATCTCCCTGCCCCTTTATCATCATCCTCCTCTAACCTATCCAACAGGTGATCTATCATGTTTGCCACATCCTCCCCCTCTTTCTTCTCTAGCGGTTGCTCGTTCAATTCTCCTTCATATTGCTCTGGATTTTCATCCACTCCCGCCGTCCCTCCCTCCCCCTCACTCTGCTGTTTAGCTGCACCCGCCTCTGCCTCCTTTCCATTCTCATCAAGCAGTCGCCTCCCGTCCTCCGAATCGAGAAGCATAGGCAGAAGAGAGTTCTCTCCATCCACTCCTAACGTTACAGACTGCCAGCTTCCTGCATTAGACTCCTTAAAAGAGTCGCCTTCCCTACCTTTCCGGCCATCTGCAGCGTTGCTCTCCTCCGAACCCTCTCTCTTTCCTTCCCCTCCTCCTGAACCCTCTGCATTGCCCTCCTGCTCTCCTGCCTCCTCAACACCTCCCAGCTCCTTCCCCTCCTGATCGCCACGGCCCCACCATGGCCGTACCTTCGCTCCGCCCCGTAGATGAGCCCCACCATCGAGCCCTACGCTATCATCTGCAAGAACAGACTCCTGGAACAGGAAGACTACCGCGAATATCCAGCAGACAATGGCAAACTGCGCAGCAAAAGGCGCTCTCCTCCTCCTCCACACGCCGCGGCATCGCCTCCCATCCGACATGTGCGTCAGGGCCTGGTCGCAGCACCCCGGCTGCGTCCTGCTGCAGCCCTGCCCTAAATGTCTCGCTCAGGGCCGGCTGCCTCAGCGTTGATGGGGAATTCTGAGGTGCATCCGTGATTCATGTCGGCGCTTGTAGGATTCAGCCGCAGCATGCAGCGCGGCGGACCGCCATGGACAGGCGGTCGGTGGTTCCTCGCCCGCCTCCCTCCCTCCCTCCCTCCCTCCCTCCCTCCCTCCCTCCCTCCCTCCCTCCCTCTCTCCCACCCGCCCGCCCTCGCCGCCTCCTCCCCCGGAGCCCCTCCCTCAGTCCCCCCCTCCGCCCGCGCCCTGAAACGCGCCGCCCCCCTGGCCACGTCTGTACGGCACCCGCCACAGTACGGCAATGAGCCGTACTGTACGGCATCCGAATGAGGGCGTGGCGGACTTGCAAAAATCGTACTGGGTTTTGTTCAGTAGTACTGGAGAGTGTTTGGTACTCTTTGGCAGAATACGGTACGAAACCGTACACGGCACCGTAGGTCGTGTCAAAATCGTCAGTAATCCTGAAGAAGCATCTTCCACTCGATTTTGTTCAAAAAAGTCTTACGCGCCCATGTTTGACTGCTGCCCTGGTTTTCCTTTCGTCCCGAAAAATCCGATTCGTTTTGATGTGCTGAAGTTCGTAACGGAACAACACGGCAGGTCACGTCACGTGCCGTACACATGACGCCAGAAAGCTGGCAGGTTTGAAACTGAGAAACTCTGTCTGCAGTTCGGTGTGCAGCTGAAGATAACGGAACGGGGGCAGCAGCGATCGTCTTGGACGCCTCCCGCTCCCGCCTCCCGTGCAGGGCCCGGGGCGGCCATGGCGCCTGCAGCAGCAGCAGCAGGAGCAGCAGGGGCAGTAGCCTCGAGGGCGGGCGGGCCATGGCGGCGGAAAGGCCTGGCAGAAGAGGCCGGGCGCGGCAGGAAGAGGACGAAGGTGGTGAGGAGGTCTCTTTGTCGCCCGCTGAGCTGGTAATTCTGCACGTTGTCGTCTATGGATAACAGGAGAGGAGGAGGAAGAGGTAGTGGGTGCTATTGTGCGCGTTCCTCAATTCCCAGATGAAAGCGATGGTTGTTACATTTACTGCTTGATTTTTTTTGCTTATCGACTCTACCCGAGAGTCTTAGCGGGAGAAAAAGTTCCCCTTCCTATAGCGCTTGGTCATGCAGCAGGCACTAAAGCAGAACAGTGCGAGATACAGGTGAATTTGAGCGTGAATTTTCTCCTCTATTGAATCGTTTAGTTCGAATTTTGGGAACATTGAACAACCTTTTATACCTTTTTAGTCTTTGTTTTGGAGTATGTTTGTTCTGCAGTCACAGAAGTATGTCGAGGAGGCAGCACGGATTGGAGGCCAGTTCGTTGTCCGCTCTTGCACGGAAGAGGTGAGCGGTACAAGTACTCCCATATGCAAAGGATTGCAAGACGTTAGCCTGCAAAGATTTATTTTTCTATGTGCTGCCTCGCATACTTCATTCTGCTTACAAACTCTCAGATAACATACTTTCTCTTGGACTGCTGCAGAAGGTCTCTTAAATTTTGAGCTCTACAATAATTTACTTGCTTGAATCGGATCTCTCTTGCATTGCAGAGGAATTGCCTGCGGCGTTCGTGTAATGAGCGTGAAAGCTTCTTTCTCATGGCTACATGCAATGCAGAAATTGATGACTTAATCTGCCTGCGTAAATGCTACCCATAACGTGTAGGAAGCGGACAAAATGACTGGAGAAATCATGCGTTATATGATTTTCAAAAATTACAAGGACTTTGGAGTACCTGTCAAGCGGGAAGAGCTCGTGGACGAGGTGAACAAGACGTACAAAAACCGCCGAGGTTTTGCCGGTTACATCATTGCAAATGCACAAGCAAATTTTCCCTCTCTGTTTGGGCTGGAGATGAAAGAGATTCAGAGGCAACGACTCTCAAAAACTGGTTCGAGTGCAACACAAGGTGAGCTTTTCGAAGCTGTTCCCTGATTTTCGTTCAGTGGCTACCACAAAGGAGCTGCATTGACATTACAACTGCCTGTCGACGTTGCCCCTCGGTTGCTTTCCTCGTGCATGACTACTGAAAAATCTAACAAAGGTGGTTTCGGTTCGGTATTGGATTGCCTATTGGATGCCTGTCCTGTAACTTGAGGGGCTGATGGTCACTTTCCTTTGAGCGCACAGTCCTAGAGAAGCATAGCCGTTTTCTAGTTGCAAGGGAAAAAAAAACGAGCAGGTTTGGAGACCGGCATTAAACATTGCTTCTGCGTAGCTTGCCAGATGCGAAAATTATCTGCAAGCCGCAAAGTTATATCCAGTTTTTGCCAGCACTGTTAATATGGCCATAAATTGAAGCTATACCCTTGTATGATTAGCAATGCCTTGGTGACTACCGCAGGTTTTCTTTTTCGATTCTTGGGGATAAAGCTCAAATTAGCAGGACTTGACAGATTCACAATCCTCGACTTGTGCAGGTGACTCGTCAGCGTCAAGGTCCTCATCTTATGTTCTGAGGAGCATGCTGCCGTCAGAAGTTCGCAAGAAGTTTGTCGAGACTTCTGAGTCTTCTGCCATCAAAGCCTTGGGTCTGATTGTGGTCAACCTCATCAGTATTCAAGGAGACAGAATGGAAGAAAGTGAGCTATCTTTGCATAATCTCCTCCTTATCACTTATCAACTATGACCTTTGTAGAAGTCATAAAGTACGGTTTTAGAAGCCCATACCTGCTAGTAGGGATGGAGTGTTCTCCCTTGTGTCATGCATTTTCCAGGTTTGGAGGTTTAGACCTGTTAGGCAAGGTCTGTCAATTTGATCATGTGCCAAGGAGTTCATCTTCTTTCAAAGAAGGTTAAAGTTCTACTTGCCATTAGGCAAGAGAAAATGCATGTCCCATCATCTTTATTCTCTGAGAACTAGGGAGGATCAGCGGACTGTCATGTGAATCCGTGCACCAAATAGGCACTTGCAGTGTCGTCAGATGGACGAATTCCTGAAGCAATCTACTGTGTCTCATTTTGAAGGTCTGGCGGACTGAATTATTAGGACCTGTAGACACTTAATTGGAGGCGCTCACATCATTTGTAAACCCGATCGCTATCAGTCTTTTGCGTTTGTGACCTGCAAGACAAATGAATGGCTGATGGATATTTGATTCAGGTAAACAGGACCTTCACAGTCTCCTTTCTTTCTGTCTGGCCTCCATGTTGCTGCAGGTTTGCTTTGGAAACTCCTGGCTGAGCTTGGAATCGATGAGAAGCAGGAAAATCACCCTACCTTTGGCAATGTGGGACAAGCCATTCAAACATTGATTAAACAGAGGTGAGCTCTGTTTTGAATAGTTGTAGTTGCCACGAGTTTGGTGATGCTTGAGCTGCCTGCCATTACAAGCGAAGTGATTCTGTTGCTGGATGGTCTTGAAGGAGCGGAGCATTCTGACCCGGAAAGGTGAAGGGGCGTGTCCTTGAAGGCTGACAGGCTGCCCGTTTGATATCCACGGGTCCTAAATTTCCCCGGCAATGTTTTTTTGGATGGGAGGCAGGTGTATCCAAGTGGAGAAGGTCTCAAACGCCGACGGAAATGAACTGTTTTATCATGTGGCAGAAAACGCCATTGACGAACTGAGTGAAAGGAAGTTGCAGACGTTTCAGAGGAAGGTAAGCTTAGTCTCTTTTGTCTGTTGCTTGAGGGAGTGGCTCACGTTTTATTTTCTCCTCTCGTTTTGCGTCTCTCTCTCCCACGATTCTGCTTACAAACTCTTCAACGTTTCAGTTGTTAGAAATAAAGCTACCCTAACATTTTGCTATGCATCTATTTTATGCGCAGGTGTTGGAATAGTACCACCACTTCTGAACTGATTTTGAAATTGCGCTTTGAAGCCAGGCTCTATCTCTCACATGGCGTGGAGAAACTGAGTCGCTTGTTCAATGATGCAGAAACAATAAACAGAAGAACGAAATAAACTGCAACAAGGTCCTACTTTTTTGCTGCTTGTACAAATGCAAGTTGCTGTCATATATTTGTCGTCTAGTTTTCAGGCCAGAGGTTTCTCCTTCAGCAATTCGTAATATCGTAGATAAGGAAGGTCAGAATAAAGGTTCAGGCAAGGCAGGAAATGGTTGCAGTTGGTTGCCTTGTTCAACCACTTTGGATTTGCCACTGGTTTCAGCATGTAATTTTACCTACAGGTCTTCCAAAGAAGTTTAGTGGACCTCCGTAAAGGACTGCGCCGGGAGACTGTCTACTTGTCTAGAGCTTTTGATATCAGAATCCCAAGTAGGGAATTCTCCAGTGGCAGTTTCAGCCTCAAAATTTCAGTTTTTGTTTTGATGGTCTCAGCTGTACGTTCGTTTCCCCAATTTGGAAAATTTATATACAATTATGATTCAATGCATTTTCGAAGGCATAGATTGCCAAATCCTGGCCATCATGTAATGAAGGATGCCGACCAGTAAAGAGCTTTCAAGTGTCAGGTGGAGACCTCAAAGGCCAAAGCAATGCCCCATCACTGCTGTCCTTTCTCATGGCACAATCGAGAATTGAGCAAATAGCTGATCGGTTTGTACTTACAAATCGTGCTGATAGCCATAGGTGACAGACAACACAAAAAGGACGAGTTTATTATACAGTCTCAAAAAATGAATTTCAAACATTCCGGACTGTTCTGAACTCTCCCCTTTTGCCCCTCCCTCCCTCCTTCCCTATTCCCTCTCCTAGTTCTATCCAATCGCACATTGCAATGGTAACCATGTTTGTCCCTTTGACCTTTCTGGTTTCTGTTTCTGGTTTTGATCAAAAGATCAATTAATCGAGCACTCGTGTCAAAATCGATAACTACAAACTGAACACCTTTTAGGCGCCCCCCCGCTCAATGTTCTATGTCGTCATGCATCAAATGCTTAATTTTAACTCGTTGATCTCGATCTCTACCTCCTCCAACTCTGCTTTCTCTTCCTCATCCTCTTCTTCCTCCTCCTCTTCTTCATCATCCTCATCTGGCACTCCTTCCTCATCGTTTTCATCGAGGGAGTCCAACACGTGTACTCCCACTGAACCCTTCTCCAGAGTTGATTTCAACATGTCGATGCCGTCGGATGAGATATAGTTTCCATTCAAATTCAGAAGCTTGAAAGCTGGCAAGTCTGCCACTGCGGATGCCGCTGCAACTGCTCCAACTTTTGTGATTTGATTCACATTCAGATGCAGCTCTTCCAATTTCCTGCGCACAGTCGACATCGACCATTACAGCCAAACTCATAACATTTGACATAACAAATGGACGAAAGAAAAGTGCAACAAAAGTGCAGATGCGCTTTTTTAAAGCATCTTTGAGGCAAAGACAATACCTGTGATGAGAGGTGATGCCTTTGCACACCAGTACGGCTCCTCGGTCCTTCAATTCGTTTTCACCAAGGTCGACCTTCCGCAGATCAACCTTGGATTCTACAAGGGAGCCCAAGGCACTAGCCGCCCTTGCAGTGATTCCATTGCCGCTAAGCTCCAGAACCTGAAATAGCAATGGGAAAGTAGCCACGAAAATATCCCAATGATAAATCTTAGAAGAACTGGTTTGCAACAAGAACCCACATCAACCTTTTGCATCCATGTCAAACGCATGGCATCCAAATTTAGCAACAGCCATCGTAAGGACAAGGTTGAACTTGCGGCCATGTCTCAAGCCTCTCATTAAGAATATAGTTTATACATTTGACATGGCATCTGAACTCACCTCGAGATTTGCTGCACTGTGTTGAAGAGCCTTCGCCAATGCGATGGCGCCCTTGTCGCCAACACCTGAAGATCAATTCCGTTCAAAGCAATAACAAGAAATAAAATTAGAACATGTTTTCAATTGAGGACCACAAACCCTAGGGGTGGAGTTGCACACCATTTGAAAGCTGCCAGGGAATCAGCAATCCATCTAAAAGTTGGTCCTTCAAAAAAAACAGCCATCTAAAAGTTGATCCTTCAAAAAAAACAGCAATGTAAGGAGGAAGGTACAAATATTTCACTAGTTACAAGAAAACATGCAGATCGAGCTTCAAGCTAACCTGTCTCTGAAAGATATAGTTCTCGCAAGCTGCTGTGACACTGCAGTGTCCTTGCAAGAGCTTCGGCAGTTTCTTCAATGAACATATTGTCTCGTAAATCCAACGATTTCAAATTGTTGCCTGCAACAGGAAACGACGCAAGCATCAAGGAATATGTTTCAAGGATGCCTCCTCTTTAACCACAAGCATCATTCTTTGGGCAAGTGTATAATTGATTTAGTATTGAGAACAACACCATTACAAAGAAAAGAAACAAGTCAAGTTTACCTGCCATCAAGGCTTCTGCAAGGGCCACACCACCCTCAGACCCCACCCTTGTGGACGAAAATCGAAAACTTTCCAATTTCCCCGACTTCGCCACAATCTTTGTAAGTGCCTTTGCGCCGGCATCTCCTGCAATTCATGCAATAGCAACAAATTAAATTGAGATTAGCCTTACAATATTCTTGGCAACAAAAAGCGTACACAATTCTATTATCATCCATGTACACAAATTGCTAAGATACTGAAATTGACCTGCCATATATTGCGCGACATCATCAACGACCGTTCAGACCAACCTTCTTGCTTCCGAACTACTCCATTCCTGTATGTTTTTTTGCCAATTGTATTGCAAAAAATCAGCTACCAATCAAGCCATACCGCTGTACAAGAAGATTTTTTGAACATATACGCTGACGCAAGTGACCATTGCACCTCTCATTATAGGAAAGCTTACCGCTCATGTTGTTGTGAAAGTGAAACAACCGAAGATCAGGCATCTCAGGCATTAGTTCAACTATCGCTTTAGCAGCAAATTCAGAGATTCCATTATTACAAAATGATAGTTGTTGAAGCGCTGTCTGCACATCAGTACACAAACAAAAGCTTTAGTACCAAAACCAATAACAAAGCTAACAGTTCAAATTTGTACTCTCTAACAGGACATCCCTGCAAATTCTTTCAAAAAAGAGATTGCTTTCTGTATTTTGAAATTTCTTATTTCTCAATCAGCACATGTCAAGATGTTCCATGTGAGTTTTATTCAGATTCAGAATTCAGATTTCACTGGTGACACCAATGAGATGCACGCCATTCAGAAAAGGAAGAAAACTATTCTTTTGCATCTTTCATCGGGGTACTAGCAAGATAAATTGTAGTTAACATCATCTTTGTCATTGATTTCTCAGATTCCTAAGTTCTACCGAAGCAATCCAAATGAAACTCATGAAACATCTTGACATGTGCTAATTGAGAAGTAAAAAGTTTCAAAATACAAAAAACAATCTCTTTCTTCAAAGGATTTCCAAGGATGCCCCATTTGAAAGTACAAATTTGAAATGCTAACCCCAATTCAAAATTTCATAGTTCTACTCGGGTCAATCTTCGACCAAACAACCCCAAGTCTAAGCCATTTGTGTACCGCACCTGTCCTTTCAAAGCATCCGCGCACGCTCGAATGCCCTTTTCTCCAAAAGCATTATCGGAAAGGTCCAACGCCAACAGCTTGGTGCCCTTTAGGGCCTTACTTATCACAGCCAAGACAGTTAGTGCATCGGTCTCCTGCCCATCCCCATACATCACAAGTAGAGATGTCACAAACCTCTCTTCATCAAGTAACTCCGCATGCATATGAAAACAACACCAGCATTCACAACTTGAGTTGTTTTACAAAAATCTTGACAAACTTTACATACATACAATCAACAAAGTGCTAGTTGGAACTGCGTAAGACGACATATAAGATTTGTGGCATTGAAAATGGCACCAACAAGCCATAATCAATTTTACCAAACTCATGGGAAGACAACACACCTTCTGTCCAGCCATAATGTCGCTCAAATCTGCCTCAATCAAAGACCCTTTCACATTTTCTAGCGCCTTCGCCGCCACACTTGCAGCTTCCAGCCCAAAGCTTTTCGAACTAAAGCGGACCTGTCTCACTCACACCCAACACATACGAAGCGCTCCAAAACATAAGCGCCTTCTTCAAGCTTCATAGCAAGTCGGAACATTATCTACCAAACAACGTGTAAGCATTCAAATAGCCAAAAGAAATGCATTGGCCATCAGCTATATACCTTGGTGATAGGCGAGGTAAAAAGACGTTGCAAAAGCTCCTCTGCACGCTTCTCGGTCAGAAATTCACGTGCTCCAATGGACAGATCCACCTGCTTGCATACCGAAATCTTCTCGTAAGAGAGAGTTCCATGAACAAAACCAATGGTAAAGGCTTAACCCCTATGCTCCTAGCATCATTGTCGAAACTAACAAACAATGAATTCAGGTGACTCACAATTAGATTATCTTCTTCCATCTTCGTGTCTTCAACTGGTCGTAGCTTTGAGAGAATCCTGCTGCTGGCAGAGCCTGCATATATTTTGATTAAATCTGCTGGCTTCAAGGTCTCATCCTTTGATTTTTCGTCCGCCGCCAGAAATGCAGCCTGCTCAATCTCCTCAGCGTACGTGGAAGCAATTGTGCTGTCGATTCGTTGTACCTGCAGCATAAAAGATGCCTGAAACATGTTTAAAAAGCATCGAAACATGTTTAAAAAGCATCGAAACTAAGTTACATCCAAAATCAGCAATTCCTTCAGAGTCAGCATCCTGTGCAGCTGGTGCGAGGTCTGAAAGAGCACTTAGTGATGCGGGCACACCTTCTCGCTAAAGAATGTCAGTGCAGCCAAATTGGCACTTATCCTCTCCACAGTACGGGCGCGAATGCGCTGCTCCAAAGGCCAATAGTCATAGGCAGACACGGCTACCTCCGCGTTCTCCGCCATGGCTGCCCTGAGCACCTCTGCTGCTATGCACTCCCCGCTGCTATGCACACCCCGCTGCTATGCACACCCCGCTGCTTAATTGGCCAAGACACTACCCTTCCCTAAAAAGCGCCCTCCAGCTAAAATTTGAACTCACGCGAAACGTATCGTCAGTGCTGTACTAATTCTGATCGGAATTTCAAGTAAAATTAGCTAAGAATGAATACATACCTTTGTTGCGTCAAGCGGCTGCGCGGCTTGGAGGGGTATTGGAGGGTTGGAGACACCGAGCAAGCTTTGCAGCTCCTGCAGGAGCCATGGCCATGGAGCTCCATCAGGCAGCAAGAGCCGGAGACATGGCTGCCGCTCGGCAGATGCTTGCAGAGCCCGGGCTCGATGTGAATTCTCGCGATACACATAACAGGACACCGTATCTTTTTCCACTCCCCTCGTTTCCTCTCTTATGCTCTTTTCTCCATACTCTGTGCGTGTCCTTTGTCTGAAGGTTCATTTTTTCTTACTGCTTTAAACATGATAAAATTTCCTTTCGAAGGATAAATAGATTAAAACGTCTAGAAAATTTGAATGTTTTACGTTTGTCTGACCTGCTCGGCCGTTGTTATCTTCTATTTTGGTTGTTGCGGCAAGCGTAGCCCTTCCACAGGTCTTCGCCTTTTGTCTCGTTTTCGTTCCTTTCTGTGTTTTCAAAACGCATGTATACGATTTATCGTGTATTCTATCTGTTGACTGACTTCGAGTAACCAGGATCTCCTTATGTAGTGAACTAGAATGATTTTCCGGTAGATTCCAGCTCAGGGGTTTGGCCTTGCATTATTGTCGGTTGTCACCTTTGTGTTCAAAGGTTATTTATGGAGACAAGGAAATCTAGTCATTTGGCTTGTTGGAATATAGAAAAGAAGCTTGTCTATGCTTTAGTATATATGCCAAAGAGCTTATCCGCCATCGTGAAATTCTCGGTAACTAGACTCATCAAATCAGAGTCTAAACAGAACTTGCAAGTTTTTGATGCGATATCCTCTCTGCATATTGTGTGGTCTTGACGCAACTATTCCTGGACTTACTGGACGAATGTGCTAAAGGCCCTGAAGTGTACTCTCTGAAGCAGTTTATGCTCTCCTTGATTATCAACAGACTTCATCTGGCAGCGTGGGCTGGGCAAACGGAAATGGTTCAGCTTCTTTGTGAACATAATGCAGCAGTTGGTGCTACTGCTGTCGATGACATGTCAGCTTTGCACTTTGCATGTCAGAAAGGGCATACGGAGACTGTTCGCACATTGCTGGCGGCAGGCGCTAAAGCGAACAGCAATACCAAGAAGGGTTTCAGTCCTTTACATTATGCTGTTCAAGGAAGACATTTGCCCATTATTAGACTAATAGCAAGAAGAAGCCCACAACTACTCAATTTGCCCAACAAGAAGGGTCAGACACCGAAGGATCTGGCAAACAGTGACGAAGTGCAAATTTTGTTGAAGGAGTTAGAGAGGGAAGCCGGTGAAAAGGAGAAGAAAAAATCTGGAAAAGTGAAGAAGCCAGAAGTAGAGAGAGCTAGCGATGTTGCGCCATCTGTCAGAGATTCAGTGGATGGACGAATCCCATCTAGAGCAGATGATAGAAACGACAGTTGTGATAGACCAGAGAGGAGTGCTGAGCTTGATAGGAGATTGGGAGAAAATCCACAGAAAGGAGATACGGATGGAGGGGCCGCAGTTACACGTACTGACAATGTTGAACACTTTAGTGAAGCCACGCATCCATCAGATGATCCGGCAGCTTTAGCGGGTGAAAAGGAGCATAGAATTGTGAGTGGCAATGGGGCAAGCGAAAGTAAGGTTCACGGGGAGGTAAGGCCGGGCCCATCTCTGGAGGCGGATAGGCAACGGAAAAAGGCGAAGGTGGCTCTGAGTCATCTTGGCTTCAGCGATAATGGAGAAGATGACCATGAAGAAGCGAGTTAGTCGTACAGTTAGCTGATCAACGTAGTCAACAATCCAATAATTTGAGTCCTTTCAAGCGAGTGCGGCAACAGCGGAAAGTGGCATTGTGCTCTGTGCTTGGTGCTTGCGTGTGTACGTTTTTTTGCGCCTATGCAGCTGAGCTCCGCTCTGAGCTCTGAGCTCTGCAGCTGAGCTCTGTTTTCCGTAGAAATCCCAAGGAGCAATTTTGAGCCGTTTCAATTAGTGATAAAACTGAAGCTGAAGCTTTTTTTCAGAAACAGTTCGTGTGTTTATCAGCAGGGGCCGACGCATCTCTTAGTGATGCCTGTGTCTTTTGTCCTTTTGAAGAGAGGAGAGGAAGTGCATTAGGGTTTTTGTGAGCTTGTGTCTGACTGCTGTCCTACTGCTGAGAATGTTCAAGAGAGTCAGTTCAGCTGTTCCCTGTCACGATCATGGCCAGGTTGCAAGCATGCCTAGGCAAGAAGCGCAACTGAGCGGCTCAACTGAGCGTTGTCTTCCCGCGCTTTGTGCACCTTCACTGACTAAACAATATTGTAAAACTTCAACTTCGTGGCTGACTTCCACATACGTTGGTTCTTCATTTTTACCTTTTCTATGTACATTTGATGCTGTCGCCATCATGAGATCACAACCTTTCACAGGTCGGACCATTAGACCAACCATTCGACTGGTTGCCAACCATTGGCGGCGGATCACAACAACCATTCGAATGGTTCGAAACCAGTGGATGCCAATTGCCAATTGCCATCCAATGGTTGTCCAATGGTTGTCCAATGGTTGCCGATCCAATGTGCACCGACCTGTGCAATCTTTCAGCTGCTTTTAGTCAAACATTCAAGCTCCATGCAGGAAAAAGTGCGTTTTCTTAAGACCTTTACAGAATGAAGGGTGAATTGGCATTGCTCTCGGTATGGCTACGCCTTCAAGTGTACATCGACAAAGACTAAATGTAAACCCAATGTGAACCGCTCACAGAATTTTCCTTTTCTCACAGAAGACCCACTCTTTTTCTTCTTCTTTTTCTTTAAAACGAAAGAAAGGCTGTGAGTGGCACTCTCCTTCCAGATACCCAACAACACAAAGCCCCAAAAGCAGTTAGACGCACCATAACTTACCCATGTGGACCCACCCACCCTACTACAAAGGCAGGGTGCACATGCCCACACAGTTCAACCGTCACGTTCCACGGAGCGTTCCCCACATAGAACCCGACGCCAAACGCGACAGCGTAGCGTAGCAGGGCACGCTGCTTCCCGCACGTGCGGCGGCGTGCGGCAGGGCAGGAGGCGCCGGAGGTGGGCGCCATGGACGGGCGGCCCCTCGCCCGCAGAGCAGAGCGCGCGCCCTCCCTCGCCCATGACTTGGCGGAGGGCGGCCGCGCTCCTCCGCTCGGCGGGCCGGCTCGGGGGGGAGAGCAGGCCGGGCAAGGAGGGGGCGGGGGCGGAGGTGCTGCGCGGGAGGAGAGCGTTCGGGGGGGAGGCGAGAGGACAGCTGCAGGATGGGGTCGGGAGGGAGAAGGGGCCGAGGGGGCGGCTTACTTGGGTATGTATGGGAAGCTGATGTTGTTTTTCGGTTCTTGTTTGGAGGGTTTTTGCAATGCGAAGCTGTGAGGGGTGGGCCGGCGGAGATGAGTTGTGTCTGGAGGCTAGTGAGAGCATGTCACGTTCAAGGGTTAGGTCTGGCTGGTGGCAGTTTAGGTCGAGGAGCCTGTGCTCGACATGCTTTTAGTTTTTCAGTAGGATCATGTTTTCATGGTTAGCTTAATCCTATTAAGCTTCTGAGACATTTCCTCTACGGATGAGTTCGGCTCCCTTCACGAAAAGCGTTTTGTTGCCGCTTGTCAAAGGCGAGGGTTTGGCAGACTTAGAGTGATAGCTTTTCCTCACCCTTTAATGAATGAATACATGGCAAGTTGATCACATGTTTTGTTTTTTGCGGTATGGTTCTTTTTTAATGACAGCTGGCAGTTCTTATGGTATGGTGGAAGTCTTATTTAAATCTGTTCGAAAGTGGAAGGAAGGATTAAGAAAGTTGCAGAAGCTCGTAGGTGGAGAGTCAAACAGTTAGGAGTACAATTCACAAGTGAGCTGGAACCGTCTTTGTAAGAACCTTCTTGTCGCTGAAGGGTCGCCGATCTGCAGAATTGGAACGAGCACCAAGTGCTGAAGTTCAGAAATTAATAGAAATTCTAAATAGTGGATTCTTCTATGACAGCTGGAATGGGATCACCTTGAAACTGAAGTGGGAACTGACAAGCGTGAGAGGGTCGGTGAGCTTGGAATAGTGCATCCACAGATGCTCTTCAAGATAGGTCAAGCTGAAGCACTGTATGAGCTAGCTTAGAAGACGAGATTTGGCACTATGGCGGTTTCAAGTAACAACGTTTGTTGGTCTGGCGGATAGAGAGTTGTTGCCCTTCCTCCCAGTAGATGTTCTCATCAATAGACTTGTCGCATCATCGAGCGAAGACAATTGGTAGTATGACCGGAAAGGAAACTTTTCAATTATTTTGGGCTTACTTTGTTGGAGAAGTGCATGAACACATCCTCAATGACTAAGAGCATATGTTGATGAGGGTGCAGAAACGTGGTTTGGGAGCATTGGGACTCATGACTTTCATCGGTGGAGGTGCATATGCAAGCACTCGAGACCCCGGCACCATCAGGTGCATCTGAAAGGAGCTCACATCGCCACTCTGTTTTGTTCAGTAGGCGGCTGGAAGTTGCTTACAGTTATGCAGTGTGAATAGTCGAGAGTTACTGCCAATCTAGTGTGGTTTATAAACTTTACATGCATTTTTACAAGGTCGATTTCTTCTGCATTTTTAAAGGTCTCAATCGTTGCTTTCTAGCAAAACTGAATGGGAATTCACTCTACAGGAGCATGAACGCTGCATTCCATCTCATATCAATACCAAACTGTCTTGCAAATGGGCCTCAGTGGGACATAACTCAGACTTCCTTTAGCTTTGGATGCTCCTTGCACGTTCTCTGACTCCCATTTTGCCTTTCATACTTGGTTTGCAGCTCGTGGGCTTTCAAAGGAAGCGATTTCTTCGCTCCTTTGATGCGAATTTTGGATCCTGAAGATGCACACTCGATAGCTCTTTGGCTCGCAGCTCACAGCATCGTTCCTCGTGAAAGGCGACCTGACCCCCCCTCTCTTTCCATCCAAGTGTGGGGACGCACGTTCCCAAACCCACTTGGGTTGGCAGCAGGGTTTGACAAGAATGCAGAAGCAGTGGAGGGTCTTTTGGGGCTTGGCTTTGGCTTTGTGGAGATTGGCTCAGTGACCCCTGTGCCGCAAGAAGGGAACCCTCGTCCAAGAGTGTTCCGCATCCCGGAGCAGAAGTAAGCTTTGGCATCAATCTCACTTTGGGTCAGTTTTTTTGTCGTGGAATGCTGCAAACAAACCCATGCAGTTAAGGAGGTCTTTGTGAACGCAGATGACTTTGGGGGAGGACGTGTTTAAATCATTTTGTTTCACGATAAATGGACCCTACTTAGCTTTCTGCGTTGTTGAAATTAAGTGGACGCAAATGCAAATGCAAATGCAAATGCATGTACTGATTACCGTGCATGCTATAACTTTGCTGACTGCTAACTTTGCTGACTTTGCTGTGTAACTTTGCTGACTGTTCTATGCCTCCGTTAATGACTTGAGTCACCTTCATGTGGCCTTCCTTTGTGTTCAAAGTAGTCAGCATCAATCCAGTGGTTTAACCAAACGTTGTTTTCCCTCGTCTGACATGGCTTTGTCATCCACAATGTATTCCTTTAGGGCAATCATAAACCGCTATGGCTTCAACAGCCAAGGAATTGAAGTGGTGGCGGAGCGTCTTGGGGCCCAAAATGGGAGGAGACGAACAGCAGAGAAGCCGGAGGGGCTGAAGACTGCCAAAGAGAATCCGGGCCGGAAATGGGCAAAGGGTTTGGTGGGGGTGAATCTGGGAAAGAATAAGACAAGTGAAGATGCAACAGGAGACTACGTGCAGGGGGTGCACAGTCTCGCACAGTATTCCGACTATCTGGTGAGAGGCTGCAAAGGCAAGCTGCCACACCGCACTGTATATGGCTCATTCTCTCTTCGCTTCAATGTCTGGTGATAACCATGTGTGACTGCTCATATCCAGTTGAACAAAGCTCAGATGGGTTGTTCAACCTGATAATGTGTGAACCTGTTACGTGAGTCTTCGTGGTTTATTTGGGATTCGTGATGTTCATATCTATAGCATGCAATTTCTATGTTGTTTGCATGCGTTGTTGTGACGGGAGGATGGTATCTGCAGGTGGTGAATGTTTCCTCGCCCAACACCCCCGGTCTACGTCGTCTGCAGAACCGAAAGCAGCTACAGGAGCTGCTTAAGGAGGTGAGTGAGAGATCGTGCATGCAGCCTTCGTCTTCTGGCTTATATTCCTAAAGCGGTGATGTGTTTTTGGGTGGCGCAGGTAACAATAGGAGGATAGTGCCCTTTTGTGGTGGATGCAATTACAAGCACCCTAACGTTTGGAGGGTTGTCATGAGCTGCAGGTGTTGGCAGCTCGTGATGAAATGCAGTGGGGGGAAGTCGGCCCACCCCCTCTTCTTGTGAAGATTGCTCCCGATCTCACACGGCAAGACATGGCGGACATTGCCGCCGTAAGGGTCTCCTCCTGAATGTCGCGTGGTTTCAATGCACTTCTTTCAGTTGCAGCCTGCAGTTTGCCAGAGGATAAGATTCATCTTTCCTTCTCACGTGTCTGCACTGCATTCATGCATTGAAGCTGAGGTTGGGGACAAGGAGCAATATAAGAAAACGGCTTCTTTATTTCTGTGTACTCATGAATGCCTTGGAACTTCACTTATTGAAATGGGCAATAAACTATGAATCATAACAAGTCTTTTTATACTTTTTAATCACTTGAGTGTGACTTTTCTCATCGGAAGGTGACGGTTTGTCAGTCTTCCCGCCCTCCTCACACTAAGCGTTGGCAGGTTGGTGATGGGTGGTCAGGTTGCCTTAGCTCTGCGATTGGATGGCTTGGTGAGTATTCACACACTTGAATGATTTCATCTCTTCATTTTTCCTCCCTACTATCGAGCAGGATGCGCATGCATCACACACACCGAAAGCAAGTCGTACGATTTTCTTGACTTTGAACTGTTTTACCTGTGAGTTAGACCTGAGATAATAGAGAGGCTGGAGGAAACGTTCGCAAAAGCGTACATATGAAGAATGCAATGTTGGGTTTGGGGGAGGCAGATTGTCTCCAACACAACAGTTGCTCGCCCTGATTCCATTCTCGGCTGCGTGCATTCTCATCAGCCGGGGGGGCTCAGTGGCAAACCTTTGTTTGCTCTTTCTACAGACGTTCTGCGAGAGATGTACCGGCTCACAAAGGTGGGCTGCATAGACTCCATCACAGGTTTAATGCTTTCAGACACATCGAGAATGCAGCATTAGCTTGCTTCCTTCACAGGAATGGTGCATGTGCAGTAGGCTAGTTTTCACATTATTTGTCTCGTTGTTCGGTTCGTCCAAAACCTATGAAGTACCCTGAGCATGAGACAACTTGAGTACTTTGTAGGTTGAGCTATTATGCAGGAAACTATGGCAGGGCTTAAGGAATGAAGATAAGCATATCCACAGTTGCGTAGATAAGCATGTATCTCAACCAGCCCTTGCTGCCTATTCTGCCTCTTGAGTCAAAGTCAATCGCTCAGGTTGCTTCTTGACCATCTTCCTGGAGTAAAGTAAATGTGAAACTGCTGTCACTAGAAGATTGAGGAGGGAATGTTTGGGTGGTTTACGGTATGGAGCAGGGAAAAATTCCAATAGTTGGTTGTGGGGGGATCTTTAGGTGGGTCCGCATCCACTCTGCACCCACCTTTCTTTTTTGAGGAATTGATGATTGACTGCAAATCGCAATGGCTTTGGTTTTACTGTCCTTTAACCTTTTAACCTTTTGCCTGTCCTTTCACCAGAATGGCTTACTGAAAGAATCATGTGAATTATGTGACTCTTAAAACCTGAAGGCTATTCGCACTGACTTAAGGGGCTGTTTGTGTTGCTTATCTGCAGCGGCCGTGATGCCTACGAAAAGATTCGTGCAGGTGCATGTTTGGTGCAGATATGGACTGCCCTTCCTTATGAGGGACCCGGGGTTGTCCCCCGAATAAAGGTCAGAAGTAATTCCCCGTATACGGTTGAGTCTATTGCAAGAATTCAATTGATAGTACAGTTAAAGGCAGCGAATGCGTTGTCCGGTGCTCAACTGATCATATAGGTCGGTCATGATCGATTTTTTGGAGCACAGATGCGGAGAAGGGATGCAGTAGCTCTATGTTTGCTGGCCTTCATTGAATAGTGATGAGATTATAATGTGACCGGAAGTTAATCTCTTCGGCCTGTCAGAAAAAAACTGAGTTGAATTCTAGGTTCTAGGTTCTGGGAGCCGTGCTTATACGTTGCGGATTCTTCTCTGTCGGAAAGGGCACAGCAGAGGCAGCCACTGATGACAATAAATGGATGAGTGGGGATGCAGGCGGAACTTGCTGAGCTTTTGGCTGCAGATGGGTTCACCCATGTGGCTGAAGCTATTGGGGCAGACCATAGGTGAGAGCGACCTTCAGTCGGCCTTTTGGGAAATTAGGGTTTGACAGAGCTTTAGAGGCTTCACCCTTGTTAGGAACAAGCAGTGAGGTCGCACTCTTACGGCTTCAGCGGTTGCAAAGACCATTGGTACGATGCCTAGAAGCCATGACATGACATGGAGCATGTGCATGCATGGCATGGCATGGCATGGCCGGGTGGCTCCCTGAATGGTCGAAGATGATATGGACGGGCAACAGAAAGCGCCATCGTTGTGCTCCTATTGTGCTGCCAAGCTGGCTGGGGACACAGGCGTGTACATGTAGGCGTAAAGGAGAGGTTGGCTTTATGCAGACGGGACACTGTCTATTGTGTTGGTACTAGGGACATGCTCATGGTGAGCTCCACTTTAGTCTGTGGGGGGGAACCAAGTAAAAGGCTACTGCTCTATTTCATGTATACAGTCCCCATTGGCGCCAGCCAATTGGCGGCACTTTTGGGTTCAAACCACGAAGCTTTTCGATCAACGAGGTTCAGTAATGTCAGCCTTTGGCTTCTCCCCTTAAGACCTTCTGCCTGCGCTTGCTCTCTATCTCCAAGGTTTAGCAGAAGCGGTGCTTGTGTGAACGTACACTCTCTCTCTCTCTCTCTCTCTTCACTTGCAGTGGAAGCATGGAAGCTTTGTAAAGATCAGCATGGATCGCCACTTCTATGTAAGCTACAGACAATCTTCAGCCACTCGGGAATAAGTAGTAAAGGCAATCTGCGATTTAATGCCGAGTGCCACTTTCTGGTTCATCCATTGTTTCTTGAAGTAAAACTGAAATATAATCAAGTGCATGATGACTTAAGAAAACGACCGACGAATGAATCGAATGGTTTGAACTTGTTCACACACATAAAGCCTAATCATTTTCATCAGCGACATTTTAGAAGCACTAGATCAAGTTCAAATGTTCAACTGGAAACAAGCTGCAAACCTCCGAGTTTAACGTTAGTTTGAACTTGGAATTCAAAGAGATCGACATATAGACAGTGGTGTGGCCATCGACGGTGTGAAACGGTGCCTCCCTCGTCACACAGTCATCGGACGGCAGAAAACGTTTCTCTGTTCAGATGGGTTTTACAGCGATACCGTTCAGATGATTTCTGTGCCCAAATTCTTGCGTTCTTTAAACGTTTTGGGCTTTCTGTTTGCGGCTGCTTCGAGGGAGGGCTTCAAGCGTTCTTGAGCCTAGGCGTTGCTTTCCGCCAGTTCCTCGTGGTTCCCCACGCTGATTTTGGCCATGTACATTTGATGGCATCATCGCCATCGTGAGATCAATGCCACATCCTTTCTTTCTTTTTGTATGGTGTCGCCTTCGCTTTCGTGCGGGCCCCGCATGATTGCAAGGAGGACGATGCGAATGCGGAAGGGTTGAACGGAGATGCTCCTCCTGCCTTTGGAAATCCTGATGCTTTGCTGCTGACGAGCAGCTGGGATTGAGGGCAGCCGAGCGAGGTGCATTTCTCAGCTTTGGCTACTTTTGACAATCCCTTATTTGCCTTCGTTTTCTGTTGGCATCTCCCTCTCGCTTCAGACCTGCTACTGCAGTGGCGACATTGTACGGGCCCATTTTTCGCAGCTTCTTGAATACAGTAGGTGGTGTTCCGTATATTCTGCATCACCTAGCAAACTCTCTAGACGCTAACCTCCTGAAATTTGAATCTTGGAGCCAAACCGTAAGTAAATTTTTGTATTCTAAATTCTGAAACCCTGAGACACTAAACCCTGCTGTTCCATTCTGAGCGCATCAGTACGGCATTCAAAGAGAGGCTCTTTACTCGTGTCCTGTGCTTGTTTGGGCGGGGGGCTATTGCAGGCGCCGCCTGATACTGTCGAAAAGGCAATTGCCACTTTATGTGATATCATGATTGCAGCAGCAGACAACAATCTTTCAGAAGAAGGCAAGGGTGAATCAGCATCCTTGCTCGGGATCTCTAAAGCCTCCTCGGCAGCCGTCCCTGCAGATTTTCAGGAGAAAATAATTGAAACCAGAGAGCCCATAATAACTTCAGAGTTTGGAGTCCCGAGCTTCAGCCAGCTGCAGTGGCGTCTGGACGTGCAGGTAAGCCCTTATGCCTCACTGTGCTTCCTATCAAATCCAATGCCATGGTAAGGCTTTTTGCAAACACAGAGGAGTAATGGGTGCCTCGAAGACGATAATAGGGTCGTTCTGCAGATGGGTGTTTGCGCTTTTTGTTGGAGAACCTTATTTGCCTGTTTCCGTAGAGGCTGGGTGAAAGAGCCTAGTGAAACTTGAAGCAAATTGCCACAGGGATCGCTGAATGGTGTACTGTCTGAGGGAGTGGGCATGAGTGGCCGATGCCTGTCTACAATATGTACTATAGGCTACGCATTGGCAGCATAGCGGAATCTGGTAATTAGCACCTTCTTTAACGCGTTAGCACACTTGATCGTATTCTACCTTTTTTCATGCTAGCAGTGGCTTCGGCTTAACGTCATTCTAGATTTGATATGCAGCTTGCAGGCAGGAGCCTGCGGCATCAAGCAGCGCCTTCATTTTTGCTCAAGCTGAAAACGAAGCCCTGCCATGTGACCAGCTCCTCTGAAGGAGCTCAAGAGCTACCTATCGCATTCAGTGAGGAGGAGTCTGCCGGTGAAGATGAAGAGGTGCAGTACTTGGTTTCTGACTTTGAGACTCTGAAGCAAGTTTGCAGGACTCTTGAACAGGCATTGGTAGAAGCAAAGTCCGGAAGGGCCAGACGGATTATGCAATATGTGAAGTGAATGAAGGCTGGAAAGGATGGAGGTTGACGTATGCATTGCTAATAGGTTTATGGGTGTAGTGGGTATTATGCGGATATGCGTACCCATTAGTATAAAGCTGTATAGACATGTACATTGCTGCTGTGCGGTTGGAAGAGAATGTGACAGCCTTAAGGTCTACTCTGGGGAAGAGATGTGGCATTGAGGAGTCCTGTCGTCAGCTGTTCCTAGGCTCCCTGGTTTAAGTGTATTTTCAACAATAATGACAGAAAATGAAGAAGCAAAAACAGGGGAGAAGAGACACAATAAAGAGAAATAAAGAACAGAGAGAGAGTGTGTGTGTGTGAGAAAGGCTGATAAGGCTAATGACTTAGTACACGTCTTATCAGTGTGGCTGATTTCCTACTGAAGAGAGGCAATACGATATTAGCGCTCTTCATTTCCGTACAGATTTTCCCATTAGACCTCTTGACGCATTCGCACTTGGAGAGACAATAGACACTTGAATAAGCACGCTCCGCCGAGCCGCCTTTTGGTTTGAAGGGGCAGCGCGTCCAGGGCGGGCGGCTGCCTGTCCCGCCCGCACGAGAGAATCGCCTCACAGGGCCGCCCAATCCTAGAGACTGCCTCCCTCCCTCCCTCCCTCCCTCCCTCCCTCCCCTCCCCCT